>JAJJWW010008054.1:0-38762 GCA_023531295.1 Papaver armeniacum | reverse complement strand
GAATGGTTGATTGGTTTGTGAATCATGGATGTTAATTATAGAGTGAAAAAACAGAAAACGAATTTTGTTTTTAAAATTGTAAGCTAGGGTCCATGGAAGATCAGTAGATTTGTTGAATTGAATCCATTTGTATATGAAATTAGGGCTAGAGAGAGTAGATTTCCATACCTTTGATACGCATTTGAACTTGAAGATGCAGTTTGATGGGAATTGGCTTATCTTATATTAATATTCATGTTGTGTTTAAAAATGCTTTACTCATGGCAACCCCTCATACATTTTGCTTCAATAACGAGAAAATTTTTGATGGGTGCGTTTTTGGATGGGGGCATGGGGGACAAATAAGACGTTGACATGTGTGTTTCCAATTAATTGTTTCTAACAAATTTTGTTTCCAAGAATATAAAAGAAATGTATTTTTTGGAGAAAATATTGCTTATCATAATTGTTAATATTTTATGTTTGGTATTTTGGGTGCATATCGTCTGTGCCCAAAGCTCCATGTGCCCAGTGTGCCAAACGAATGAAATCGCGACACTTGTCTTCCCCAATTTGTCACAACTAACACAGATATATATTCCATAATTAGATTTAAATCAATTAAAAGACGGATATTAAAATGGGCTCTTCCTCTATATACCCCAAAAACACCAATGATACCCCTTGATTCCTGTACCCTGAAAATCCTATACCCCACCGACGCCGTACAAATAACAGAATGCTGCAAAAACTATTATCTTCCTCTTCTTTCCTATCTTCATAGTTCTTAAAGAAACAACGGAGACACCACTTCTTCTCTCTAATTGAAAGAGCCTAATTTTTTTAACTTCAAATTTTACCCTAAAAAAAATAAAAAAATAAACCCAGTCAGTCTTTCATCTTGATTTCTCTTATTCTTATTATAAATATTGATTTCTCTTACTCTTATTAATTATTTAAAATCAAACAAAGGGTATTTTAAACGATAATTTGTGATCCCCCTAATTCGCTTTTTTCGCCCTCCACTCATCCTCTGAAACAAAGGGTTACATTCTCTTTATAAGTCTGTGAAGGGGATTGTTAATTTGTTTCCTATGTAATTGATTAAAGAAGAGATATTGGAGTAAAGTGGGAATCATGTTATAAATACCAAGAGGTTATAAGAGAAAAACTAAATGATCAGGTGCAAAGAGAAGCTAGAAACATGAACGATTATCATATATGTCGATAAACAATAAGAAGAAATAATTTGAGAAAATGCTAGTCACAAGACATTCCAAATTCAAAATGAGTATCAAAAGAATCCCATAATCAGACCAACTATATTACGTTCAAAATCTCTACCGAGCAGCACTAGGAGTACTTGCAGTGAGAACTGCACACAAGTTTTATGGCTTATTAAGTAACAACAAAAGAACATATCTCTTCAATTCCATACGGAGAACCACTGCAACTCCAACAGTCCAAGTCGCAAGCAACCAAGCAACAAATTAAGCTGATTGATTAGCCATAATTCTTACCGGAGCTCCACCGGCAATCCGAGTCGCAAGAATTTGATCGATTGCCATCAAACCATGGTAAATCTAATGCCCGAATTAGATCGAATGCCATCAACAGTTCCATTGTTTCGTAGGGTTTTCATATGATTTTTTTCTCTACGAAGAACAACAAGGGTTTTCGAGGTTTTTCAATGCCACGATATCTTTTGTTTCCTAAATTTAATAACCCTCTCTTAATTGATTTAAATCTATTTACGGAACATATAGCTGTTTTAGTTGAGACAAATTAGAGAAGACAAGTGTCAAAATTTCATTCGTTTGGCACACTGGGCACATGGAGACTTGGGCACAGATGATATGCACCTGGTATTTTGGAAACAGGATTTGTGAAAACAATTAATATGGTGGACACATGTCAACATCTTATTTGAATCCATTTGTATATGAAATTAGGGCTAGATAGAGCAGAATTCCATACCTTTGATACGGATTTGAACTTGAAGATGCAGTTTAATGGGAAATGAGGAAATATTTGATGCCAGATTTCTTCTGCGAAATATGTATTTAGGGTTTTTTTCATAGTGTGCAATGAGAAAAGCAAGTACGATTGGATTAAAAATTAGACATAACTTAGAAAAAAATTGAAATAAGCTACAAGAAAGAAAAACAAACAAATGATTGATTCTTAAGTACAAACAACGTACGGTGTGGATCATGTGAATTTTAATGTGTTTGGGTGTTGGGTAAAGTTGTAAATTTACTGACAACTACATCTAAAACATTTTAGTTTATGGCATATTAGGTTGTAGTCGTAGAAAATGTTCCATCCTACATCTGACATTGAATATGAAGTTCATAAGATAAAAGCAAGCGAAGAGAACTATAATCAACACAATAATGTACGTGATTTGGCATGATTAGCTACACCCACGGGGTGAAAGATGATTTGCATTTAGTTATCTCTAGGTGTGACAAAGCCAGAAAACTCTCAAGAACAACAATCTCTTAGTCTCTTACTTTCCCCAGGAGGTTTCCTTCCTTGAGATATCCACGTATTCCCGTAATATTTTGCCAATACATAGGTCCAAGTAGGCAAGGAAAAGTTTGGCATCAACCAGTTCTTCCCGCTGCGATTTCTTGATGCCTTTAGAAAGAGAGAAACTGAAGAGCTTTTCAAGATTGATGGGATTATTGACTCGGTGAAGTTTACAGGGGCCTTTTGGTTGGACAATAAGGGAGTTTTTTGAGGGCATGTCGTTGGATCAGTTCGCTATTAATTGCAGAGAAGTGTTGTTCCAACCACCTTGAGTTTCGTTTTAAGTATGAATAGCATTACAATTTTGACCATTACCATGAAAATGTCCACCCATAAATCTGATAATTTCGAGAAAACCAAGCCTATATTAACTCAAATTCATTGCTACCTCTACCTCCGTTACTAGCTGCATATCACCTCATCACAAGCTAATTAAGATCGTACAGACTGGTAACTGGATGCTGAGGAGGCATAAAATTACATAGAAATACACTTTAAAAGAACAAATATATAATACTGAACTAGCCAGCACCATCTCAGAAGAGCTCATGCGGATATACACTACATACATCAGCCTACAGTTGGGTAGACATGAAATGAGTCTGTCAAGGAATTGCACTAACCACTAATTGTGGAATTTAAAGGATTATATGCAAAAATAGGTCTGGTCAGGACCCTCACTTTCATTCCTAGGCCACTTTTTTTATTTCTTGCTAGACTAGGCAAGTTAAACGGTTTCCATCCAATTTAACCATCTCGGTCAATATCGCGTTGACTTGTCAATATCTCGCCAAAATATCATATGAGGAGATCTCCCGAGCTGGGTAAGATTACTAAAACGCCCTCTTTGTAGTGTGTCGGTATCATAATTATTATCCCCCACGTGGTTCTTTCTGGACCCCTAATCTAAGAGCAGGATATCTCGAAGATTTTTGAGTGGCAATGATATCCAATATACATCATTACCCTAAAATTCCTTCATTTCTCTCTTCCATCTCCGCTCTTCTTCCCCATCTCCGTTCTTTCACCAAACAAACAAAATGACATTAGAACCAAGGGAACAAACTATGGTGGTTCCTGCTACCCAATAGCGCAGAAATGGGTTTGGTTCAGTGGAGATGAAGCAGAACAAAGGATTGAAGATGGAGAAATTCATGGGAACAATGGATTGAAGAATGAGTTCGGCTCAGATTTGAGTTTCGATCGATTTTAGTGAGATAGATTGGAGAAATTAATTCAAGGAAGAACACTTGCTCAGTTATTGTCGCTGATGCTTGATAATGGAGAAAAAAGAAATGGAGACAACTAGGGTTTGTGAGAAGAACAAGGAAAAGAATGGGTTCGAATCAAATTGATTTAGTTCAAAATTGAGAGAAGGAAGAGCAATTGGTGATGATGTTGTTGAATTCAGAAGATTGGATCAGATTGAGAGTTGATACTGCTTGGTGCTATCAAGATCGAGGAGAAATCAAGATTGGTTTGAACTAAGAAATTGTGAATAAAAAATCGAGAAGAAATGGAAACCTAGTTTTACATGGGTCAATGTAGTTAGGGATTGAGATAACAAGCCGATTTTTGATTTTGGTTGAGCTAGATTTCGAATTTAGCAGAAATTCTGTAGTGTCGCAGCTTGAGAAATAGGAACATGGAGTTAATGATGTCTGGGATGGTGGTATTGAAATTGGCGATGATGTATCCGTGATGGTGCAACTGGTGGTTGGAGAAGTATGAACCGAAAGAATGGTTGGTGTATATGCTTGTAAGAAGGAGTCAGTTCGATTTATATTCATGAGGCAACCGATTCGTTTAATATTGATGCTAGAATGGGTACCGAAAATTGATGTGTTAACAGTTTCATGGGATGTGTTCAAAAATTTCATTTGATTTTTGGGGTAAGAATTTTGGGGTGGTGTTGTCAGTGAATTGAGAGAAAGGGGTAATTGATGTTGTTGATTATGGTGGCTGACGGGGAAGGAAAGAATAGGATTTTCTGTAGCTCCTTATTACTGCAATTTTTGGTGGTTGTGTTGAATTTTTGAGTTCTCAGAGAAGGTCTTACAAATTGGGGTTAATTAGAATCAAGAAGTGGTTGTGATGGTTAGAGAAGGAGAAGCCGAGAAGAAGGGAAACATAAAGTTTGATGTATGGGACTTCGATGACAAGTGAAGCCATTCTCTGCAAAGGTTGGTACTCGAATTGCATTTTTTTTTAACTCGAAACTGAAGGGAAAACAATGTGTTGATGTTGTCAAGATGAAAATGGATGAATGAGTCATGATGAATACTATGAAAGAATGTATAGGTTGTTGGAATAGCAATTTATGGAAGTGAGATAAATTGGTGTGGTGGAAGTGATGTAGCACCATCATGGTCGGAATCGGAGTTGTGATGCACCATGGTGCATTAGTGAGTTTCGCCCGTGCAATAGCCCGATCCTTGGAAGAATAGATTAGTCATCCTAGCCGACCATGTCTCGCAGGACTATTATGTCATTTTAAGTGCACCTAACGGTGCTAACTTTCCATCCATCACTTTTGGTCAAAACTTGCCTAGTCTAGCAATAAATAAAAAAAAACAGGCCTAGAATTGAAAAGCACCAAAAAAAAACAGGCCTATTTTTGTAAAAAGCCCGAATTTAAATGAGTTCTGAACATTCTTTTAAACATTACTTTTGCAACGGGTTCACAACATTTGCCACTGTGTCCCCGAAGGATATATATATATATATACAAGAAGGACATGGAGGCTTTACAATATTTTCTCATACATAGACTACTGGGGATAATTTTGTTGTTGTTAATGTTTCTTGAGCGTATACACTCTATTTTATTATTATAATAATCAAACTTCTATTATTGAGAATATTAAGATGTTGGAGTAAACCAAGAAGGCTTTCCGTAAGGTATACATTTCAAGATGAAATGTGATTACTTAGTCTCGGTCACCTGCAATAATCACAAGGTATGTTTCCTTTATGATGTTCTTGAAAGTAAAACCAACATCCTCCCATGCATCCCTTTGTATCAAATAATTTGTGAAGTTGTTTTTGGCTTAGGAAAAACGAATTTATAAGGTCCAATGAGAAATGACGAGGTCCAAAAAAAAGTCATGGACCGCTCAAACGGACTACAAAAATTACCCTTGACATCTCTTTGCATGACGGCCCCAAAAATGACCCCCATATATATAGTTTTAAAGGCGAAACGTGAATCGTTTTTCATATTTTAAGAATCGAATCGTATGTGAAATTATAAAGCGGAATTTAGTGGTGGAATATTATTGGAATCTTAATTACAAGGTGTGTACATGGGTAATTTTTCATTATGCAATTGTATTATAAGCAGATTAAGGTATTTCATGAGATTGTATTTTTCATTATGCGTCAAAACTCTTTTTGTAAAAATGGTTGAAGATTGTGGCATTCCAGATTTTCCTTATCAGTTCGTATGGAAGAAGTCTGTACCTCCGAAGATTAATTTTCTGGTTTGGTGTTTATTGCATGAGAAGCTGAATACTATTGATATGCTACAGGCCAAAGGGGTAGATATTTATAATTCTTGTGTTCTTTTGTGGAGACGATACCAGTCACATGATCACATTTTCTTCACCGCAAAATAGCACACAAGTTATGGTCTCGCATTAATCCCTAGTAATTGTTGGTCCTGGGTTGTTCCTAGAAGTATAAGAATGCTAGCACTTGGATGGCATCATAGGAATTTTTCAAACTCGTGAAACTTTGTTTGGAGTTTAATCCCACGTGCCGTTATTTATACAATATGGACAAGAGAAACAAAGCACTTTTTGAGCCTAATCACACCTTCAAGACAAACACTCCGACTTAGAGATGGAAGTAAAATCTTCAATCCTTTCTTGGGCGAATGCGGCTGGAAGAAGAGTTCATCAAAACTTTGCTTTTTACCAAGTACTAATAATTGGGAAGCCATTTTTGTTTAGCCTTGTCAGAAATTTTTCGTTCTTTTCTACTTATTGTAGAACTTGTATATTCTTCTTCATTTATACATCTTCACTTCTTATCAAAAAAAAAGATTAAGGTATTTCATAACCACCAACACGAGCGCGGAGCATTGGTTAGATTTTACTAGAGTAGAAACTCCATAAATTAATGATGTTCAGACCATCAAAATTTATTAATTAAATGAGATATTAATTAACCGATAAATTAATAATTATTAATTTATATATAAAAATGCACCCCAAGGGTATTTTATTAAGTATCAAGATTACAGGACAAAATTAATTATATCACAAGTTAACTTATAAATTTCATATCACAAGTTTAGACAAAATTGATGCTTTCGTTATTGTAAACTTCAATCAACAAGATAACACAAGTTTAGACAATTTGGATGAACATACGTACAAAGGGAAATACCAAGACTTGCAAAATTTGATCGAGAAATTAGGCAATTGCAATTCAATAAATGTCGAAGATGTCCTAAATTATCCAAAGAAATGAAGTTACACATTGTTGACTCGATGAAGAAATAATCGAGAGCATTATGAGAACTGATAAAGATGTGGAAGAAGATGATGAAAGTTCTACAATAGAGCCCCCTTCACGAAACGAGGCTATTAAAGCGGCAATCACATTGACTAATTTCTTGTTGAGCTATGAGAAAACAACACCAAAAAATTCTTACAATGATAAAAAAATTAGAGATGAAATTTAATGCGATATTGATCAGTAGCAAAAACAGTAAGACAATTAAATCATTTTTCAAAAGTCTTCGTAAATCACTAATGTATATATATATATATATATGCATTATTAATTTATATTTCATATGGGGTCTACATAGGTAATCAAAAATGTATTATCTTATAATTTTAGCGAATTATTAATTTGGCACGTTGTCCCCGACTCGGAACCGGCCAAAAATATTATTTAAGAGAGTTTATTAAATAATCGAGTATTAATTAAAAGAGTTTCTACTGTATTACGATTCTCATTCTAATTGATTCATGCGTACCAGTCGAAATAGTTTTAAATTTGGTGACACAACTCATACGAGTCTAAAAATCATGATTCTCTACTTCATTGGGTTTCCTACTCCAAGGATTAGATAACAAACCCATCGCCCATCATCTACTAGATAGTCCATATTTTCATCCACTACATGGCAATTTGTCATTGTCTCTCTCTTTCAAACTAAACCCCATGATGCAAGATGGCGGTTGTTGTTTGGGCTGAGTAAAATCATAAAAAAGAATTCCATGATTGTTGGGGAACTTTCTACTATTGGGATAAGTAATGGATAAAGTGGGAATTCATTACTCTTTTTCTTAGGGAAAATACCCGTGAATGGAGTAGTTTCATTACAGACCCATTTTAATGTCTCAGACGACAAAGCTAAACGAGATAAATATATTGGGTGAAAAGTAGATCATTTATTCAGGGTGACCATGCGTTATTTACTGGTATATCTTTGTTTTGCATAAAAACAAAAAAAGATTGCAAAATGATGCAGAGACAGGCTTGTAAGAAAGGGGTGTAAAAATTTGCAACACATGCAACAAGTTGGCACTACAATAAACTTACCTATTGTAGCACTCAATGGTTATGGCATAAACTCCTACAAGTGTCGCGAAAACCTATATAGCAAGAAGTCTATTGCTGCACCCATTCTCTATTATTGCAGTCAGAGATTATATTTTTTTTCCACATTCTTTTCATATTGTTTTACAGTTGTGTGGCAAAAGTTTCATTTTGCAGTAGTAAATTATAGCTTTTAGTTGCACCTGAAAAGTACTGTAATTAAAATTTTTCTTTTACAACACCTATATCGAGGGTGTGACAATATATAATGTAGCAATAGGTAGATTTTCTCGTAGTGTGGAGAAGGGTTGCAAACTTAGCTTGTTGTACTTTTTAAGACCAAAAAATGTACTAAGTAGCGACTTGTTTAATGCAATAAGTTAAATAATAAACTGCAGTTGATTTGCCATGCCATAAGTAGTGACTTGTTTAATGCTTGATTTTATAAGAGCTCCCATCAATTTACATATATGATCGCTCACTAAATATTTTATCTTTTGACCATGTGCGTAGGAATAGGCCTTAATCTTAGCACAAAAGAATCCACCAAGCCATAAGTTTGGCTTCTCTTTGGATGGGGCATGCCTATGGACTAGTAAACAAAACATTGCTAAAAAAAACGTACCAAAAAGTGAATGTCCTCGACCAAATGTTTTGAATACGTAGGATTTATACCGAACTTGCTAAAACCGCAACTTTATAGAATAAGTACACCAGATACTTTCAGCAGCTCACTGAAGAAAGAAAGGAGACGTACCACTGGCATACTCTCTCGGGCATGACATCCCGTGACCTTCAAAAAGTTGATAGACGGTATCAAAATTGACCAAGTGAAAGGACTAAACCAAATCAATTCAAGACTAATATACTATGATATGTTTTCCAAATTTTCAATAGTAGATTCGTTACAAATTGTTAACTTTCAACATTAGGTTTATAATCAAGCTGTTAAGTATATAGCATCTCACTTCCATTTATTTTAAACACTTGAACCACTTGTAAATAATTTATTACAACGTATTACATCGTATTTCTAAAAAAAGCCCTCACCCTATGATTTAATTCCACATTAATCTCAAAAGATGCTTACTTATACGGGAACATTTCATATAACTAGTCCAGATTCATATGAGCATGCTAACTTGTCTCATTTTGATTATTTTTTGTTTGCTCCAGTATCTCAAAATTCAAAAACCTTCTATACTCAAATAACATTATATTTGGAAACTAAGTTAGTTGAGTAGAAGCAAATCAAAATGAACATGCTCTCTATATATACTCTTTGAACTGAACACTGTTATGAAATTTATAGAAGTTTTGTGAACAAGTGCTGAACACATCTTGATTCTAGAATTGTCTTGCATTCCATAATACTTTCCTCATTCCAACCTCTCATACGCTTTGCATCTACATATTTGCGCACATTAATGAACATCCAAGACCCATAGAATGTGTAATGCCCCATTGACATAACACACATCCCGTATTCAAAATCTAAAATCATTAGGGTAATGTATTTAATATGCCTTGAAATCACGAATTTATATTAGTAAAAAACAAAAAAAAAAGGAAAAAAACAAACCTTAATGTATCAAATCACACTTTGTGCATTACTCATGCACTTATAAGTGGTTCCATATACGACTGGACAAGATGAAGCTTTAATATATTAGTTTCATTTTCATATTATCAAATGTCCCTATGTTGTCAATGGAATACGAGCTATTTAGGATTGCGATGTTGGAGAAAACTAAAATAAAGTTGGATTTATGGAAAATCTTTCGTGGACTTCAAACAAGTTTTTATGTTCTTGCCAAAGTTGCAGTTGTTCACGGGCTCTTCTAGGATCAATTTGTCGGCTTTTATTATTTATTGTGTATTTTGTTCCAATATTTTGTTCCGATATTAATTCCTGGATCAAGTTTAGAATTACTTGCATATTCCAAAATAAGATGACATTTGTTTTTGAAGAATATATGTAATGACATTGTTTCTATATTTAATCTTACATTGAGATTTAAGTAATCATGAGTTCGGCATCATTATCACTCGAATTTTTTACTATGTTATAGTTCAAACTTGATAGCAAAAATCCAAACTTTTAGAACATAATAAAAAAGGTAGAACAACACTCTACTATAAAGTATGTTTGGCACAATTTATTGATTCGCTTTTGCAGCTTGACCTAAACCTTTGAAAGAATAATTTTTACCTTAGTTGGTAAAGTTGGTGCTGGCACCAATATTCATTTTTCAGAAAAATTCCCATGGAGGCATCAATCAATAAAATTATTAATTGTATGTTTTGATTATTTCACCGCTTTTAATTGTTGTATGTAATCCACACTATAAGAAACTTAATATATAGTAGCACCCAATGGTTATGGCATAAACCCCTACTAGTGTCGCGATAACCTATGTAGCAAGAAGTCTATTGCTGCATCCAATTTTTATTGCTGCAGCAAGAGATTATACTTTTTTGCCACACTCTTTTCTTATTTTTTCCACAGTTGTGTGGCAAAAGTTTCATTATGCAGCAGTAAATTATACCTTTTAGCTGCAACTGAAAAATACTGTGACTAGAAATTTGCTTTTGCAACACCTATATTAAAGGTGTGGCAATATATGGTGTAGCAATAGCTAGACTTTCTAGTAGTGCCACATTTCATCGTTGCGTGAAATGGAAAATCAACCTCGTTATTAGTGGCTTAAAATACATTTGCAGAAAAAATTTGAAAACAAATTATTGAACAGTGAAACATCTTTCTAAGTCATCCTGTCTAACTTGGTTAAACCACTTTTTGGATTTCAATGAGCTCCGGTACAATTCAAATCAGATAAATCCTAAAAAAAATCAAACCAATGGAAAAGCATAAATTAATTTTATTCTTTATCCTAAAAGATAAATCCTAAAAAATAACACCCCAACTATTGAAGATGGTTTTTGAGCAAAATATTGTTATTTACCCACATATATGACACCCTATAAATAAGAATCTAAATAAAAGCTCCACATTGGATTTTTAGCACCCACCGTAGGAGATACTCTTATATATTCATGAATGTATTTGTTGCCTTTCTAATGACCAACAATTTATTGTGATTCAGTCATTGAGATTTGGGTTAATCTGAGATTCAGTATCTGACGGCGGGGATTATGTGATGTGTTGCGTTGGATTGGGCCGCAAACCTTTTTACAAGCCTCGGAAGAAACAAGTTTGTGGGGTCCAGTGAGGAATAACGGTGCATCATATTACAGTTCACGGAGTAACGGGCAGGGGTGGGAGTGAACTAGGATTTAATTGATGCGGTGCAAACAAAAATAATAAGAACACGATAAAATAACAAGACTAACAAAATCAAAATTTTGTTGCACTTCGAAAATTCCGTTGCGCATCAAAAATTCACGTCGACATCAACCAACAAGAAGAGGTCTTAAAAGGGGATGTAACGCAAATTAGCCCAAAAAAATTAAAAAAATGTTGATTCAGCCAACTTGAAATAGACAGAGTTATTTACGAGAGAAAGTTTTGCTAATTTTATTTTTGTACGGGAAGTAATACAAATTACCAATTTTTACTGTGGAGGTAATGAAAATTATTCCTTCAATTTTCCCTAATAAAACCGACCCACATAATTTGTTATACACTGCATTTGTGTCGCATGAAAATATTTTATGGGTGAAACTATGCCCAAAACAAATTGCATGGATGTTGTGCGAAATTTATTGCACAACTGTTGAAATAATTATTGGCTTGCAGATGTCTTTGTATAAGAAGATTGTTGGAGGTTATGTAATTATTTATACAATGTTTGTTAGCAAATTTTACTAATTTTATTTACGCTTTAGAGTTTGCAGACGATTATTAGTAATGAAGTGCTGCAAATTGAAATAGCTCATTAGCAAATTCTACATGTTTTAGTTACGCCTTACTAAATATTAGAATTTTGAAATGTTTTTGTAAATTGAAAAAGCTTGCAAGAAGATTATTAAGAATCAACGTAGAGCAAACAAACATTTTGAATGCACCCACAACAGAGAAACAATTTCGAATAACATGGTCAACATGATTTTCTAGAAAGGAGGGGACTTTATCTTGGTAAAAGGAAAAACAACGATGAATTACTTTTTTCTTATTATTTTTCTATTTTTGTGATGATAAAGGGAAATTGAGATAGATCATGTGTGTCCAAAATTGAGGCAAATGAGGATATACACTCCATAAGTGACAACTACTTAACCATTACTTTTGCACCGTATATGTCACTGCCATCACTCGTTCTCTATTCACGCTGTAAGCTACAAATACGTAATGGTTATGAGAATTGTATACGGCTTCTATATAATAAAATAATTCTTGAAAGAGTTGCAAGGAAAACAAGATGGTTGTGTTTCCTTTCTCTACCCTGAAATGTCGATTGATCTCAACTGGTCTTTTAATCGTTTTGAATCAAATTTGATTAAACATGTTAGCCATCATCCGAGAATCCAAATTTACCCATCATTATTTTTCTCTAGGGATGGTCATTAGAATTGGGGGTTCATTATTCCTTGAACTTCATCACAATGTGTTTGGCATATACAATTTTCTGCATAAAACTCTTTCTAAAAAAAGATGGAAAAAGATTCAATAAGGTTTCTTACCAGAAATTATCGGAAAAAAATCTGATATCCGTTAACCTTATAGTAATGGAATCAACTGGGATTTTTTATTTCCCGTCGGAATTTCAAGGATATCGGATATCCGTTGATTTTCAAAAATAACGGTAACGGCTGAGCCACTATCCGTTTTGTTAAGTTCCGTTTACAGCCCTACTTGTTATGATGTGGTTCTGATATAACAATGTGGTTATACAACAGAGAATGGTGATAGTTATTCTTTTAACACGTGCTCTTCGAGATTGTTGACTTGAGATTGGATTTCTAATTGTGGGGCTTGGGACAATGAGATTGGTTTATATGTGTTTGGTATTTTGGTTATAGGGTGAAGTTTTTTTCTTCTGTGTTGGGACCAATGGTTGTACCAGCTTTGGAAATGACGGGACACCATCTCTACCGAGGTTTTTAAAGCATGAAGCCATGCGTGACTCATTTTTCTCTTTTGAGAATCGAGTATGTGAAATCATGAAACAAAGATTCGTGACGGAATATTAGAAGTCTTAATTAATTACTACAATATGTGTATGTGGGTAATTTTTCATTAGGATATAGTCTCTTAAATGGATTACAGCATTTCATAACCATAAAAATGAATGTGGACAGTGGTCAAACTGTCTTTGTTTTTCATAGTGAGCAAATGAAGGTGCGATGTCCTAAACGAAAAATTTGCCATTTTTTCATATTGGTTGGCATTTTTAACAACCATGATTTGTATTCAACCAATGTGTCTTTGAGTTTTCTACTCCAACAATTAGATAACGAGCATATCCATTTCACTTTATTAATATTCAACCAATGTGTCTTTGAGATTTTTCATAATGGTTGAGCAAATGAAGGTCTGAGATGTTGGAGTAAACTGGAATTTTTCTGAAGGAAGTGATGTGAAATATCTAGTGATTATTAAAATAGAAGTGAAAATGGTGAAGATTACTCTTGGTAATTCACTTGAATTATCCAATTAACAGGTAATTTTGGTTTAATCAAATGGATTACTTTGTTCCTTCAATGAAAGTTTAACTAAGTGTAAGTAAATTGTCATTGCAATATCATCAATTAAAAGTATTTCAATGTTTTACTTAAACAAATTAGTTTGTGAAATTCCAAATATTGTATAATAAAAGTCGTTTTCTTAAGAAACTCAGACTTTTTTAAAAAAAAACTATACAAATAGAAAATCAAACAGAAAAAGTAAAACTATGCAAAGGCTCAGTGATACCCTCACCTATGAACAAATTGACCAGAAGAAATATATAGGATCTAATAAGGTGGGCTTTTGGGATTGTAGAGTAATAGAGAAAATTAATATCTAGATGGATATATGTCCTTATGCTGATCTTTTTTAAAATTTTGGAGATAACTAAAATCTATTCGGAGTTACGGATTGCCTCTTGAGCAGTGCTATCCCACACGACCGTGCAGAAAGCTTAATAAGGTATCAGTTATAGGATGTTGGATAGTCTTATGACGGTCAGATTATATGTACTTTATTTTGTCTTGGATACTATAGCTGACAATTGTATGGTTTTAGAAAGAGATCCTTCATTTCAACCTATGTCCTTTTCAAGTAATAGATAAATCAGTACGAAACATTCCGAGTCTATGTCAAATGACTGTCTCACAGAAATCATGTAAGACGTTACCAGGCGATTTTCACATGATCATCTTTTGACTTTCTTCAAGAATATAAGATGAACTTGGTTAAAGATAAATCTTACCAACACATATTTCGAGAAATATGTAAGCGAGTTAAACTCAGCTTGATATATCAATTGTGTATAATCGAAGTGTATATAGATATACGACTTTTGTTTCAAATATGAGATAGAGTAGATATACTTTTGAGTGATAGATGATTTCAAGTCTTCACATACCTTTTGTTGATCAAGTTCCACAAGCTCCCCTTAGTAGTTCTTCGTCTTCAGTCGTTGAACGCCGTGAAGTCTAAAGCTCAACTACACTTTCTATCCTAATCCAAGACTTAGCTATAAGTAGACTAGAAATCAAGACTTATAGTTTGGCAACTAAACATGACAAACAAGCTTGAGATAGAAATGCTTTCGAGTTCGAACGAGCATTGCTCTAACACATGAAAAAGTGTTAAAGATGGAGATAATATATAACACTTCCAATATGGGTCATAGATGTATGGGATCCATCTGGAAGTTGTACAGAGATTGGTTTAGAAACCAAGGCATATGATGCAAAAAAATAAAGTGAAGAACAAATATGGTGAGTAGCACCTTTATCAACAATCCAAATATTATTTGAACAAGAGAGAGTCATACATGTAAAGTTTGCATACGGAGAGATAGAGTGACCTTCACCATCCCATTCAAGTAAAGACATCAGACGAGCATATTGAGCATCGGATATGTTGGGTGCAACAGGTGCAAGGACAGTAGAAGTAGCAAGGATATGAGAATCAACATCTCTTGGCTTTGGTGGATCTTTAGGGTAACCATTTAACTTCCAACAGGTAAGTTTGGTATGGCCATATTTGTTACATTCTTCACAAAAAGACTGGGGTCACTTATTGTTATTGTTATTGGGTGAAAATGGTCGATGATTTCTAGGTTCATGACGAGATATATTCAAGGTAGCAGACTCAACCATAGTAATGGAAGAAGAATTAATACCTTGTTTCTCTTCCACTTGGCGGACATGATTATATATCTTTTCGGGAGAAGGCATTGGTTTTGTCAGCAAAAGTTGGCTACGCAAGGAAGATAAACGATCGTGTAATCCTTGAAGAAACTCCATTGAGTGGTCTTGGTTGTGATGAACCATAAAGTATTTTCCGGCTCCATAGATACATGGTTTAGGTGGCCGAAAAGAGTCAAGTTGATCCTACAATGATTTGAGTTTAGTGTCGTACATGGATACAATTAAATTTTCTTGCTTCATGGTTGCAATGGATTGTTTTAAAGCATAGAACTTAAAAGCGTTAAGAGGAGAGAACCATGCTTTGATCTCAAGCCTTATATCATGTGCTGAAGGGAAGTTCATGATACTTGACTTGATCTCTGGATCTACAGAATTTGAAACCCAGCTTCCAACCAAGTCATCACAGCGTGTCCAGTGTCCAAGATTTGTTGCATCTTTTGGTGTTTTGACAGCTCCGTTAATGTGGCATGTCTTTCCTTTGGCGCTGAGAGCCTTAGTCATTCCTCTTTCCTAGATACAGCAATTCTCATTGTTGATTAGAGGACTAAAAATCACTGATGTGGGATTATCATTTGGATGCACATAGTAAGGACTGGATGGCGATAAACAAGTATCTTTTTCTGAAACAATGTTGTTAGGAGATGTCATGGAAGGGTTTCATTGATCGTCTTTTATAGCCATGGTGATGAAGTTGTAGGAAAAAAAAAACTAACCTAGCTCTTGTATACCATCTTAAAATAATGATATTGAGTTTGTTTCTCTCACAATTGTGATGAGAATGATTTCGTTAACTTGTATATATATTGATTAAAAATGTGTATAATTCTACACGGTTAAGAACAACAAAACAGAAAAAGCAAAAGAATAGCTAAAGCTAAAGAATAGAATGACTAAACCTAAGTTGCTACAAACCGGGATGACTAAAACTGTACATGTGTTACAAAAAAAAAAAATAATAAAAAAGAAAAAAAAAACTGTATACGTTACAATGACTTGTACGCGTGGGAAATAAAATTGTACATGTGTGAAGTTTATCAGGGTACTGATAAAATTAATATGAACCGATAAATATTTTATTAAGTCCAAACATTAGCAAATCATCTTGTTACAACTCATTTTTGCATGGACGTGAAAACTCATTAAGTATGTGATCATGGATTTCGTTTTTTCTTTCTTTTTTTACAAATAATATTTCTTTTCGTGAAGTTGTTTGCGTGGGTATAAAAGTTTTCACATAGACAGTGAAAACTCCATGATCCAAACTATAAAACATTCTAGACTACTTGACCCGTTATGATACCGTCAATTGATTTTGATATGGATATCTTCAAATTTTAATATACATGAGTTTTAAGACATTGATCATATAAGATCTGAAAATTCATGCAACAAGAACTCTAGGAAATCATCTAATTTACATGAAATTTTTAAGGCATTAATCATATAAAATATGAAGATTCATGCTACAAGAACTCTAAGAAATTATACTTATGATTTATATTTGCCAACATGCATACTACGTGAGCCATATATTATGGACCGATTCTACAAATTAGAAAGTTCAGGGAACTAATTCTCCACAATGATTAAGTTCAATGGGATTATCCATTTCATTTATTAATATTCAACCAATTTGTGTTGAGATTTTATATTAATTGAGAAAATGAAGGTATGAGATGTTGGAGTGAACTGGAATCTTTTTTCGAAGAAATAAAAATTAACACTAGCAAAATAAAATAGAAGTCAATTATTGATTCTAAAATTAACGATGGCTTGAGATGCAAGAATAAAATGGAAGGAACATGACATAAAAGGAGAATCGACTCTAACTTATACAACTAGTATCACACGTAAGGCGTGGGGATTAGGTTTCCCAGTTGCTAGAGTTCTCCCTTATATAGTCTTTCAAATCAGGGTTTGCAATCAATGTTAGCTTGGTAACAAAGCATTCAATATTCATCGTTAGACGAAAACCGATTAGATTCAAACTAATTTTTCTCAACCGTTGGATCGAAACCTTAGCTTGTTACACAAAAATGAAATGTCCAATTTTTGGGTTTATGTAACTTGTTCCCAAACATTAACATTTGTTGGTTCAACAATAGTTAACCAAATGGTTAGCCATATGATCACTTTCATATCCACCATATTCTTCTTCACCATAACTAGTTCAAATGACTCAAATGAACTAGTTAGAGAGTTGTTCAATTTCTTAGATCTTATGTAACTACACAAGACACAATCGAAGCAAAAACGGTTTGATTCACTCGAATCGGTTCATGAACTTTATAGCCATGGTTTGCAAAAGAATTCCTTAGTTTATGTAAACATGAGTTCAATAACAACCGATTTTTGATATAACCTACTAGGTTCGCGGACTTAAGCTCGCGGAAAGAGTTCACAAACTCCAGCAGAAATTCTCGGGGCGAGAACTTCCGCCAGTTCGCGGACTTGGCTCATGCCACATTCCGTTTCTCATGATCAACAAAGTTCGCAAACTTTGGTTCAAGGAATAAGGACTTATAAATATATGTGTTTCCACAACAATGCTTATATCCTACCAATGGTTATGTAATCTAAACTCTCACTTCAATCATTGAAACATTCTCGAGGACGTTATATAGCCGTTATTCACAGACCATTTTTCGTCGAGAGCAATTTACAAAGTGATTGAAACATAACATGACATTCGTCACTAGGTAAAGATGAATTTGGCTAAAGCGAAAGCTAACTAACACATATTTCGAGAAATAGATAGGCGAGTTAAGCTCGGCTCGAAATAGCAAATGTGTATAATGACAGTTTATATATCAAAACGACTTTTGTCTCAAGAATAGGAGATATAGTAAACAGACTTTTGAGTGACAGATAAGTTCAAGTCTCCACATACCTTTTAGTCGATGAAGTTCCACTAGTTCCTTGAGTATTCCTTCGTTTTGTATGATGATTGCCATGGAGTTTTGAGCTCAACTACACTTTCTATCCTAGTACGAGACCTTTAGCTATAATAGGCTAGAAATCAAGACTTATAGTTTTGATCACTAACATTGAAAAACATGCTTGAGATAGCAACACATGCGAGTTCGACCTAGCAATGCTCTAACATCAACTGGTGTGCTCAAGCTTTTAAATGTTCTAGTGGTGTAGCCATGATAAAAACACTAGTGTTAAACAGCTTTATCTATCATATTTGGAAAGAGCGTAATAATAGAATCTTTAGAGCTCAAAATGGGTCTCAAGACCAAGTCAGTTTACTTATCACAAGAGATGTGAGGTTCAAAATGCTAGCCAAGAATCATAAGGAGATTGATACTTTATTTGCTAGAGATTTCATGAGAAGATGGAATATAGACTGTACTTTTGCTCTCCCTGAGATTATTTTCTTCACATGGTTGTATCCGCATAATTATGAAATGATGATAAACACAGATGGCTTAAAAACTGACACAGCTGGAGGTTTTGGTGCCATAATTAGATACCATGAAGCCTGCAATTAGGGGCTGCTAGTGGAGAAGGACCCTCCCAGTCCGTGCTTGCTCATGAATTACCGGGTGTTGAGCTTGGTTTAAATCTGGCCTTGCAGAAGCATAAATTGAACATTCATCTTTGTATTGATTCAATGGCTGCCTATAATTACTTACAAGTACTGAGCCTGAGCCTCCTTGGAATGTGATTCAAATCTGGAGAAGAATCATGGCTCCGAAGAAGAAGTTTGCTAGATGGAAGATTACTTTCTGTTACAAAGAAGCCAATCGAGCTGCTGATTACTTAGCCGGGTCTACATTTGGACAATTCTTGGACAGAAATCCGCCATGAAGAGTTCCTCATGGATTTAGAGAAATCTTGGCGGCAGACAAGGCATAGAAAGTTTATCAGAAAATGAAGAAGAAGAGAAATTAGTTTATGTTTTTTTTTTCTCTTTTGCTTTTGTTTTGTTTTTCTGTTTTTTCTGTTTTTGGGCCTTGAGCCCGCGGTATGTGTCAAAATAAAGAAAAAAATTCAAGATTCCAGATTTCCAAACTTTCAAAGTTTTCCCATCATCACCTTTTTTTTTTTTTTTTTACATGCCAGAATGAGGATGCTCTTTATATATACTCTTTGAACTGAACACTGTAACAAAATTCATATAAAGGTGTATGAACAAGAGCGGAACACATCTTCCTTCACGAATTGGCTTATCTTGCATTAATGTTGTGTTTAAAACCAATTACTTTTACTAGCTCATTTGGACCACTCATACATTTTGCTTCTACATATTTGCACACTTCAGGCAACAACCTAGCCCAAGGGGACTCATGGAATATGTAATTCCTCATATACCTTAGCATTCCAAAACTAGAAAACTCCGATAATATATTCAATAGACATTGAAATCATGAGCTTATTTATAGTAAGAAAACAACATAAAGTTTCCGGGTCAAATCAAACTTTATGCACTATCGACGCACTTAGAAGTAGTTCACTTATGAGTAGATGAAATTCTAATAAGTGGGTTTTCATATTTTCCAATGTCGTCGTTTCGCTAATGGACTAAGAGTTGATTAAAGATTGGGATGTTACAGGAAACTAAAATCTAGTTGGTGTTACAGAAAATCTAATGAGAACTTCATCATTAGTTTGTGATGCTTCTTGGAAGGATACGGTCGTGCACAACTCCATTGGGAATTAGTCTCTTGGTATTTCTTTTAGTTTTATGCTTATATATATATATATATATATATATATTGTCTCGAATCTAGATATTGGCATCCGAGTCGAGCTTAGACTTAACCTAAGTTTTTTAAAATTTAACAATATTATATTAATATTTTAATCCTACATTAAAATTTTCATTTTTAGAAAATCCTATATTTAGAACTTAGTATTCATAAGATAAAGATTAGTTGCTATATATCATTACCCAATGACTTCTTAATATATTTCATATTTAATCATTAACAATATGCTCATGAAGAAACAACTACGGCGCGCGGGTTATAACCCCAAAGGTGTCACTATCCATGTACAAAAACCCCAACAAAACAAATTGTTCACAAAAACCCCATTTAAGATAAACTGTCTATATTAGCCTTCTAGTTTAAATCACCCCAACAAAAATAAAAACAACCCCACATTTAATTTTAAAATCACCCAAACAAAAATAAAAATCAACCCCACCATTAATTTCTATTATATTATCACCACCACAAAATAACACCACCAGCAGAACCACCACTGTGCCGCCGCCGCCGCGCCACCACCGCCGCCGCCGTGCCACCACCGCCGCCGCCGCGCCACCACCGCCGCCATCACTGCCACCACCGTGGCCAGCGCCACCGCTCACCGCCGCCGCTGCCACCACCACCACCGCCAGCACCACCGCCGCGCCACCACCACCGCCGTCGCGCCACCACCACCGCCGCCGCGCCACCACCACCGCCGCGCCACCACCACCGCCGCCGACCCTCCGCCGCCACCGCGCCACCACCTCCGCTGCCGCCAACCCACCGCCACCGCCGCCGTCTCCAACTCCCACCTCTGCCACCATCACCACCACCACCACCGCCGCCAACTACCACCGCACCACCTACCACCACCACCGAAATGATGGAACCAAAATGAAATGAGAAAAATGATGAAACCAAACTGAAATTAGAAAAAATTGATGAAATGAGAAAAAATGATGCAACCAAACTCGAAAATGAGAAAAAATGATGAAACCAAACTGAAAAATGATGGAACCAAAATTTCTCGTTTAAAACAATTTCTCGTGAAAATGATGAAACCAAACTCAAAAATGATGGAACCAAAACTGGTTTCACCAAAACTAGATGAAACCAATTTCGGTTTCATCATTTTTCCACATATTGTCATTTCACCAATAACCACCGCGACCAACACCACCGCCAACCACTGTGACCAACTACCACAACCACCGCGCCACCACCATCACCACAGTCCGCCGCAACGCGTCATTGCACCACCACCGCCACCACCACCAGCAGCCACCACCAGCCACCACCATCACTACCACTGCCAATAACCACCGACCAAAACCAGCAAAAACGCCAATACCCGATGACGACCACCCACACCACTGACCAAAAATACGATGAAACCGATTTAAGTTTCATCAAAAATATGATGATACCGGTTTTGGTTTCATCATATTTATGATGATACCGGTTTTGGTTTCATCATATTTATGATGAAACCACAAGCTTTCAAAACTCAGTGTTTTCACCTAAACATCAACCACCGCAGTGTCTTCACCTAGGCATACATCTAAGCTTTCACAGCTCAGTGTCTTTACCTAAACATCAACAGTGTCTTCACCGTGTTTCATGCATTCACAAACTACCGCCAATTCAACCACCGCAAACTCCATTAACAACACAAAACTCCAGCTGGTGAACCGTACTACCTAGCCATCTCCGTAATCTCGCACCACCATTTCAGTTCAACAACACTACTACTTCCAAGCACTAAACAACATCAATCCACTCTCTTCTTCTTCATTCATATCATAACCTATACCTTCATTGCAGCCCATCAAGCTCTTTTACACTTCATTGCATTCTTCTTCTTGTATTCACCGCACCGCAATACCATTAAGCTCATGCCAATTTATGTAGACAAACCTTCACCGAGTTGGCTAATGCTCCAGGAAAGTTCCCATTGTTAACTTGAGCATCCGTTTTTCAGATTGCTGTAATGTTGAAATGCAGTAGATAATATCTTTGGTGTACTTCTTCTGGGTCGTGACAGAAAGGATTTGAAGCTTTCATCGAGGGTATTTTTTGATATCTTCGTCTCCCTTGAGCTAGTAGTAGAGTTTACTTCATATGTAAGAAAATCTAAATTCTAATGGATAATTACTCGATTTGGAATTTGAACCAAGAAACCAAGAAGAATCAAAGGATAAAACGATTACACTAGCTTCAAAGAGTTATCATGGCCCGCTAATTTCGCTTTATACCTTCAATCGAAAGAGAACACAAGAACATCAACAAATTACACAAACAAGATAACACCTCAATCAAAACTCAAATATCTTCCTCATTTAATAAACCTAAAACAAAGAAATAATTAAAGTTGGACTACATTTTCAGTTTCAAAGAGAACAAAATACTTATTTTCTTTAATGTGATTCACTACATGTCTAACAACCATTCTAAATTTTGCCTAATGTGACTGTCTGACTGAGACGGACGTAAACATTTACTTACTATCCAATGCGCACTCTTGTATTTGCTTCTTTACTTGCATGATGTCGCCCTGTATGGATTCAAGAACCATCCCATGACGATTCTGCGTGGTCTCAATCTGTCCAATCCTGTGTTCCAGTTCATCATTAACCTGACCTATTCCAATAAATCCAAATACCAAAACCCTGCCAAATGAGCTATAATTCGTTTCTCCTGCGTAGGTATATGAACAAACAAAGTATGAGATTTTTTTTTTTCTGAGCGCCCGACTCAAATCCGAGAAATGAGAACACACAATATATCCTCGCCAAATGAGCTTATCAAGAAAGAACAAGTAAAGTATGATCTCCCGAGAACAACAACTTCTCCTTCTAATAGTAAAATCCAAAGATTAGACATTCAACATTTTCATTATTTTCCTAATTTAAACCTCAATAAGCATGAATTGTTAAGTTGATAGTTAAAAACAAGCTTACATCTATAATGATCTCAGAACAGAGGAGGAGCAGATCCCCATCTAGGCTTATAATTGTTTGAAGATCTTGAAATCGGCATCCGAGTCTCTTCTCTTGATAAAGAACTCGATGCTAAACAAGAAATCCTCTTTCGTGAATTCTCCCGAGAAGCAAATCTTTGCGCTAATCAAATTTCAAAGTAAGTATGAATTCAAGCGAGATAGAAAGATAGTTAGAGAAAAGATCGCATTTAATCAACAAAAACCTAAAAAAAAAAAAATTGAGAAAATTGAAGATCTCGTTACTGCTCGTTATTAATAATGTTATCAATAGAGTTTTGAGAAAGTTCGGATGTCAATTGATGCAGTTGAGATGACATTCCTTGTGAATGTTGTTGAGATCGAAGTTTACTTCTACCAAATATGGAAGAATCACTTCCATATGTGATTCCATTTGGTCGTCTAAACAAAATTCATACACCAAAAACAACATAAAAACAACAAAATTATCAGAATAAACACAAAATGATTTCAAAATCGAAGAATCATCACTTCCAGGATGCAAAACGAAGTTACAAAACTACAAAATTCATACACGAATCAAACAAAATTAAGCTAAAAAAATCTACAAAATCAACATAGAATCAACACGAAATCGAAGAAATAAGGTTTTCGATTTCGTTTTTAGCAACCGAACGAGGAGGAAGAACTGAAATGGAATTTAAATCACAGGGCTTCGTTTAGATCTTATCATTTTTTTGCGTTTAATTAGAGATCGATAAATCTAAATAGAGATGAAGAAGAAGAATAAATCATTTAGATCTTATCATTTGAGGTGGGGAGAGAGCGGAAGTTGTTTCTGAAGCGGGAAGAAAAATCAGATTTAGGGATCGGCTATGGTGGTAGGGGAAGGAGACGAAAGAAAGAAGAGAAGAAGAAGAATAACAGATAAAAGGGTATATTTGGGTTTTTTTAAAATTAAAAAAATTAAATTTGCTCATTATCATTTGACTTGGGGTTTTTGTCCCATTTTTATTTGAAACGGTTTTTATTTATTAGAAATAATATGACTGGTTTTTTCTTATCACTAGTTTGTTCACCTAGGGGTTTTGTGAACAAACTAGTTTGAGCAATTGGGGTATACCAGATTAATTAAGGTATATAAACTTTGCTCCCAGCAAAGGGGTGTCTAGTGTGTATGAAGTTACCTAATTACCACTCTCCTAATAGCAACAAAAGTTACTCCCTTTTTGATTTTATATTCAAACCTTGTTTTTTCTCTTGTTATTCTTCAGCAATCCCATCATCAATTCCTTTCTCTTTCTCAATATTTCATCATTTTCAAATGGAAAAAAAAATCGTTGCCAGCGAATCCTAGTATTTTTTAAGATCAAAAGGCCCTTATCTAGAGGGGTTTAACCACTTGTAAAATAAATTATTCCGGCCTATGTTTATGTCTTTCCAAAAAAAAACTATTAGTTATGCAGAGCGAGGAAAGAGAGGATAGCGAATCCTAGTATTTCTAAGTTTTAACACGTTAACTTATTTATAATTAATTTGAGATTTGATTTATGATATGGTGATTACGCGATCGATTGATTTAAATTCGTTTTGGGTGGAGGTAAACTTTTTTCTTTTTTGGTTTTCTTTGGAATTGACGGCTCAAGGCTAATTAACATCGTGTTTGTTTGCAGTTGACTTATGATCTGAATCTGATTCGATTCCTGACTCGACGCGAGTCAGATATCATACCATTTATTTCTTATGCTGAGTTAGATTTGACTCGTTACGTGGGTCAGATCTTACCCTTGGCTCGGACCCATTTGAGTAAGATAACAAAATCCCCTGACTTATGGGAGTACTCACATATTATTTTGGACAAATAAGTCATATGATTTAGTCATATCTTATGTAAGTCAGATCCAGATGAATCAGGTCAAGAAAGAAAAACAAAGGTGGTTTAAGTTTTGGAGGAAACAAATATGCATGGTTAAAGTCAAGTGAGGAATGTCGGTTAAGCATACTTTACTGGGCTTTGTAGCGGCATAAGACATTTTAGTCCCCCATTTATCATTTCTAACTTTTTTTTTTTGATTAGAAGAGAAGATTTATTGAAGAATTAGAATGTAAAGAGTTCTACAAGAAGTAGAGATAAAAAAGGAAAAATAAAGCAACAAGATTAAACAAACAGGGCTTCCCAATTAGCCATTACAGTTGAAGCAAAATTTAAAATGTAGCCTTCTTCCACCTGCATTTGCCCAAGACAGATTAAAGATTTAACTTCCATCTCTAAGTCTCGAGTCTGTTTTGAATGTATGATTTTGCTCTAAAGTTCGTCTATTTCTCAAATATTCAGGATTGTAAATATAATTGCGGTGGTATTAAGCTCCAAACAAAGTTCCCGTATCTGAAAAATTCCCATGTTGCCAACCAATTGCTAACATACTAATACTTCTAGGAATAACCCAGACCAAATAGCTATTAGGAATTGCCGAGACCATAGCTTATGTGCAATTTTGCAGTGAAGAAAAATATGATCATGCGACTCCGTATCATCTCCACAAAGGACACACGAATTATGAATATCTACCCCTTTAACTTGTAGCATATCAATTGTGTTCAGCTTCTCATGCAAAATACACCAAACCAGAAAATTAATCTTAGGTGGAACTGACTTCTTCCATACAAACTTATAAGGAAAATATGTGATACCACAGGTCCACAGTCTTCAACCATTTTAGCATATAGGGTTTTGACACTAAAGAAACCAGAGCTATCAAGGGCCCATCTCCTGGTATCTTGTAAGCCATCTAAAACCGGCGGTTCATCACCAATCCTAAGCATCAGATCAACATAAAGATTTACCTCAGATTACGCGTTAGTTGCGTTTAAAGTTAAAACACCGTTTAACTGGGTGGAAATCACCTCCACGAGTTCTTGTTTCCGTAAATCTTAAAAAGAGAGGGGATAGCAGTAGCCGATGTGTTGCCACACTCAAACATCATTCGAATGAAATATCTCTTCCCCAATGAATTTTAAGCACCGAGTTAAGGCTTAGTCTCCGCAATTGTTTTCCAACATGAAACTCCATGTGAAGAGTTAAGCTTTTGAGGTCGTGACTAGAGCCGAGAAATCTTTCACGTGGAGGCTAATGTATAAAATATATTTTTTAGGGGGCTTATTGAGGGATTTTTCCTCCAAATAACAAAATCATCAAGGGATGTCTAATGAATTAACAAAAAAGCAATGCGGCCACTCCCTAGATGCACATAGCTCCGTCCCTGTTTGAGGTACCCAGCAAGAGAACTCATCGCCATAATTGTCACGGATAATCTTATACCAGAACTTATCTTTTTCTTGACCAAACCTCCAACACCATTTAGCAAGCATTTCTCAAATTCATCAATCTTAAATTCATTTCTAATTTCAACCGTTGAAGATTAACACTTGATATTTAAAGTTATAATGGTGATGTTTGTATCCCAAAATATGCTCATTTTTAACATGAAGGTAGATGTGTATTAGAGAAGTATACCATAAAAAATTAGATTAAAATTCATTACAGTTTGAGTTGTACAAAAAAAAAATAACGCTGAAATATCAGCCAAATCTCATTTGAATCACGTCATTGCGTACTCCCCATTATAACTCTTTATCACACTAGATCTACTACTGTTAACTTCTAAAGAATTTTATGCTTTGAAAGCAGAATTACATTAATCTCTTTTTCCAAATTATTGTTCCACACTGTGTAAAACACATGATGTCTAGCCTGTGGCTTACTCATTTGTGGTAAAATTTCTTCTTTCTTATAAATACCTTAGTTGCGTAGAGTAGGTTCATTACATTACATCTGTAGCTCCAACATTAGTTCCTAAATACTCCTTCACAAATTCATCTCATTTGATCTAATCCAAATTCATGTAAACAAGAATTACAAATATCAAACTAATCCAAATTCATGTAAACAAGAATTACAAATATCAAACTAACCTCCTTTGAGTTTTCTCCCGTTTGCTCGAACACCTTTTATGCTCGAAGTAATAGGATTTCGAAACAAAAATAGTTGAATAGTAAGTAATAAATGAAATGTGTACATGAAAAAGGCTATGAACAGGTACACAACATCCCCATCTTCATATACAGATTGCCTCGTGTTTCGTTCATGTTGTATTAAAAACTATTTACTCGTCTCAACCCATCATACAGTTGGCTTCCAGATTTTTTCACATCTCCGGGACTCATTAGATGTGTATTCCTCACTAACATTACGTTTTGCTTTTCCAGAAGATTAACACTACGCATCCGATACTTATCAGAATTTCAAGCTTATATTCGATAAAAAGAAACATTTAAAGTATGCTTCTTTGGAGCTAATGATGTGTCAAAATTGAACCATGCTTAGTGCATTACTGAGGTTTATAAGTATCTCCCTAGTATAAGCAAGGTAAATTCTAATAAGTGACTTTTCATTCTATATCTTCATATGTCTCTCTATCTTGCTCCTGGACTAAGAAGAATTGAGATGTCAGAGAGAACTAAAATTTAGTCGGTGTCTTTAAGGGAAGCGAACTAACAATCTTTGATAAATGAAGAGAACCGATCCATATTAAGAGTCTATACGTCGAAATGATTGTGCGTTTAGAAGGTCTATAAACTATAACTTTTTAATTTTTTTTATGTAGAGGAAGGAAATATGAATATATAAGTAGGTACATTCTATTCAAAAATGCTTAATTCTTAGGAAATCGAAAGCATGGAGCGTTCTTTTTATTTTTTTAATTATTTTTTGTTCTTTTTAGGTACAAAATTATCTTTATTAATCAATTATTAATATAATTAAAGTGTTTTTATTTAGAGAATAGATTTCACTGGGGCAAAAGTGTGAACACCGGAAATATGTATTTTAGGGAGACAAAAAAATCCAATCAATTTAACAATAGAGGCAATGAAACGGTACCGGCGGAGAGAAGTTTTGCAATGTGGAATTCTAAGACAAGAAGCTAGGACCACAATGGTTACAAAAGTGGAAGAACCTGTAAAAGCTCGCCAAAAACAAATTGTTAGATGAATCGGTCGGGCTATTTCACTATTTTTTTAACAATTACAATATAACTTCTTTAAAGTAATACTCGAAAATATAATATTCTCTTTAAAATGATAAAATTTTCTGGTCCCGACTCGGGCCCTTAGTGCTAAAATAATAAATTCGATAAAATCATAAAATAATACATTACATAAGTTTCCCTTAAGCATTAATATGTCCCAAATAATATATAAAATAATAATGCTACATTAAAAATAAAAAATAAATTTCATACATGTAAAATTTTCTCCAAATATAATTCAATATTTGTTTGATTTTCTTAAAAATTCAAATCAAGTTGTATTTCATCCCTAATAGTTCGTGGTGCCCTCACATGATCCGGAGCCACGTTGTTGTGTTACAAGAAGAAGTGTTGAAGCTAGTGTGATTGATACTTGGAGTGGTTGTATTCTTATTGCAATTAGTCAGAAATATAATATCTCTAAAAATTAATCCATATTATATTTAAAACTACAATTATTATTCAACCTCCAAGCTAGTAATTATTATATATAATAATAATATATTTTAACAATAAAATAATAATTTATTATATTATCGATAATATAATACAAAAGATCTCTTTAAAATAATAAATTTTCTTGATCCCAAACCTATTATTTAATAGAAGTTATACTGTACTTGTAATTATTCAAGGAAAGTGAAATGACCAACTAAAACCTCACCATCGTTTTATTTATGGTCATGATACAAGTGGAGGAAGAAGTACACGTTCTGGCATGTAAATGGTATGGTATAGTTAGTAAATAAAATGATGGTGAGATTTTAGTCGGTCATTTCCTTTAACTGTTTATTGGATTGGTCAAGCCGGTCAAATATAATCAATCGGTTGACTGGGCACCAAACTCAAATTTGGACAAAGTTAGGAATCAAATGCAAAAGCATACCATTTTATAGGCACCAAAGTCAAAATTTCCCAAAAAATATTTAGCTATAGAGGCACTAAATTACTAACTTGCAACTCGAGTCTGTGGCAGTACTTTAGTTAATTCGCCCGTAGTGTTCGGGAACGACTAAGACGGAAAAATTCGTGAATGATTCGCGAATTGCTAACTAGGCTTTGTGGCAGTACTTCAACCATGAATGTCATGGAGCTCGAAGATGTTGCCCTGTATGATCCACATTTCATTCCTTGAATATATGGAGTGGTAAATCTCGCTATTACAGGCTAAACATTTGAGGGGGAAAAAAACAATTATGGTTTATATTGGTCAAGCCATTACAAAAATTTAAATTACAGGAAAAGAGATTATTAAATTAAATTTTTACATATAATGACGCAGAGCCGTGAAAGAACGAGAAAATATATGCGATTTGGATAAAAAAAAGTTTGACGGATGTTGTTGTGGAGAGTCTGGAGACGTCAAAAATAGTCGACAGTGTATTCTAATATACAAGTTAAGATAGATTAAAAAACTAATCTATTACAATGGGTTTTTATCCAGTTCATTGGGTTTCCAATCCAAATATTAGATAACGAACCTATTACCTATTACCCATTACTATTTGCCTTGAACACAGTAACAAAATCCATCAAAAGTTGTGTGAACAAGTGCAGAACAAATCTTCCTTCACAAATTGGCTTATCTTGCATCCATGTTGTGTTTCAGAACACTTTACTCATTTCAATCCCCCTACATTTAGCTTCCATATTTGCACACTTTAGGCAACATCCTAGGAGACTCGTTGAATGGATAATTCCTCATTGACATTACATACATTTCGCATTTGAAATAATAAGCTTAATCAATGTCAGTAAAAATTTCAACAAATCACACTTTGTGCATCCACTTATAAGTGGTTCCAATTTTGACTAGATGAAGTTATAACAAGCGAGTTTTCATTTTCATATTTTTAATTGTTGCTATTTGTGTCACTGGACTAAGAATTGATTCAGCAATTTATCATCTCAACATGCACAGGGCATGAGCCATCTGTTGTGCCTCGAGACTACAAATAGCAAGGATGTTACATATTCGGGTACGTATTTATAGCCCTTTCTACGACAGAAACTTTGTTATTTTTCCCTTTCAAAGAGCATATTTATTTGATCTTCAACGAATTGAGGGAAGCTTTCTTAAGGGTACAATTTAGTGTTTCTATTGTCCATTCTGGAGGTAGATGTATCGGGCGGTAGTCCGGCCCATTACCGCATGGTCCATGTGACAAATCTACAAGATTCAGCTTTGGTATCACTACTTGTTTGCTAATAGCTATATATGGCGCGTTTTCAAAAATACTTATAATGTAGAAAAATAAGCATCATTTTAACATAATCCACGCTCAAAGAAGCTTTATGAGCACTGAGATGTGACATTGAAATAAGACTCGAAAAATAAGCTTCATACATCACCGGCCTGGGCCTTATTCAGAACACTTCGCATATTGAATTCTCATAAGATTGCCAGTAAGCCTAAAGCATACCGCAACTGTGACATTGAATTAAGCTTTCCAAAAGACGATGTAGACTACTTCCAAGTACTAATTGTTGTTGATGTAGTGGGAAATTACAGTATGCTAGTGAGAAAAGATTAACAGATAACAGAACAAATAGTGAAAGCAGGAACAAAAGTTTATACCATGTGTTCCGGGCGCAGCACAGATTTCATACAGGTCATTTCCAAATGGACACATCAGGAGTCGCTACTTAACTAAGCATGCGCAGCAAAAACTATGCCAAAGAGAAGAACTAGTGATTCATTCAAAGTTGCAAGTTAGTTGATGTCTATGGTGAAACGGCCACCACAGATTTTTCTTAAATGTCAGCCAAAGAAATTAAGAAAGTCTCTCCATAAGCCATGAGGAGGACAGAGATCCACCAGGGTCTGGGTTTGAGGCACCAAACCTGTAGATCGCAGGATAAAAGCCCAAAGCTCACCGCATAACCTGAACCGAAACTAATAATAAAAACAATTGAATTGCAGTGTGACGGCGTGAATATACTGAGCCTAAATTTCAGTATCTCCAAGGTACCTCTTCTGCTCACACTCTAACATCTGTTCCTTTTCACTATCCCATACCATACCTCACAAGTCTGTTTTACCAAGACCTAATAATACTAATAACATTATCTGCAGTAGTTTGAGTTCTCCATCTAACAACTTGAAACCCCTGAAAACTCAAGAATCAAGACCACACTATGATCATTCCTTCAAAACCTGCAGCCATCCATTGCACAGCCATAATGTTTGCACAGGCTTTAGTAACTTCCAAAACGTCCTGCGCCTCTATGTCCTGCAATTACCCTATCATGAATCAGGCATATATTTCCATAAGTAAACTGATGACAGCTCTTAAAAAATCAAGCATTAATAAGTCGAATGACAGTGGCAAATAAACAATCTGACAGCGCCAAATTAAATTGCCATAAACTTAACTCTTTCTAGTTTCTAGCAAAATGTATTAGTCCACATCCTCCAAATTCAAGCCAAAATTTAACCGTATGACAGAGAGGAGTAAGATATCAAGCTCTGGACAATCTCATTCATCCCATTCCCAGCCATTTTACAAAAAGGAGTCAGAAGCAATGAAAGGATAACCATTTCCCTAACAGATCACAATTCACAATCTCAAGAATCTTAACAGGACTGATCGAAGTATCTTAATTACCATGAGGTGGTGGAAGTATTGTCGGCATTGCCTTGAGCACCCGCGGTGGACAGCATATTATATGATTATATCCCCAGAAAGATGGTTTGGTAAGCTCATCATATACATTTGTTCTGATGTTGTATGCAAAAACGTAGGCGTCACACCCAATCAGAACAACATTTTTGTTTACTGGACTGAAACCTAAAACCTTGATTAGGCTACGACAATCAAAGTATTCTTCTGGCGAACTACGAAATCTGGTATTTATTTTTTCCAAGAGATTATCTAATTCAATATCATCGTGCAACAAGCAGAAGCTCTCCTCCTCAGTCACCCAAACACTTACAGTACCCTGACACATATTCACCCGAGCATAAAGGATCAATCCTTCCGACTCCCGAGACAGTGCGTACACATCTCAGTGATGGGGAAGTCAGGTAACTCCATCAACTTACACTGGCAAACACCGGTTTCAATGTTTTCCAGATTGTATGCTATGACCCTTCTTTTTCGTCAATCCAAAACAACACTTGACCATGTAAAAGCACATGCTTGGTAGGCATTTCAAAGAAACATCCGGAGGGAATGAAACTTCAAATGTTCTCCATTTACCGAGACCGAAGAAAATATCTTTATGTCGATTGTTACAGATAATAATATAAACGATGCAAGCACTACCTTGTAACTAGTAGGATTTGAAGAACATTCACATATTAAACCACCAATAGTATTGCCATATGTGTGTGGTTCAGGAAGCGAAACCATTTGTTTGGTTAGTGGATTACAAACATAATACAAGCGTTGCAATATTCTTTCTTCTTTAGAAAAAAGAACTAACCCGTTGCTTGAACCCATAAGGCGTGTTGAGTTATCATCTGGACGTATGAATCTAAAAAGGAAATCCCTAGTAATACACTGAGAATGTGAATCGAGATGTGCAACTGAGTAATACCTTTCGTTGTTTTTAAAATTGAAAGCTAGAGTCCATGGAAGATCAGTAGATTTGTTGAATTGAATCCATTTGTATATGAACTTGAAGACGCAGTTTATTGGAAAATGAGGATAGATTTCATGCCAGATTTCTTCTGCGAAATATGTATTTTGGGTTTTTTTCATAGTTTGTAATGAGAAAAGCAAGAAGTGACGGATTAGAGACGATTGAATTAGAAATTAGTAGAATTTCCGGCAATTAACGAATCCGAGTTTTCAATCGGAGATCGGTCTGAGAGGAAATTTTTTCTGGGATTTTGATTTTGGGAGGGTTCATTCGGAGATCGCTCTAGGGGCTGGGTTGCACGGACGCTCCATTTCTTGAGCCGTGTCCGGCCGACTCGCGGTGGACACGGACGCGTTTTGGGGCCACCCGACACGCACGCGTGTCCGACGCACCAATTTATAAAGGCGTCTACTTGCAAATCTGGTTTGAACGCACTGATGACGGCGTGTCTGACGCATATTTTTTCATTTTCATAGAAATTTTTCCTTTATTTTTACTATTATTAACCATGAAGAAAGACAAACATTTAGATCAATAATTTAGGTCTTTATTCGGATTTTGTAATTGGAAATGACATCACGATACCCTAGTTGGACATGTGTTGATCTAAGAATGCATTTTGATTGTGCTATTTGTTTAATAGTGACTGATTATTTGACATTCTTGGTGTGTATAAACAAACGATATCTTCTTTTATTTTGAAATTTATACATATATAACATCATTTTCTAATTTTTTGGGTCGAAATACTTGACTTTGCTGTATAAATACATGATTATATATATAAATAATATATAAATAAAATATGTATATACGTGTCCATGTCCTAGTTTTTTGAACATTTTGTAGTGTCCGCGTCAGCGTCGTATCGTGTCCGCATCTACGCGTCCGCGTCCGTGCAACCCAGATCTAGGGTTTTGAAGATTTAACCATGATGAGGACGATGAGGGTACAGCAGAGGATGATGAGGGTTAGCTGGATGGTACGTGGGTCTTGAGATTTGGGTTGATTTGAGATTGAGTTTCGGCGGCGTTGAATTATGTGATGTATTGAATCTTATATCCGTTTGGGTGTAGGCTAAAGTTGTTTTTGGTTGCGCTAGAATCCACGGTTGTAGAATCTTTGGTGAAAACGGATCTGTAATACTTTTTTATTTTTTTTAAGCAATATATATCGATATAACTAGGTATCACCCCGGCCTACGGCCGGGCCTCAACCTTTGGGTGGTAGTCGTCATGTATGGTTAAACATAAACCTCCAGTAATGGTACACATCTGTAATGAGTTGCATCTATCTTTTCTAAGTTGGGTCATGTTGGTGCTTTTGGCGCATGTGCATTCATGTGATTCATCCGACGATTTGTACCAGATATAAAGACAGATTACCGCCTAAGCATAGATGATGACTCTAAACGTAATTTAAAATAATTAACGTAAATATTATGCCTAACCTTTTTATACCTATGATCATCCATTTGAATTCGGAAGCCGAGCAGCACATCTATCTGTCGGCATCAAAGTTTGAACCATGGAGCTGCACCGAGTAAAGCGTACCATAAAATTCGAAGTACAGGCTCATATTAGGGATATCTTGATAGACCATTATGCATTAAAGCGGTTGCTTAGAATATGGTAGTGCCCTTTGCAAAATCACCATTGACGGTACCTTAATCAACCAATCGATGCTCGGGAAATGATCTAAAATCAAGGCCTAATAAATAGTTTCAGAGTCTTGTTGATCATTGTAACTTTAAACCACTGAGTATTTTTTTTTTTTTTTGATTGGCAAATGTAATAATATATTGAAAAGCCTACCAGTAGTAAGCAAAGTAACAACCCATACAAACAAAGAGTTGAAGGAACATACTCCAAGAAGTTATTACCCATAATTCATCCTTGTATCCCTAATAAAAGAGAAACAAAAATAAAATTCCCAAGTCCCAACACAGTCATCTATAAACCACTGAGCTGCAACAACTAAAAGAAAAACAATATTGAAGTTACAACGCAACAAAGTTCACCACCCAGTAATTAGGCGTTAACCCCATGCATATCCATAATACCTTTATGTAACGCTTTTATAACCAATATATGAAAGGCTTTTGTCCAAAATCTTTTGTGCTCTAAAACTTTTTAGGCATATCACCATTTTAACCATTGAACTTAATTGTTTGTATGGGTTTTCTTCTAAACTCAAATTGATTGAAACATTCAGTAATCATAAAAACAAATCATTCCATCGCTTCATGGGATCTTATTCAAGTACATATCCAAACACAAAGGGATTTATGGTACCACGTCACGGTCTCTATAGCCTGTCCGTATTTGAATTCCATTTCCTCTAGATTACTACTTTCTTCAAATTACGATATTCACATACGCCATGCCAGAGTTTGCATCTTCCCCGTCTATTTTTTTTTTTTGATATGCTTTAGATAGAGAATACACAACACCCTTGGACATATAACAATCATATAGCAGCCAATGCTGAGGCATTTCCACCATTAAAATTTATTTACCTGATAATTTAAACAACTTGCGAGTAAGATGTTTACGTGGTGTGAACACTCAACTGAATACAATTAGTATCTGAAATCCATGTAAATTTTCCGCCTAAGCAAGCATCATTTTTCCGTTCGCATCACCATTACAATAGTCTCCTTTGATAAAAACTTTATCCAATAATCATTAGTAACGTATTGGCTTAGCAACAAAAATTCAGCATCTTTCTTTGTATGTCTCCCTTACTCCATGGTGTTGCATGTTAATGCAACATGTTAATTTGAGAAGTGTTCCGAAGATCCGGTACATCCATGTATATTGTGTAATGGCGTAGTTTGGAGATTAATTGTGTGATGTATTTTTGTAATCTCCATGCATCACAGTGCTACAACTTTCGATGCATTCAATTGTGAATACTGGATATCAATATCGCCTCATAATAAACAAATGTGAGTTGTAAAATTGGATGGGACAAGGAATAATGTTACCGCACGAGGAAGTATTATGTCTATAGTTTTAATGCCAGACCCAACAACATCAAACACAAAACTATATCTCAATAAGCAACGATGTGTAACATTTTTTTTACTATTTTATCGGCAAGATCTCCCAATGATTCCATTTTCGTGTGACTGCATCATCCAATTCAAACCAGCAAGATGGTAAGTAATAACTCATCGCACCTTGGATTCTTGTAAACCTATCAGTTAAGAGTGCACCAACAGTGACACTATTCAATTTTAAACGGCTTCAGACAAAAGTGAAGAACATCGTTCCTCTATTGCGCAAACTCTCATAATAAAATTAATTGAGGGTTTGTTAGCTTTAGTGAAGAAGTAAAACACTATAGATTCTATACAAATGTTTCGTGTATTTGTTCTATTATGATTAAATAAAAAAGAAACAACGGAAAAAAAGGCATACATGATGGTTGAGTCAACAATCTTGACTCAACTTAACAGCATGGCGACCCACGTTCAATTTGAACCATCAATGGTTTCATTGATCAATTTTAAAGAGTGATTTTTCAGTCCTTTCTTGGTGACATGTTCAGAAGGATTGATTTTTTTTATATATGGGGACCAAGGATCAAAACGCGTGTGCATTTGTTTTTCAAGGGTTTCACTTTGAAGAAAGAAACAATTGCGACCTTCGTTTCGCTATGAGTGAGAGTTAGCTAGGCCGACAGATTTTGGCTAGTTTAAGTTGGAAGTTAACTATTTTTCGGACCGCCGCAGAAATTAATTGTTCAATACCGGTTACGTTAGCTATTTTAAGGGCCTTGTTATAATCTTAGCCGTCAGTTCAAAGAAGATCTCGACCGTCCTTTGTCCGTCATAGACACCACCTTTCCTTAGAACATTGATAGATACACCAGTCGACTAGAAAGTCATAATGGCGGAAGTGTCCGAGAAGTGGTATCAAGCTCCACATTAGTACAAAGAAAGTGATTATAATCCAAGTTGAAAGATATATTCTTTATATAATCCAAGTTGAAAGATATATATATTCTTTACAACTTTTACACATAACATACTACTATAGTAACTTAACAATGCATAGAGACATTCATCCATAGACCAGTCTTCGTTAGTTTCACGCATTCTTCTCTCGTCCTCATCTGAAATCTTTATTAAATTCACAGAAAATGTAAATATTTCCATCCAACATCGATGTGATGAAGTTTCTTCACTTTAAAAAGATATATCAATAAAATCTCAATAATCCAAGGATTACGCTCTTTCCAAAGAAAGATCCTAAGCCTTCTACTAGTTATAGTAGAGCTGCCACGACTCAATGGGATCAGGGCAATCTTCAAGATAGAAGACCGAACAAAGATGAGGTAGTTAATCCCAAAAAAACAACAGTATCTTGAATCACTCATCGATAATTCATATACAAGCCGGACATTTCTATGAACGAAATCAGTTTTAAGGAGAATATAAGAATCCGTATTCTCTTCGATAAGAAAATTGATTGGGATAGGATAAATCATGCATTTATTACTTAAATTGAAATATAAACCTATATAATTATTATTTAATATATAGTTAATCGAGCAAGTAGTACGACTCCCTATGAGTTGTGTGGCCTGTGGGAGTCGATGTGTATGAACAAATCATTCTGACTATCAATCGGTCATGCTCCTCCCGAGTTTTTGTAATGTTGCTGCCCCTATCCACCGTGAAGAGATAGAAGTTCCATAGTTAATCTGTAGCCGACACGAAACAAATGAATAGTAACAAAGGAAATGAACCTGCTCTCTAGTCTCTACATATACTCTGAAACACATGTACGAAATTTATGAAAGTTTTATGAGTAAGTGCGGAAGACATCTTACATTCATGTTGTGTTTAAAAATGCTTTACTCACTGAAACCCATCATACATTTTGCTTCCACATATATGCACACTTTAGGAAACATCCTAGGAGACTCATTGAAAGTGTAATGCCTCACTGACATTACATATATACCTTTCGTATTTAAAAATCTAGAACATTAGGATAATGTATTACTCCCTCCAGTTACCACCATTAGATGACCTACTTCGTTTTAAATTTTGTCCCATCATTAGTTGACCTATTTCATTAAGCAAGGGAATCTTCCAAAATTATCCTTTTGAAATATTATAGTAAGTATAAGAAATATGTATAATTTGATATTCATATTTATACTCGTTGCGTAGGTGTTTTAAAATGCTTTTCAATACAAAGTTTACGAAAATCCATGGTATAGTTTGAGAGATAAATTATTTCTAAATTTTACAAATTATACCCGTAAGGGTATAATTGTAAAACATACTTAAAAAGTCTCATTTCCAATACTTGCCTTAAGAATTGTGCAAACTTGAACTAGGTCATCTAATAGTGGGACGGAGGGAGTATTATATAAGCATTGAAAGAAAGAAAAAAAAAGTTTATGTATCAAACAATATTATGTGCATTATTTACGCATCTACAAGTAGTCCCATTGGCCATTTATTTTTATTTTTTGATCGGTCAAGAGGAAAATTCATTGGAAAAAAGTACTTAAGAAGGGTACCTCAACCCAATAAAAACAACCGAAACAAAAAAAGGGAACCGAAAGGGAATTCGGTCAACAAAAGAAAAGAGAAAAGAAACAAATAAACCAAGAAGGTCTTTTGACCTTGCTTCTCAAAATCAAACTCAATGAGAATGATAAAAATTCGTATCCCACGATGCTATCACCATCGTTGGCCGTTAAACCTAGCATTTTAGTGTTAGACTCCACCCAAAAGAAAGCTTGAAGCTTGATATCTCTAATTAAACTTGCCAAATTTTTCTTATTGTTGTTGAATGTGTTGGAAATTGGGTTCAAATAGAGGATGAAATAAACACAAAGAAATTGTTATACTCAAAAGCTTTCAAGGCTCATACGATTTCTTTTAGACAATTATTTCTACCCTCCCAATAAATTGGCGAATTACAACGGTATGTGAAATAATGCCTTCGAGGATACAATGAAAGCCTCTACAACGGAAATTGAATTCAAGGTTTGTACCCTTGATTC
>JAJJWW010008053.1:0-15418 GCA_023531295.1 Papaver armeniacum | reverse complement strand
TTCTACACCTATCGATTCCCCCACACTTAGACTTTGCTAGTCCTCGAGCAAATCAAACAAAACAATAAAATACAACAACTCCGTGTCGTCGAGGCTATGGTCACTTTTAGCATAAATAACAAGCCTTTAAACCCCTAGGTGTCCCTAGTGGACGAGTTATAGTCTCGTGAAGGTTTACAAGAGGTCTGCCTACAAAACCTATATTTCCAACTCCGTCTATTTGTGACAAATCAATGAACGAATCCAAAATGACTACAGGAGGAGGTACCTTGCAAATTCAATTCATATATTAGTAAATAAACTCTAATTAGATAGTTGAACAAGCCACAATACTCGGAAACTAACAAACCACAATCACAATGAAAAGATTAAGAAGATGGAAATAGATGTAGATGTTGCCTTGATATTCACAAGTGTTCGATGTTTCCCATATCTGTCTAAAGGTCACTGCTAAGATGAACCTAATCCTATTAGATTGAGCTACTGGTGCTGAATGCTACATCAAATCAATTGGCATATACAAGGGAACCAAGAGTGACTTTATTCAACACAATAATAATTTCTTCTCTTTTTTTTTTTTTTTTTTTTTTTTAGACAACATGATTGGATCAAACTGGATCCAAGCGCATGCTTCTTGTCAGCAAGTACATGATAGTTGCCTTGGATCCTGCATTCCACGCTTGTTTAGGCGACGGAGACAGGGACTACGTTTCACACATACTGCTATTCCAAGTGTCTTTCTTATTCCGTTTTGGTCTAATTGGTCGGTCTCTTCTTTTTCTTTTTTTTTTCTCTTTTTTTCATTTTTTTTTTCTTTTGTTTTTCTAGTAACTCAATCACTCTATTCCATCCTAGCAGTGATAACACGTCGATGTTTAGTGACCCACCAAAGCACTTAGAGAACAATAGATAAATATGAAAAAATAAAAATAGAATGCGATATGGTGATATTCCGAGATATGGTAACAACTATCATGTTAATTGTGATTTATGAGCTATGTTCGTCCCCTTTAGTTAATTGGTTCCTCAACTCCTGCATTCAAAATGGTTCCATCCACTAATGGTGTCATCCTAAAGGCATAAGTTTCTAGATTTCGAGTTCAAAAGCATAATTTTTTTCTTGGTTTTCTATTTTTCCGATTTTTTTTTTTTTTTAAAAGGCATAAAACAAACTAAAACATATAAATGCTCCCCACACTTAAACTTTACATTGTCCTCAATGTAAAATTGAATCGTCCAAAGAAGGTTCAAGGTGGGAAATTCCGCAAATGATATGCAAAAACAAGAAAATAAAGATAAAAGCAAATGCATAAAAATAAAAGATAAGGATAAAGATACAAAACCGGTGGGTTGCCTCCCACTAAGCGCTTGTTTTAAAGTCGACTTGGCCCGACTTAGCTTCTTGTAAGATTCATTCCCCATATACTAACAATCGGAAAAGTTGGGGATCCTTCCATAGAACCTGTTTTGCAAACACTAGCTTCACACAAATATTAGTAATATAAAGCAAAAGTGAAGCTATGAACCGATAAAAGCTTCCCCCACACTTATTCTTGTCCACACTTGGAAGTGTATAAAGAATATAGAAGTCGGGTACCTCCACGGTTTCTTGTTCCATAACCTGCATAGTATGAGAATCAAGTATCTCTAATGGAGGAAATCGAGAAACAAAGTCATTCAACAATATTCTCGAAGCACATACATTCAAACCAATAAGAGGTAAAGGAGAAGAAATAATAGGCAACGGGTTAGACAAACCTTGCACAATCTCTTGTATTACGAAATCCTCTTCATCCTTGAAAAACTCAAGTGAATTATTCACCTCATGTATATCATGGTCCTCTATCAAACCTTGCAACCATTCTTCGTCCGTTTCCGCCTTAACCAAAGTTTCGACATAAACATCATCATTATAATCATTTGCAAGCTCAATTGGGTCTTCCACAATAGTGGTCATAACGGTCTCATTCTCAACATACTCCTCTTTGTTGTAAGGCATATACTCTTTTGCGAATGCAATATTGTCCATAAGGAATTTCTTTAGAACACTCATTGCATCATCCTCAAGCTCTACCGTTTGAATAGGTTGTTGATCGTCATAAAGATCAATGCTTGAGTAAGCTACACTAGCGTCATCATATTCCTTTTCAACTTCACCTTGATCGCAAAAAGACTCCATTGTACACTCCTCGGGGATGTCACCATAAATTGGTTCAAACGATGTATTTTCATAATAATCATCATCACTATCATAGTCAACATAAGATTGGTCCTCGCTGAATTTAGTGTTGCTAATCTCGAACTCATCCTTTTGAATAGGTGAATGATCATTATTACGATCAAGAGTTGAGTTAACTACACAAATATCAACGAAAGTCCCCAAAGGTTCGCCTTTTTCAACATAATTATTCATTTCCTCCTTGTATTCTTCAATGCCTTGTCTTAAAGTGGAAACACCCTTTTGAAGCTCTTGGAGTGTTCCATCCAAATTCTGAATATAGTGTTCCATTTGTTTGTAAAGCTCATTCGACAAAGAAAAAGTAGAATTACTTACTTCAGTATTGTTAGGCCAATTATCTTCCCTTTGAATGGGTGGATGATCATAACTACGATCAGAAATTGGTCCAAACATACTATGAGCACATTCGGTCGATGAAATTGGTTCCACGCTGGGTTGTCCACAAACTGACTCCATGTTGTCCATAAATTGTTGCATTTCATCTACCAAACTAGAGGAAAAATTAATAGGAGTAAAACTAGTCTCCCCTCCTTGTGGTTGCTCACTTACATACCCACCGTAAGAAGGTTGGAATGTATGAGAACAACTAAAAGGGTACGTGGAATATTGACCATAACCAAAGGATTGGTTTTGATTGTATTCCCCATAAGGGTGATAGTTTTCATGTTGTTGAGGTTGAAAACCGTATTGATTGCTCCAATATGCTCCGTCCATAGAAATTGGTACCTGAAACGAGATTCTCAAAACTCGGTTAGAAACCAAAGAATAAGAAAAAGTAAAACAAGACTAAAAACAAAAATAAGAAACCAAAAACAATTAACAACCGTTGCCTCACCCCTAAGAACGGCGCCAAAATTTGATCGCCGTAGGCGTCAAAAATAAATTACACTTTCTTACTACTCAAAATATATAATGAAGCAAGGGCAAGAAAGGATCGTTCCCACAGAGAGGTCTTGGTTGTCAATATGTTATGGTCTCCTATATAAAACACCGAGGATTTTTAGATTTTTATAAACGGAAATAAATAAAAGCAAAACAAATAAAAGTAAACACGCAAATCAAGGATGTGAAAATATTGGATAAAGGTTTCATCTTCAATTGTAAACAAGTTTATGAATATATGAATAGAATTCGTATTTAATCTCGTTATCATCAAAAGCCATAGAATACCTTATTGCAAGAATACTCCGTAAATTCCCTAATTCATCACACACACATTAGAGCTGCGTATGTGAATTCTACCTAAAGAATAACCTAACGCCTTGCGCTAATCAAGTTCAATTCCTAGGACCATTAAGTTTCAGAAATAGGCTAATCAATGCAATTGTAATACATTGCGCAAACAATTCGAACAAAGGTCAATTTCTACATATGACTACAAGGATGTATCACTACAACCTAGAATCATATCATGCTACTCGTATTCAAGGTTATCGCTCGATGAAAACCTAAAATAGCTATAGATATGGATGTGAGTTCAATCAATTCTAGACTTAACTAAACAAACATTCAATCATATTGCAATACGTTAATCATGCAATTATTATAACCCGTAGAAATCAAACGATAATATTGAGAGAAAACTAATTCATAAAAATCATAACTTGGTTGCAAAATCCAACTACATCTTCAACCAATAATAAAAACTTAGTTCATGTTCATGGAGTTCATAACAAGAAGAAAGAGAAAAGACTTCATGGTTCTAAACCCTAAAAACAAAGTAGAGGCAAAAGAATAATTCAGAGATAATAAAAGTCTTCTCTTTTTATATGTTTCTCTATTTCCATAAAGGATACTCCTTCCAATATTAGGTCTTCTCAAAATCCATCTCCAAGTGGTCCACCAAGCCCATATGTGAGAAAAACCCATGTAGAAAATTCTGCCCAAAAACGGTCGACGGAAAACTGGGATTGTGGCCGGAACCTGGCCGGAATAGTCGCCGGAAACTGTCTCAGGTGACCGGCAAAGTCCGCCCGATCACCGGTCAACGGGTTGGATCGGGTCAACTCTTTCAGCACCGAGTTAGAGCAAATCGGTGAGTCAGGCTGGTTCATCCCTGAATCAGATCTGAGTCAGACCCAAGTCAGACTCAGCTGAGCTGAGTGACCTTGCCTGGGCTTGTTGCACTGGCCAGAATTTGTAGCACAATCATTGTGCTTCAGCCATGATGGCTGCCTTCCCTGTAACCTCAATGCCAGCACAAATTCTTCCTCAATTTCAACATCAACAGCATAATCCCAGCTTCCCTTGCATTACTGCAAATTGCATGTGCATAATTTTTGCATTCTGTTCTTGCACTTGGTTGTACACAACCACCTGCAATTCCCCATCTGTGGCCCTGTAAATCATTCCCAGGTGCAGCTCAATCAAACAACAAACCAAAATAGCCATCACAGCAGCATAGCTCTCATTGCCTTCCGCTCAATAGTAGTTCCATCCTCAGTAGCAGCACCACCACATTCAATTCTGACCTACACAACTTGAGCCACCTGCAATATCCTTGGCATCCATCTCCACCTGCAATGAAGCATCTAGAACTGCATTCCAGCTGCAACCTGAGTATCACCAAACCACGTGAGCATCCGAGTCATTCGACTGCCATCATTAATATCTCCCGATTCACTCGCCTGTCACTTATCACCACCGCAACATAACACAAAGACCACCTTCTCTTGCCTCAGTAATGCTTTCACTTGCATTGCACCAACTACACTCATAATCAATTGCTCACTGCAGCTTAAACACTTAGCAGCAGCTCAAGCTTCTGAGTCCAGCCTGCAACCTCATCAAGTCAGCACATCAACAGCAGCAAGGTCTTGCACCTGAGACCTACAATCCCCCAACCTGCCAGAGCCAGATAACCACCAGCATATCTCATTTGAGCCTCAGTCATCATCATCCTTCTTCCAACTCCATTTGAGTCTTCAAACCCCTTCAACAGAAATCACCATCAACCCATCTCAGTCATTTGCATACAAACTCAGGTATCCTGCATAACACCTTGAGCTGCACAGGCCACTCATCTCTGCCACAGCCTTAATGCCACAACTCAGAGCTCAAGCCAACCATTCCCTGCACAACTCAACTCAACCTCCACCTGAGTCATAATCATCCCCAAGCTTCATAATTCTCAACCACAGTCAACACCACCTGCACATTTGTACAGCTCCAACATCATTGCTTCTTATCCTCACCTGCAACTTCGCTTAAGCTTAGCCTGCCACCACCATTGCCTCTCTTCTGTGTTTCAACTAGAGCTACATCACTTGCAGCATAACACAACCAAGCTGCAGCCTGCCATTCCAGTACCAATACCACCAGCTGCTTTCTCACCTCAAAACCATTCTATCTCAGGTATCTTTCACAGTAGCAGCTCCATCTCCATTCTCAGCAACTTGCATCTCAGTACCACCATATGAGCTACAACTTCAGAGCAACACCAATGAGTGCAAATCACCAGAGCTACTACCAATTTTCTCAAAGATCTTCTTATCCTTCTCACCGAAATTATGGAAACGCAAATTCATCCTCAACTTATCATAGGAGCATCTCAAAGACACACACGGTCCATCAGTCCCAACAACATCTCCCCGAGTTCAACATCTCACTATAGAACGAACAACAACAGAGGCGCAATCTTCTTCATTTCATTCTCAGAATCGAAATCACACAAACCCATCTAATCTCCTTCATTATTTCTCTTCGAAACCCTAACCTCGCTGTTTCTCTCTACCTCAATTTCTTCTTATCTGCTTCTTCAACATCCCAATCAATTCCCTTTTCAAGTTCAACCAAAACCCATTTTCAATCAAACTCCCAATCCATTCTCTTCTCTTCTCTTCATTGATTCACAATTAATCTCGAGCAACAAACTTCTTTCTTCCTTTGTCTGGATCTGAATCCACTATGGATGCTTCAATTTCTGTTCTTAGTCTTCTCTCTCAATCTGATCTCTCGGCGACAACTGTCCCTTGTCGATCTCCCATGAGTTCATTCTCAACACAGCAGCCTCCATTTCTCTCTCGTTTATGAATTTCAGGTGAAAATGATAATACTTCTCTGAAATTTTGGTTTTGTTGTAAGAGATGTAAGAGGATATAGCCACTCAAGTGAAGCGGATATGGGGTACCCAGCTGGTAGCCCCTTAACATTTGCTGGCTGTCATTTAATACCTCTCCAAAAGAAAGTTGTCCCTTAACCTTGGGTCAGCTCCATATATCACTTGCCTGTGAGATGACAATTTCGCCCTTTTTGCTCAAATAGAGTAATTTCCGCTTCTTTTCCTCCGTGCGACTCCAGAGTATCTAATAACTCAAAAGCAAACATAAAATACATAATTCACACGAAAAATTGCAAAGAAAGCATAAACTCTATATAGTAAATACGGTGTATTCTACACCTATCAAGGAGAAACATAAGAATTTTGCTCGTATGACCCGTGCGTGTGTGGATAGTAATTGGGTACATCATGGTATGAGCCATAACCTTGAAAAGGCTGATGTTCCCAACCACTATTCACACTATGGTCAAAGTAGTAACGTCCATTTTGAAACTCGGTCGGATAATCATTGTATTGGTCTGTTATAATACCGATTTGACATCCTAACGCAAGGGAATTCTACACAAGCACAAACAAGGATGACTCGACCACAACAAACCTACCGATTTCTAGCAAACAAAAAGCATGATGGCTCCACTTAGATTTTTCTAGACCAGCTTCTAATCCTTCGAAAGGGAATTACGTTACAATTTAAGCGGAGACCCTCCGAATCAAACCGAGTTGAAGTAAGTTGAATAGAGGCGAGGGAAGCTGCGTGGAGCTTTGATACCCAAGGCCTCACCGCATTACAAGGCTGCGCAGTCACGCATTCAACTCACATAAACCATCATGAACTTCGAAGTATGCTTAAAGAGTAACCAATATTTTTCGAATGACTTTCCTATTAAGCTCGTTACCCTATCGGTCTCGTTCTAGTCAGTATTTTAAGCTTAGGTTCGCGTTTGGTATCATTTTCCTAAGGCGGGCAAGAAGAGAACGGTGATGAAATCCGAACCCTTATCTTGTATGGCCAGTCCTTGCCCTTTACTAGGAATTAAAACAACCGTATTCAAGACCTCAACATATATGCATACAAAATCATCCAAGAAACCCGCCGACGGGGGATTCGCGGGTGTTTAGAATTCTTACCTCCCGTTCCAGACGGGGATGAACCGTTGAAGTCGACTCGGCCACCGACTCCTATGTCGGTGTACGAACCCGAGGGGCCGAGACGATCGTCATCGTCGTCCTTCCCCGTGCGGTTTATATTTAAACTAACCCTTCCTTAGGGTTTTAAAAAAAATAATGTCCAAAAGTCCAAAAATTAAAAAGTCCAAAAATAAAAATTACAAAAATAATTACCTAATTACAGTTTCTAAAAAATAATAAAAATAAATAAATAATAATAATAACACTATATACAAAATTTTCTTCTTCACTCCGTTCGGATCTCTCTTTTCTTTCATATTTTGGCTTTGCTTTTCTTTTTTTCAAGACTTTTTTTACTTTCGCTCCACTTCAAATCAAAGCAAACAGAAATACCAAAACGCGTAAAAAAGAACAAAAAAAAAAAAAAAATAAATAATAAAACCTAAAAACAAATCTATACACAAGTCCGCGTCGGCGGCGCCAAAAATTGATGGTTTATTTTCAATGATGTTGTAGTAATAAGGGTTGTCGTTCACTCGGACTTGATGAGATTAATTTTAAGAATTAATAAAAGAAAATAAAAGAAAAATATATACAAATATTGTCACAGGATGAAGAGTCACTAGGACGCATGATTTCACTACTTTTCATATTCTTGTGGTTCAGTCATTAACTCTAGACAATATAGCTCAAACAAAAGAAGTTGTGACTCTAATTCCTTGCCAAAAATAGATTTCATAAAACATTATCTCAGAAGTCGTAAGCATGACGCATCAAAAGTAATTTAAACTAAGCATGCGACATCGGACAAAATAACAGATAATTAATAGAAATCATAAAACAATTAAATCTATGCAAAAAGTTATATAAAGAATTAATTCATTTACCACAATCATGAAAAGTTGCTTCCTCCGTTGTCCCAGTAATGGGTTCTAGCTCCGCATATTGGAAACACGCTCAAAAGTTGATTTCATTGCTCAAAAATGGTTTACAAATGATAAATAAGGGAGAAATAATGAAAAATCGGGTTTGTAACAATTATTTTTGTTACAAACCGAACTGTTACAGAGAATGATAAATAGTAACTGTCGTTGTTACTGTTGCTTTAAGACTGTCTCCGAACTACGACCCTCAGTTGTGAGTCGTTAACACTGTTGAAGAACGACTTGTCTTTGGCTGTCTGTTCTTCGTGTTCTTCGTCTTCAATGGCAGCAGCAGAGACAAGCTCTGCAACTATGATTTCTCACCCTATTTCGTCCCCCTAACTCTCCATCCCCTTTGTGTGATCCAAGAAGCATATATATACCCATTTGGACCGAGAATAAATCCCTTAAACTCCATATAATCTCGGCAATCAATAAAACATATTTTCTTTTACTCCCATGCAAGATACGGGATTTTTCTTCCCTTTCATATCTCTTTCGCGAAAATCTTCAACCGACACACTCCCAATTCTCTTCAAACACGTTCCAGAATGAGTAGACAATGTTGTAGACTCTCTCATTGCTCCAAGAATAGCCAGAAATCCAAAGAATCTCTCTCTGCATATACGAACTCCCCTGTATTCGTCCCACCGTGATTATAGCCCAATTTCTTCGACCCTGATGGACTTACCAGTCCTGTGTAAGTGTAACAGGACCAATACAACAGATTTTAGCGATTAAATCTCCCTAGAACACTCCGCAGATCAAATCCAGGCGTACGCAAAAGAGAGAAGATATTTTCCCGCCAAAAACAGAATTTGAAATGAAGAAGAATGTCAGCCCTTATCCAACAGCTGGGGGTGCGAATATTAGTTGGGTTCCCCTTAGCAATTGGGTTACCCCTTATCTAAAGTGGGAGTCCGAATAGCAAATGTCCTCCAGGGGTGTTCCGAGCAACTTTTCGAGCCGAATTTTCCAACAATCTTTATTTCCAAAAAATACCTACAAACACACAAAACACCATAATAAGGACAAAAACGAGTACTAACAATACGAAACATTGAGGACAAATTAGACACATGAATGCGTCTATCACTAGGCCACTTAGTGATCACCTCAACCTTCCTTGGATCAATCTTCCGTTGTCCACCACCAACAATGAATCCGAGATACACCAACTCCTCATTCCCAAACTCGCACTTCTTTACGTTCAACTTCAGTTGGCCTTCATGTAACACTTTAAACACCTTCTCAACGTGAACGAGATGCTCTTCCCAAGTTCTGCTGTATATTAGGATATCATCCAAGTAAACAATCACAAAATCTTCTATAAAAGGTCGTAACAAATCATTCATCAAACGCATAAACGTTGCTGGAGCATTACACAAACCAAAAGGCATCACCAACCATTCAAACAAGCCTTGTTTGGTTTTGAAAGCAGTTTTCCATGTATTATCTTCTCGAAATATCATCTGGTGATATCCGAATTTGAAATCTAACTTTGTAAAGACTCGAGATTTTTCCAACTGATCCATCATGTCGTCTATCCTTGGTAAAGGATAACGATTCTTGATTGTGATCTTGTTCAATGCTCTATAATCAATACACATGCGCCAGCCTCCGTCTTTCTTTGGAACCAACAACACTGCTGATCCACAAGGTGAAGTACTTGGCACTATCATTCCTAATTCTAAAAGTTCATGGACTTGTTTATTGATCTCATTAGATTCTCTACGGTCGTGCGATAAAGACCTGCATTAGGAAGAGAACTCTCCCCGGTCAACATGATCTCATGCTCTACACTCCTCTTTGGCGGTAATCCCGTGACATCTGAAAATAAATCCTTGTACTTCAACTTCAACCTTTCGAGGTCATCTTCTTGTTGTGCAGTCAAGGCTGCCTAACAAACTCTAGTCGACTTCTCCTCAAGAGAACGGATCACAAGGAGAATGAACTTTATGCTAGCATTCACCAACCGCTTAGCCTGAGTGGCTGTGATCAAACTTGCTCCCTCAAGAGGAGAATCAATAGCCCGAATCACAAAACTTTCTCTATCTTTGGTAAAGGTGCACTTTTGTTCCCTCCTGTGTAGAGTTGCATCTCTATCCCATAGGTAAGGACTACCTAGTACCACCTGACAAACATCCAAAGGAACTACGTCGCATGTAACTTCGTCAATATATGACTCATCTAGAGCAAATTTGAACGTGCACTGCTGTGAAACTTGTAAGCCCCCTTCCTTTTAAAGCCATCCTAAAGGGTATGGTTTTGGATGTTTGAAAGTATTCAAACCTAACTTCTGCACCAAAGAATTTGAAAGTAAATTCTTCTGACTTCCCGGGTCAATAACAACATCAACCGGTGAAGTTTTGACTTGCATCTTCACTGTGAAGAGTTGCTCTCTAAGATCATATTTTGAAGGTCTTTCTTTTGCCCTGTCATAAGAGAAAGCTTTGAATTGGGTTCCATTAGTCCGTGGACTTCTTTTGGAGTTTGAGCGACTAGTGCTGCCTTCTTGGCTTCTTTCCTATGCAACCCTTTAGGTTTTAGATGAGGGTTCTTAACCCAAAACTTGTCGACAATGTGACCTTTTTGCTTGCAATGGGTGCAAGACAAACCTTCCTTGTCACTAGACTTCCCTTCTTCTTTTCTCCTTTCACCTCCTTTCACAGTGGTACCTCCAGATTTCACCTTAGTATTCCCTTTGAATCAGATTTCTTAAGCCTGCCCTCAATGGCATTAGCTTTTATACTTGCTTCGGAGATATTATCCACCGAAAACATCTTCAACTCCTTCCGTATATACTCATGGAACCCGAAATATATTTCATGTAGATAACATAATCCCCCAAGTCTAAGTCCAAAATCATAGCTTGATTCTCAAAATTCCGAAGTATATTCTTGTACGGTTTGGTTGTAAGTCCGCTTCAAGTTGTACCACTTGAACCATCTCTCCTCAAGGTAGACAATAGGATAAAGCAGTTTCCCTTACAATCGCCTTGAATCTTTTCCACGACAATACTCCTTTACCTGGGTTTTGTCTTTGATAAGCTTTCCACCAGGTTAGAGCATGTTTTTGTAGCTTTAATGCCGCGAAAGCAATCTTTTCCTTTGAACCATATTCAAAGAAAGAGAAATACGTCTGTAGACGTTCAATCCAATCATCTAATTTTTCTACATCGACACTCCCATCGTAAAGTGGAATATCAACACGAAAATCAATTTTCAGATTTTTACCATGAGGTTTAGTTGATGTAGGACTTTTAATAAACTCTTTCTCCTTTTCTTCATCCTCGTCTTCTTCTTCCTCTTCTTCTTCTTCCGAATCGTCTTCTTCAGAATCATCTTTTTCCGAAGCTTCATGTGAAGGTGTAATCTTTTTCTTCGTCTTCGGCTTGGTTATATGAGAACGAATACATTCACTCAGTTCCTGAAGGGTAACTTGAATTGACTTCATATCTCTGTCTGCAGCGTAGCCACCTTTTCTTCCATAGTTTGTGGTTCGCCTTCCTTAGGATCACCATCTGACTTTGTCATCCTTGATCCCCTTGTTTTCTTAACGTCTTCCAACTTATCGAGTACCTCACCAAGCTTTATGCAGAGAGATCAAGTGAAAACCATAAACCACAAGGATTTACCCTAGAAAATAACCTCGCTCGTGATGCCAACTCGATACGTGTTGATCTCTGTACCTCGGTGATTATTATTATAGAGGCGGAATTCGAATAATAATAGACGAGAAACTTAGAAAACAGAACACGTATTAATTCAAAGAAAATATCTTCTCTTAGATTATGAACAAGAAAAACGATTACAATTCTCTCTTTGTTACGCTCACAATCTTTTCTAAACAGTGAATTAACCTTAAACTGTTTGCTAAGCTTACAAAAGTATTGTCGTAAGCTTTCTCTAGGTTTTCTGTGCCTAGTCTCTGTCCTTAGCTATTAGCCAAAGCCCTCTATTTATAGTCTTCACCATATTCAGCCGACCAAGGACTTCTATTAGAATCTATTTCCTAAACTAAGAGTATTGCCTAAAACAAAACTCTTCCCTAACTAGGAATTCTGCCTAAACAAGGATTCATGCCTAGAATAGGTTTCTTCCCTCAACTTAGCTTGAGGTTAATTAATTTCCCTAAAGGAGTACGGATACACCTATATCAACTGCCTTCTCCTCGTACTCCTTCATGTTATTGATAATCATCTCTTCTCCAACTCCAGTAACCATACATAGTGAACCAGCAACTCTGGTAGCCATCTTCTCCAGGGGAAGCGTCACCATAGGCAAACCAGCCCATAGAACATCATTCCGGTTGTGTGTGAATTGCATAATGGTGTGTCAAAGAATAGATCTGCTAGAGCACTACGTCTAATGTGTTCACTTGTCGGGAAGATTTGGATAACCTTTGTCATGAGGTATAAAGAATTTGTGATCCTTGCATTGGCGGCTTTGCATAAATTCGGCTTGGCCATGGGATGTTGGCATCAGCGCTGAAGCTTTGGCTACTGATCGGTAGAGGTGGCACTGCAATTTGGTCCGTGGAGCGGGCGATGGCTGGCTAGGAAAGGTAGATGCCGCCGCTTTGGCTGGCTAGGGCATGATCAATGGCGCTGCCAGGTTAAGGTGTGGACTATTGGCGCCGGTTTAGCCACGGATCGATGGCGCGGGTTTGGCCGCGGACTGATCTACTTTGAACGGTAAAGATGGCGCTGCTTTGGATGTGGAGCGAGTGAGGATGGAGCCATGGCGCGTTGGCGCTGGCTTGCTTGGTACGCGGACTTTGGCATGGGGATGGTGTTGCTGGCTTGGATGCGGAACGGCAGAGATGGCTACTAGCTTGGACAGGGGATCTTGGTACTATCTTGGCCGCTGAATATTGGCGCCATGGAGCGTTGCCTCTGCGGGCCCAAATGCCTTCTTCAAAGGCATGTCCCAAAAAGGAAACCTCCTCCTACTCAAACTCCAAAAGCACTTTGCATATAAAAGGCGTTGCCTAACTTCTTTTTTTTTTTTTTTTTTTTTTTTTGCTTTGTTCGTGCTTCTTCATATTGGCAGAAGGGGTACGTCGATCATGAGCCAGTCAATTAGAAGGATAAAGGCATCAAGAGGAAGCAAGCATATTTCGGGTATGTATTCCAACGTTTCTTCCTTTGTTTGCTCCTCCATGTTGGTGTAAACCCTAGCCATAGGCACGACCTCCATGAACTTGTAAGAATACTTCAATATGAATGATTCCTATTTTCTAGCAGTATTGTAGTAGCGTTAGCCACAGCAAAGAAACCAATTTTTTTGTTAAGTAAGCATGTATGGTCGGACGACTTCGTTTGCTCTTTTATCCATCAAAACCTAGATGTAGGGTTTCCTTTTGTCCATGAGCACAATTCCCGTGGCCAAGCGTAACTTGGCCGAGGGCATACTTACCGAGGCTTTACATGTTCCTCGCGGCATTGTCTAGTTTCGTCAAAGAGCATATCTCCCGCGACATCACATGTATCCCATTGAGCAGGCATCAGTCCCCATTCCTTTTAGCCATGAGTGCCATGACATGTGGCCAAAGGAAAATCTTCCCGTAGAAAATTTGTTGTTGGCTCTTGATTATTGTACCCAGACCCTGAAAAAATCTCCATGTATGTTTCTCCTCAAAGTAGTAACTTTTGTTTTGCTTTGTTGTAGTTACCTCGAAAGTGGAAAAAGTATAAGGAATTTTGTTAAGATGTCACCTGAAAGCAGTTCTGCCGCCGCACCGAGAAGTGCTAACAACTCCAAGCCGAACACAGATGATAAGTTCTTTACGAAGTCTGCTACGGTTACAAGGACCCATCCTAAATTCGTTGCAACTCTTCCTGTGATTCGAGAACGATGGAGAAGTCCCATCAGTCTATCCAGGGCGTATAATGAGGTTTTTCCTTCATAAGAAAGAGTATATGGCTTCTCACATAGGCTTCAAAATCTATCATAGTCCATTGCGCTCTTATGACAAATGGATGAAATTCATGATGAGCCGAGACCATGTAAGAGCTAATCGATCGGGGCGCAAATCGTGAATGTTTGTCATGGATTCTGCAACACTTCAAATCAGGAAAGAAGTTGTAGGCTTGATTACTTTCATCTCCAGATGGTGTCCGAAAACTCACATGGCTATATGTAGATGGGGTGAGATGACTATTTCCTTGGAAAGCGTGGCCGTTCTGTTGAGTCTTCCAATAATTGGAAAACTTGACGTTGTCTTGTCTGAGGAAGAAGTAGAAATACATGCGGCTTTGGTCACTAAAGAAACATGATATGTTCGAAAGAATTATGAGGAAAAGTGCTTCTATAACTGGTGGGTGTATGAGTGGTTCCCTGATGAGCCGAGTCGGATCAAGTCTTTGGATGTACACTCCATGTTGCTTTGCATTTTTAGTTCTATGGCTATCCGAGAGACATTTTTAATGATGGCTCTGGCAAGAAGGAGGTAAGGCAGAATCTCATCAAATTTGCTATCAAACTAGCGAAAGGCGTTGCTCTTCCTATCGGTAGTTTGTTTCTTGGCTCTTTGTACACACATCTGGATCGCTTGGTAGTGTGTGTCTCTAATGGGTACATAAAAGTAGACTCGTATATCCATGTCGCCTTTCTCTAAGCATGGTTGTGGGAGCATTTCAAACATTACGCTCCTAACCCTAAAACCTCATTTCTGATACATATGGAGGCTCTAGGATACTCGGGTTGGTTGGATAGGCGTCAAGGCTGGCTCAAAGCTCATTGATTTTCTTGACAACGCGCATGCGCTAATCTTTGTCCCCGGGCTCCAGTCCACGCCTATAGTTCAACTAGACACTTTTTGCTTCCGCACCGAAGGTGATATTGCATTCTCGCTTACGGGAATATGAGCATTGGAGATACATGTTCTTGCGAAGCCGCATACCCGGGTATGTGCCATATTTTTTTCGAGGATCTTGTGGAGTAGTCTCTTACAACACCGACCGAGCTTCTCGACATATGGGCTTTGATCGGGAGTCCCATTCCGTCGCCCCCGGCAGCTCCGGATGAATTGCTACCCACCATTCTTGATTATAGTGTTTTTGCA
>JAJJWW010008052.1:0-137818 GCA_023531295.1 Papaver armeniacum | reverse complement strand
TTCAGAAACTTTGTGATTAAACTCATCAAATGAATCTTCATCTGCCATACGAAGGTTTTCCCAATCAGAATTTAGGTTTTGAAGCCTAGCTTCTTTTTCACAGGTATTCCCTTCAAATACGGTTTCTAAGATATCCTAAGCATCTTTAGACTTAGTGCACATAGTCACATGGTGCTGAAGATCTGGTGTAATGGCGTGAATGATCGCATTTAAAACATCAGAATTTTGCTTTGCAGCAAGAATCTCTTCAGGTTCATACGCACCAATATCCTTGGAGCAGTTACACCGTTAACTGTAACCATATGAGGATTATAGCCATTAACAACATATACCCATGATTGAAAATCACGTGCTTGGAGAAATGCACGCATAAAAATTTTCCACCACAACTAATTTGAGTCATCGAAGACTGGTGGTACCTTTATAGAGATAACGCTTACATCCATAGAGTCGATTGCTACAAACACGAGACTTATAAGGTCTTAAACGTGTTTGTGTGCTCTGGTACCAATTGAAAAAAGCGGGGGTATAAAAACCACACCCAATATTTTTTTTAGGCAATCTGTATGGACTAACTCCAATATACTTTCAAGAGAATCAACTAGACAGTCAGACTCGATCAAGGAAAAGTATATCCAAGAGTTATATCTATGTTTCTTAATGTAATCGGCAAATCAAATAGATAGAAATCTGTGAGCCTGATAATATAAGAACCAACTTGGACGGTATCAAAAACCAATATCCAAGTGTCAATCAATTCAATCAACAACCTAAAGGTCGGATTCACAAGTTGATTGAACTTACGCACAAACCGTGATATTTCAATGATATAAACAAATATAATGCGGAAAACAAATAACACGGACACCAGAGATTTTGTTAACGAGGAAACCGCAAATGCAGAAAAACCCCGCGACCTAGTCCATCTTTGAACACCACACTGTATTAAGCCGCTACAGACTCTAGCCTACTACAAGTTAACTTCGGATTGGAATGTAGTTGAGCCCTAACAAATCTCACACCGATTAAAGGTACAATCACGTTCCTTACACCTACGAACCCCAAGCAGGACTCTACACACTTGATTCCCTTAGCTGATCTCACCCACAACTAAGAGTTGCTACGACCCAAAGTCGAAGACTTAATAAACAAATCTGTCTCCCACAGAAAAGTCTATTTAGATAGATAAATCTGTCTCCCACAGAAATACCTACAAGGTTTTGTTCCGTCTTTTGATAAATCAAGGTGCACATGAACCAATTGATATACCGGACTTATATTCCCGAAGAACAGCCTAGAAATATCAATCACCTCACAATAACTTAATTATATGGTAGTAGAACAAGTTATTGTGGAATCACTAACGCTGAGATGAAGGTGTTTGTGATTACTTTTATATCTTACTTATCGGAGATAAATCTCAAGCAAATCTTAGAGAAGATAGTACTCAATACGATAGAATAAGTAAGATCACAACACGCAACTACAGAAAATAGTTGGGTCTGGCTTCAGAATCCCAATGAAGTCTTTAAGTCGTTAACCTATAATGGTTTTAGGAAAAACCTACGTTAAAGGAGAATTGACTCTAGTCGCAACTAGTATCACACATGAGGTGTGGGGATTAGGTTTCCCAGTTGCTAGAGTTCTCCCTTATATAGTCTTCAAATAAGGGTTTGATATATTAGAAACAAAGCAATCAATATTCACCGTTAGATGAACACCTGATCTAATAGTCAAGCTAAGTTTGCTTGAAACCAAAGCAATATCTCTCCACCGTTAGATGGTCTTAGCTTTTTACACACAAATGAAATGTACCTTCACTTAGATATGGTTAACCGTACATAAACGTGTACACTAGGTTGGCTCAACAATAGTTAACCGAAGTTAGCCAAATGAACACTTTCATATCAACCTTATTCGCATTAACCTCAACTAGTTCAAATGAATCAAATGAAACTATTTATAGAGTTGTTCAATTGTTTATATTCTCATAGAAGTATACAAGGCACAATTGGAGCAAAATCGGTTTTTATTCACTCGAATAAATTCATGAACATTATAGCCACGGTTTGCAAAGATTGCATTTCTTATTATATAAATGTATTTGTTCATGAGTATGTAAACATACTTATCCGATTTTAGAAATTAACCCACTCAAGTATGCAAACGTGTACGCATACTTAGAGTTTCAGACTTGGTCTATTCGCCGATAAGCAAACGGGTAAGCATATTGTCGTTCAAGACCGAACTCGGTTGAAATCAGTACGCATACAAGTACGCATACTATAGTTCCCCGGACTTCAATCTGTTGAATCTGACGCATACGGGTATGCATACTAAATTCCGGACTTGGAATACACTTGCAAGAATTATCATTCAAGTATGCATACATGTGCTATATCCAATTAATGGTTATTTGTTCAAAACTCCCATTTCAATCATTGAAACATTCTTAGAAGACGAGAATAGCCGTCTCACATAACCTATTAGCTTCAAAGTAATTTTCAAGTGATCAAATGATCAATACGAAACATTATGAGTCTATATCAAATGACCGTCTCACACAAATCATATAAGATGTTACCAAAGCGATTTTCACATGATCATCTTTTGACTTTCATCAGAATAAAAGATGAAATTGGTTAAAGAGAAAGCTTACCAACACATATTTCGAGAAATATGTAAGCGAGTTAAACTCATTTCGAAATATCATATGTGTTTTAAAGTCTATATAGTTATACAACTTAGTCTGAATAGGAGATAGAAAGTAATAGACTTCCGTGTGATAGATGAGTTCAAGTCTCCACATACCTTTTGTTGATGAAGTTACTCCAAGCTCTCATAAGTAGATCTTCGTTTTCGATCGATGAACGCCGTGAAGTCTAAAGCTCGACTACACATTCTATCCTAATCCGAGACATATTTACACGTAGACTAGAAATCAAGACTTATAGTTTGGACAACTAAACTTGACAAACAAGCTTGAGATAGCAACGCTTGCAAGTTCGACCGACCAGTGCTCTAACAAATAACACCAACAAAAAACCGATAATTTCCTCACCCTTGTTTTGCTTCAACTCGAGTTTCTAGCCAAATCCAGCCAAATAAAACACCCAAAACATCATTGTATATCCATAACAAATCCAATATATGAGAATCAATGATTGAATCTCATTAAATCGCGTCCAATTTCCGAACCCTAAATCTGCCTGAAACTCCCCCTATTTTACCACCAAATTTGAAATTCAAAAGGTTGGAGATGGAGTGCCCCTAACCGTGGCTGGTTTCCCTATAGCAATCAGGTGTACAAATAGCAATTTGTGGGGTAGGAATAACAATTTGTGGGTTACAAAAAGTAATTTTAGGCTGTAGATAGTTGTAGATGGTGAAATTTGGATAAGGGGAAAAACTGTTATTTCAAGACCATAGACAGAATGTAACTCTCACGGGAGAGATTAAGCTCTTGGTCCTGAAGGCACTCATAGCCACAATTTCTAGTATACGTCCGCGAGATACTTTTGTTGGTCGTGATGCCGTGACTCCTAGCGCACATCCTCGACGAGATACTGCTGGTCACGTAGGTTCTGTAGAGCGTAAAACGTCCCCGGTAGACTTATGAACCAGAACAGCCACAATTCCAGAATGTCTTCGCGAGACGCAGCTGATTGTGATGCCATGATTCCTAATATACATCCTCGATGAGATACGCTCGTCATGTAGGCTCTGTAGATGCGTAACAACGGCTCAGACGGACTTATGACCTCGAGCGGAGACATACATGTCTCCTGTAAGCACGACTCACCCTATTTGAGATAAGGATTGATTCCTAGTACATCATCGCGAGATACACTGGTCATGTCTACTCTAGGCTCTGACTCGACTTACCGAGGCTTTTGAATAATTCCTAGTATATCCCCATGAGATACACTGGTTATTCTGCCTTCGGGCCCTTTCGACAGACTCCAAGAACATCCTTTCGAGATACACTGGTATTGTCGACCCCATAAATATGGACACAATTGATTCCTAGCACATTTCGCAAGATACGCTGGTCAAAGACAAGTGAGCCAAAGTCGCGCGGTGACATTAATCGGGCGTACAAAGCCTATTCTCTCTTCAGACGAGTCCCAGTGATCACAGAGAGATATGGATATCTTAAGAAAATCTTCATAGAGATTTTGATCTGTCTGCAAAATCTCGGAGAGATTCACATCTTTCTACAAAATCTATCTCGGAGAGATTCAAATCTCTCTTCAAAATCTCGGAGAGATTCAAATCTCTCTGCAAAATCTCGGAGAAATTCACATCTCTCATGAAAAATCCCAGAGAGATTTACATCTCTTCGCAAAATCTCGGTGAGATTCAAATCTCTCGGGAAATCTCGGACAAGCCGAATATTCCCCATAATAGGAACATGCCTTACCTAGGGCTCAAAACTATTTCTAAGCTTCTCAAACACACTCACAGCTAGTAAATTGAGCCTTAACTATACATGTCTATCCAAAAACTTGGATAAGCTCTCTTGAGCTCCGCATGCTCAACAAAGGGACCCATAAGCTACATGACATATGTGATCGTCCATGGAGAGAGGGAGATCAACCTCAGCTCATCTCACACTCTGCACACGATTTCTGAGGCATTCCATGCCTTTCACGTGACTCATCCGAGTGATTCTCACAAATGAGAGAATATCTCTCTATCTTGGCCAACTCGGCTAAAGAGAATATTTTTCTCTCTCAATACATCATCACAAACGCTGACTCAGCTTCACACAAATAGGGGGATAACAATTAAGGTTTTGGTTTGGCGGTCTACGACACGTGTGAGAAATAAACGGCTTATTTCTCACCCCAGAAGAGAGTAAATGCGGTGGAATAATGAGATAAACTCAACCTAGTTTATCTCTATCTATTCCCCGAAGAGACGTGATAATTGCACCGTACGATACGAAAAAACAATCCTTCTCTTCACCGACCCGAGATTAGACAATTCGGTTATAAATAGGTCCTCTATTTCTCCAAGCTATCACAACTTTTCTCTAAAAACTCGAACAATTCTTATTCAAACCATAAAATTCTCTCGATCTCTCTCTTCATTTGCTTCCCTCCCTAAGACCAACCCTAAGCCTCTTCCCTATGACTGAAGCGGCCTTTGAACGGCCACCGTACATGGTTTAGGTGAAGACTGTTCGTGCTCAACCTCCCGTAACTCACTTTCAGAAACCCTAGAATCCCACTTCCAACCTTTCTCAAATTTTAGGTAACTACATTTTGGCGACCACAGTGGGAGGTTGTTCACTCAGTTACAGATATCAATCATGGTCTCTTAGGAATGAAGATGATTACACCAATCCATACACAAAATCTTTCCATTGGTTCAGTCTCTGTAAATCCATTACAGATTTAGCCGAGAGAGTTATCCCTACCATCACATTCTCTCTCTTTCTAATTTGACCTTAGTGAATAGGTTAGTGCGTCCCGGATCACATGGATCTCTTCCCGCATAACAAAACGCCCTAGTGACCTATTTTCATAAAAATCTACTGTTAATCCTTAAGAACGTTGGATAAGGACCAAGGAGAACTCTCGGACACTCAACAAAATCTTGCAAAATCTCAGATCGACATCTAGACTTATCTGAAAACGCCTTATACCATGGATACAGAAGCTCTCCAATATCAGATTATATCCAACCGAACCACTAAGTAGTAGCTCACTCAAGGTGTAATCCGATCGAACGCTTAGGATTTATGAATTAGGTTGATCCCAGTAGTTAAACTCTTAGCTCAAGGTTCACTTGCTGGTGTTATCTTCACTCGCAATTGCTCCACAGAATCCCTCTGCAAGGTTTCGCGATTTCTACCTGTAATTATTCGATGATTAATTCTCTCCTAACTCAATACTAGCAATATAACAATTAGTAAATCAATCTAGCGTGCACTCCAAATCAATCCAATAATCACTCATATCCATTACATATGGTAAAGACAAACGATAAGATGCTTAAAACTCCGAACAAACTTGTATAATAATAAAGCTTCACGCTAGAACATTGAATTCATCCTTAATCAATAAAAGTTTAGCTTCTCATGATTACACAATTACCCGGTTCCCCCTAAAGGGGTAAACCCTAAAATATTGATGAAGAACAAAAGTGTATTATGAGATGTAGAGATATGATAATATAGAGATATCTAACTTAGGTCAAGAAGTGTTTCTTATATAGTTTCCAAATTTTAGAAGAACCCGTGCTCGAATCCATGAAATAGGTTGCCAAAACTCGTCAAATTCCAAAATAAGTCGCGTCCAAAGTCTTCACCGACTTGGAATCGGACAACCTAACTCGTAATCACCGGCATCATTCTCTGTTATCGAGCATAGTACCTTCCATGTATTGTTCTCGAACTATTCTCAATCAATCAAAAGAAACAACTCATCGTCATGATTGAATTCATCGCAGCCCCTTCTGAGTCCTTCCAATATTACCTTAGCAGCAAACACTATCAGTGACCATTGATCACCATGATCTTCTCATCTTCATCTCAATCACCAACAACGAACTTTCTTTTCTTTTCGAGGTTGCTTAGATTCAGCTTCACCGCCATTAATCAATCTCGTTATCGGATTAAACACACTCCAAAATCGTCCTCGCAGCTTCATTAGATAATCAACAGCACCATCTCTTCCTTCCTTCATTCTTCCGTTATAAAACTCGCCAACCACTCCATTCTAACAGCGAATAAAACCCGGCGAGAACTCATCATCATTCCCGCCACCATCACACTGCCAAAGAACCTCGAGTTCTTATCTGTCAATGGACAGCTCCATCTCATCATCATCATTCCTGCCATCAATTAACCAAAGCTCTTTCTCCTTCCGATTTCATAGCCCGTAATACATTTTCGGATGGCAGATCAAGTCCTTCTCCAACCTCTCAAGACCACAGCCCACCGCCGGCTTATTGATCGTCGTCGTAGGCGTCAAAAATAATTTACGCTTTCTTACTACTCAAAATATATAATGAAGCAAGGGCAAGAAATGATCGTTCCCACAGAGAGGTCTTGATTGTCAAATTGTTTCGGTTCCCTATAAATAACACCGGGGTTTGTGATTTTTATATAATAAACTAAATAAAAGCAAACAATAAAAAGTAAACACGCAAATCAAGGATGAGAAAGTATTGGTCATGGATTTCGTTTTCATTCACAAACATGTTTTCAACACAATAACTAGAATTGATATTTTAATCTCAACTTTTATCAAAGGCCCTAAGATACCTTGATTGCAATAATACCCCGCTAATCTCCTCTTGTCATCAACAAACACATTAAAAGATACGAGTATGAATTCTATCTAAAAGAACAACCTAACGTGTAAAAGCACTAATCAAGTTTAATTCCCTAGATGCATTAGGTTCTATGAAATCAGGCCAATCAAAGCAATCGAACGTGTAAAAGCACTAATCCGATTTAACAAAGGTTATGGTTCACATTAGATCATAAGAATATATCACTACAAACTATAATCTTATTTATGCTACTTGCAATCAGGAATTATCACTTTTGCGTATAATAACCCTAATCTAGCAATAAAGATGAAAGCAAACTCAATCGATTCGCGACTCGACTAAACAAGCATTCAAATCATGTAACAATATTAATGGTGAATCATAAACGATAATATGAGAGAAAACTAATTTATTGAACAAAAACTCATGTTTGGAAATCCAACTAATCCATAACCAAAAGAAAACTCTAGCTCATATTCATGGATTTCATAACAAGAAGGAAGAGAAAATCTTTCATGGTTCTAAACCCTAGAAAATAAAAGTAGAGGCAAAGATAGAAAAGAGATAAAAAGATATCCCCCGATTAGGTAAAAGTCTTCTCTTTTTATATGTTTCTCAATTTACATAAAGGATACTCCTTCCAATATTAGGTCTTCTCAAAACCCATCTCCAAGTGGTCCATCAAGCCCATGTGTGAGAAAAACCCATGTAAAATTATGTCCAAAATTCGTCGCCGGAAAACTGGGATTATGGCCGAAAATTGGCCGGAGTCCGGAACCGGAAAGTATCTCAGGTGACCGGCAAAGTCCGCCCGGTCACCGGGTCAATCGGGTCAACTTCACAAGGTCAGACCGAGTTAAACCGGGTCAATGAGTCAAATCGGGTCGATCATGAGTCGGTTCCAATTCGGGCGAGTCGGTCCGCTCGGTCGATTCACTTTGGCCTAAGCCATTTGCATTGGCTAATTCTTGTGATGCACAATCCTTGTGCTTCCGGCCATGATGGCCCCGCACAACCACAACTCCCAAAGGCACCAATAATGCATATGTAGCTTAACCGCAACTCGCAGGCTCTTGCAACACCCTTCAATACTGCCTCATACCACCACCATACTATCAACTCAGGGCATCTGTATCTCAGCACACACAAACACAATGCTCAAACACCTGCAACAGCTAAAGCCATTCATCCATTCCTGCAATTCAGTGCAACATCAAGTTTTACTGCATTAGAATCCCAACTCAGCTACACACTTACCTGGCCATCTCATGCATTCATCTAACTTCTCAGCTGTTGCAGCTTCAAAACCACCAACAACTCTATCCAGCAATCCCACTAACCATTCAATCCTTGCTCCTGCATCTCCACCAGCGCCATACGCATTTCAGCTCATTGCAATACCACCATTGAATTTCAGCCACAACACCACCTGTCTCAGGTAAAGCCACCAAATACCCATAGCCTGAGTTGCACTGCAACAGTATCAATACCCATTTCTTTGTAGCTCAAACATAACCAGTTTCAGCACCTTTTTGCAGTCCTTGCATCACAACAGCTACTGGAACTTAACCACCTGAACTGCATCACCTTGCATCACCAGATCCTGCAATTTCAGTCCTCCATTCACCACCAGTTGCAGCTCCTCAATCCTATAGCTTCCATGTATTGGAAATTCACAGCAACTGCAGCTCACTCAACACTTCACTGCACCAGCAAATCAAACCCATTCATCTCAGGTTCCAGCTGTAGCCAACATTGCATCACCAGACTCCTTGGCTCAACACGAACAACATCGATTCCTCTTCTAACTCGCTGTACCCTTAATTCCAGCACAAATCAATTGCAGCTGCGTCGCTTCACCATTCTGCACACCACCAGCTTTAGTTGTGAACCAGCTCTCATCTCCATTGCTCGAGTTCACCTCAGCCATAATCTTCCCAGCTCGAGCTCTTCCATTAATCCCAATCTCAGCTGCAATATTCAACCTGTACCCTGGCAGCAACAACACCTACAGCTGCAGCTCCAACTTCAGTTGACTTCATTGCTTTATTATCTTTGCCACCACAGCTGCACTACTAATGCCTTCAATTCCATCTCAGAACTACCCATTCACTTGTAACTCCATCTCGACCTCAGATTGCCCATGAATCTCCACCATTTGCTTCCAAAAACCAGAATCAAACACGAGCTTCTTTGTAAACCAAACCCATTTCATCACTGACAGAACCCATTCGATTTTGGCTTTGGAAACCCTAGATTTCCTTTCCGAACTTCTTCACAAATCAATCAAAGCTATCACTTATTCAACCTCATCTCTGCTTCATTCTCAGATTCAGCACAAACCCAATTTTGTTCATCAATTCGTACCACTGCGTAAACATCCATATCGATTGTGATTTGAATTTCATCTTCATCACCTGAGACTCTGCCCGACTGCAATTTACAACCCTTCTCGATTTTAGATCAAACCCATCCTTCCTTAGTTTCTTATTATCAATCATCTGCTGCAATTCGAGCACCTAATTGCTGATTCACATCCATGACAACATCATCAATTTCTTCCTTGTAATTCTACCTTTCCTCAACTTGCTTAACAGTCAGATCCCCTTTATACATAACCACATCTTCTCTGTAATCTTCTTTTCATCATCTCCCTGAGTTACTCTCTTGGTCTCACCATTGAACCCCCTCAATTCTTCCTTCTCGATCTCCATCTCCTCTGACCTTCTCAATTCCTCTCTTCTTCTCTCTAATGAAGCCGCCATGGCTTCTCCAGACAATGAAGGTGGAATAATCTTAGGTCATGTGTAGGAAATGAAGGGGATATAGCCACCCATGTAAAATAGATAAGGGATACCCAACTCATACATGGCTTGTCGGTTACATGCAGAACCGACAAATTTCAATTCCTTTCTCAACTCAACTGTCAATTCCTCAAAACTGCAGTTCATTCTTCACCTCCTTCTCGTGCAGTCTAGTCCGCTCCAAGTATAGCTCGCCTGTGAATTAGCCTTTTTCCCTTCACGCTCCGAGTGAACGTTTTCTCCTTCTTTTGCTCATAATGATTCCAAAGTAGCTATAAACTCAAAATCAAACATAAGATACATAATTTACAAGAAAACTCGCAAAGAAAGCATAAATACTAGATATAAAATTAGGTGTTTTACGACACCCATCACTTATCATCAGCTTCTCCATCTCCGTTAATTCAATCACCTGGAAAGAAAATCAACCTATGATGTGAATTCCAATTGAGTTGTAGTAAAAAGGTTCGTTGAGACTTGTGAAAGCAACATATTTTAGATTTATAAAACTTAAAAACAAACAAAACTTAACTCAAAATTTAATTTCAAGATATTAGAAATAACCAAGACACTGATTCCACTATTACGCATGAATGAATGATGGTAAATAATCCAAAACTCTAATTATCTTTTAAGTCCCTTATTTTCTTAATTCACAAATAATCATACAAATTCTCAAATATTAATTGTATTCCCTAAGCATGGATTATCAATTGACTTAACAAAGTATAACCTATCAAATTGAATAACAACTAATTAAGAAAATTATGTAAACAATTTAGAACTCTGCAAAAGCAGTGATTGAGTGAATTATAAATTATAAATTAGATAAAATAAAATAATTACCAATTATTCATGCGTAAATAGCTTCCTCATTGCCTTGGTTGTGGGAGAATTAGCCTCTCATCATGTTGGAAACACGCTCAAAAATCATTATTATTGCTCAAAGGGTGTTTACAAAGATGAAATGGAGAAAATGATGAAAATCGGGTGTTTGCAACGTTTATAATTGTTGCAAACACTGTTACAAAGAACGATAAAGATGAACTGCGGCTGTTACTGTAGCTCTGCGACCCTCGTTTACTTGTCGTTAACACTGTAGCATGAACGACTGTCTTTTTGGGTCTAATGTTCTTCGTATGTTCTTCAAGCAGCAGCAGAAAACTCGTCTCTGCAACTCGATCAATCCGCACTCTGTTATGCTCTAAACTCTCCCAAACTCTCCGTAACCGCTCTACTACTCCTCTGAACCTTATATAACCTCCCAGAATCCGAGAATAATCCTCTGTAACTCCAACAAATCTTCCATTACTCGGCATTGAAGGAAAATATTCTCGGGAATATTTTCTTCCCTGATTTAACTCTTCACGCGCTGGAATGATGCATAAACATTCCAAACATGATATTACATGTTGTAGGAGTGATCCAACACGCTTCAGACACATCAAAGTTTTCCAAAACTTGCAAAACCGTGAAATACTTTTTTCCATGCACATGCCTCCCTGTTTTCATCTCTTGGATTATCTAGCCAAATTAAATCGTGACAAACAATCATACCAAGCATGTATTGGTCAAACAAGTCCAGCCCAAGAGAATTCAGCGATTGAATCTCTCCCGAAACACCCAAAAATCCAACTCTAATCTGCCAGGCACATAACTCATTTTCTCGCCAAAACCAAAATTCAAAAAAAGGAAGATGGGTGCTAAAGATGAATTTGGGCTACACATAGCCGTGGGTGCTGAAAATGAATTTGGGCTACACATAGCCGTGGTTGCCCCTTATCCAAACTTGGAGTCCGCTTAGCAAATGTCCTCCGGAGGTTCCCCGGGTAATTTTTCGAGCCGAAATTTCCAACAAGTGTAATTCTTCAATAACACCTACAAACACACAAAACACCATAATAAATACAAAAACGAGTACCAACCTAGAGAAAATTGAGGACAACTTAGACACAAAAATGTGTCTATCAAATATCCCCAAACTTATTATTTGCTAGTCCTCGAGCAAATCTAATCTAGAAAAATAAAAATGACTACACTTAGCACGTGCAGTAAGCCGTTAAACCTCTAGGTAGCCCTAGCGGCGGAGTGTTGTCTCCTGAGGGTTTACCAGAGGTGTACCCACAAAACCTTTACTCCAGACCCTAGCTATATACGCAGAACTTTGAAAGGCATACAATCATTGACTGTAGGAGGAAGTACCCTGATGCGAAATTCCAATTGTTGTACACGAGTTTGCACTCAAGCATACTAAAATTCATATATAAGTGACAGAGCTCTACTCAGATAGTTTCTGGACATCATAACCTGAGTCAAACAATCACATGGAAAGATTAAGAAGATGGATGTAGAGAAAAACTTAGATGGTTTGACTAAGGTGAACGGTGTTTCCCATATCTGTCTGAAGGCCACTACTAGGATGAACCTATCCTAATGGATTGAGATACCGGTCTGACTAATATCAACACAGCTGGCAAATACAAGGGAACCAGCGGGTGATAATCCTAACTCTAGGTCAACACAACTGGCATATACAAGGGCACCAGTGGTCGATTTTATTGAATTTATTCTGATTGGTCTGATGGTCTGGTCTCAATTTTTTTTTTTTTTTGGGTATCCCAATCAATCTATTTCACCCTAGCAAGGGTAACAACTTGAATCGTGTGCCCCACCAAATCACTTAAAAGAAAAGAAAAATAAAAACAGAAGGTGAAAAGGATTCAACGAGATATGGCGCAACTACCATGTTTTTTTTTTAATGCTAACACCTGAGCTCTGTGCTTTTATGAATAGACTCTTTAGATGTTTCCATCTAATCAGATTGGTTCCTCAACTCCTACAACCAAGATATTCCCATACACTTAGATTGGTTAGTGCCAACCTTAATAACCATAAATTTCTAGGCTCTGGAGTTTATTTATTGCAACTAAAAGCTAACAAAAAGCTAACAAAAAGTTTCTTCCCCACCCCCAAACTTAAATCTAACATTGTCCTCAATGTTTCTAATAAAAGAGAAAAAGTAAAGTAATCAGTAAAGAGAGAAATCGGAAAGATAGTACCTGGGTGAAGAGAGAAATCAAAAACTAATATACAACATACAAAACGCCTTGATGGTCAATCAAGGGTAAACGGGGTCCTCCAGAGGGACCTCCTCAACATCACCTGTAGGAAAGGGCTCTAAAAAGGGTTTCAATCTCTGACCGTTAACCTTCGAAGAACTACTACCATCCGTGTCTCGATCTCAACAGCTCCATGAGGAAAGACAGTGTGAACAATAAAATGACCCGTCCACCGAGAACGTAACTTCCCAGGGAAAAAATGCAAGCGGGTATCATACAGAAGAACTTTTTGACCTGGAGAAAATGACTTTCTTAAAATATTCTTATCATGCACAAGTTTCATTTTGTTCTTATACTCCTTAGCACTATCATAAGCATCTATACGAATCTCTTCCAATTCATTGAGCTGGAGTTTCCTATGGCTCCGCCTTGTCAAGTGAAAAATTTAGCTGCTTAACAGCCCAATAAGCTCTATGTTCTAACTCAACAGGTAAATGACATGCCTTGCCATACACAAGCCTATAAGGCGACATTCCAATGGGGGTCTTAAATGCAGTACGATAAGCTCATAAGGCATCAGTAAGCCTAGACGACCAGTCTTTCCGATTAACTGTTTTCTCTAATATACGTTTTATCTCCCTATTCGAAACCTCTACCTGACCACTAGTCTCATGGATGATACGGTGTAGCTACCTTATGTGTAATACCATATTTCTTCATCAGAAGCCTAAAAGGTCCATTACAAAAGTGCGACCATCCATCACTAATTATAGCTCGCGGTGTACCAAAACGTGTAAGTATATTATTTTTCAAGAACTCAATCACAACCCTATGGTCATTGGTTTTACACGCAACCTCCTCAATCCACTTAGAGACATAGTCTACAGCGACAAGGATGTATAAGTTACCAAAAGAATTAGGAAATGGACCCATAAAGTCAATACCCCACACATCAAAGACCTCAACAACTAAAATAGGGTTCAAGGGCATCATGTTCCTACATGAAATGGTTCCTAATTTCTCTGCAACGTTCACAAGTAACATAGTAATCGTAGTGGGAGTCTTTAAACAACGAAGGCCAATATAATCCACACTTGCAATATCTTAACAACAGTCTTCTTAGCACTAAAGTGACCCCCACAAGCATGATCATGACAAAAGGAAATAATCTTTGACTGGTCACTCTCGTATACATCTCCTAATAATCTGTCCGGACAATACTTAAATAAATAAGGATCATCCCAAAAGAAATGCTTAACCTCGACTAAAAACCTAGAACGATCTTGTTTACCCCAATGTTGGGGCATTCCACCAATAACAAGATAGTTCACTATATTCGCATACCAAGGTAATTAGTTAACAAAGAACAATTTTTCATCAGGAAAACTATCCCTAACAGGAGGAGAATCATCAGGGGTATCCACAACAAGCCTAGACAAGTGATCTGCTACTATATTTTCTGCACCTTTTTTGTCTCTAATGTCTAAGGAAAATTCCTGTAACAAGAGGATCCATCTAATCAATCTAGGTTTAGTATCCTTCTTGGAAAGAAGATACTTCAAAGCAAAGATGATCGGTGAAGATTATGACCTTAGCACCCTAGAGATAGGGTCTAAACTTGTCTAAGGCAAACACAATGGCTAACAGTTCCTTCTACGTAGTGGTATAGTTCAACTGGGCATCATTCAGAGTTTTGCTAGCATAGTAAATCACATGAAGTAATTTTTTTCTCGCTGACCTAGCACAACACCAATAGCATAATCTGAAGCATCGCACATGATCTCAAAGGGTAGGTTCCAGTTGGGTGCCTGGACTATGGAGGCGGTAGTAATTAAAGTCTTAAGCTTCTCAAAAGCCTCTAAACAAGCAAAATCAAAGACAAACTTAACATCTTTTGCAAGCAAATTGCAAAGAGGTCTAGAAATCAAGCTAAAATCCTTAATGAATCGACGATAAAAACCTGCATGCCCTAAGAATGACCTAATATCTCTTACGGTTTTTGGGACTTGTAAAGTCTTGATAAGGTCAACTTTGGCTTTATGATCGGTTGTCAATCCGTCAAAAATAATTTCACTTTCTTACTCACTAAATTTAAATGAAGTACAAAGTAAGGAAGAGTTCGTATCCACAGAGAGGCAATTGTTGTTATGCAATTTTCAGTTTCTACGGTAACCAAGGGGGATGTTTGTTGTTTAAGCGAAATACTAAAGTAAAAATAAAATAGAACAAAGCAAATAGTTGGAATAATCAATAAGGAGAAGATATTGGTCATGGGATAGTATCATTCACAAACATGTATTTTCATCAATGATTAGAATTGGTAATTAATCTCTCATCTACTAAAAGTCCTAGGATACCTTGATCGCAAGAATAACCCGCTAATTCCCTGATTTCATCACAACCACATTAAAAGATGCATATGTGAATTCTTTCTAGAAAGCAACCTAAAGTGTAAAAGCACAATTAGATTTAACTCCCTAAAAGCAATAAGTTCTATGGAATAAGACTAATCAATGCAAACGAATGTGTAAAAGCACTAATCGTTTTAACAAAAGTTATGATTCACTTGTGACTAGTAGGATATATCACTACAAGCACTACCCACAATTATGCTACCCACAATATATCACATATTGAAAACCCTAATATAGCTCTAGAGATGAATGTAAATCGGATTGATTCCGGACTCAACCAAACAAACTATCAAATCATATAACACTATTAATTGTGAACCACAAACAATAAAATATTGAGACAAAACTAATTCATTGAATCATATAACATATTGAGAAATCAACTTTATCCCATAACCAATAATATGTTTAGCTACTCATAGCTATGGAGTTCATCATAATAATAATAATTGAAAAGAAAAAGAAGAACAAAAGCAAACCCTAGAAGCGTAAACAAAACGGTTCTCCAAAGTTCCAAGAATAAGATATGTCATAAGTTGTAGAAGACTTTCCCTTTTATAGCTTTTCTCCAACTTCTAAAATTAGGTCTTCATAGTCCAAAGCCCATGTGGTCCACCAAGCCCATTGTGTGAGAAAAACCCATGTGAAAATATGTCCCAAAAGTGGTCGCCGGAAATCTGGTATTGTGGCCGGAACTTGGCCGGAAAACGTCTCAGGTGACCGGCAAAGTCCGCCCGGTCACCGGTCAACGGGTTAGCTCTGTCGGGTCAACTCGGTCAACTCAGTCCAGATCACTGAGTCAAATCAGGTCAAGGTGAGTCAGGGAAAATTACCGAGTCAGATGACTCAACTCAGGAGTCAGACCTAATTCAGTCAACTCAGCTGAGTTGATCTTATTGCCAAGGCCTAAGCCATTTTGCGAAAGCAAGAGTTTGTGTTGCACCAGGATGGTGCATCACCTCCACAGCTGCAGCACCCTCATGTCTTCCCTGTAATCTTCAACTCATCACAGCTGCCACTACCACTGCACCTACAGATTCACTTCAGTCTCATCCTTTGCTTGACTGCAAACACACAACATCATGACCTGCACCTGCAATGGCCTTACCAATAGCAACATCACACAACTTCTCCATAAATATTATCCACTCCTTCATGCATTACTGCCTCCATTCTCAACAACATTAACTCAAAGCTCAATCTCATGATTTGCTTCTTGCAAATTCATTTCATAAACCAACATCACTGCCACTGCATCATAATCAATTCATTCTCCTTCTCGGTCATACCTGATCCTAATACCACCAAGCACAGATAACCACCTCTCCTTTTTCTTTACAAATCTACCCAGCTACTTATTCCGACTATCCATTCATCTGCAGCTTACACTGCCATCTGGTCTTGCTTAGCCAAATGCAGTCACAGCATACAAACCATGGCAGCAAGCACATTCATTATCACCTGTAACACCCACCAGAACCTCATTCTGCACACATTCATTCAATCTTTCCCATTCCTGGCAAGCACACATATAATTGCACTGCAGTTCTGTCTTTTCTAGCTATCATGATTTCCTGTCTCAGCTGGTGCTTCAACCTGCCATGCCAGCAGCCACAACACCACCAGTACCATCTGAGTTGCACTTCACCAGTGCCCTACTCCACAGCTTCAATTCACAACTGCTCTCATTATCCTGCTGCTTCAAACTCAATCCTGCACTTTGTCATTGAGCCATGGTTAACAGCTCCACAGAACTACATGGAACTGGTTGCTCATGACTTCATTCCTTGCTAAGAAAATTCATACAAAGCAAACCCATTCACTCATTAATCCAAGATACTCATTCAATTGCATCCATTCACTGAATTCAACAACATCAGCAACTTCCCTTTCATCCTTGGCTGATTTTGTTGTAAAGCCAAACTTGATAAAAACCCATCTCCATTTATTCTCAGCATCACTGCTACCATCAATGTCAAACCCAACAATTTCTTTGCATCAGTCTGTAATTGCTCAGACATTCTCAGATTCATCAGTCTTCAACAGCAACACTGGCCCCAATTTAAGTTCAATAAATTTCTCAGACCACCACCAACAACAGCTGTATCTCATTTCTGTAAATCAAATCGAACCCAAGTTTCCTTGTTCTGTTAACAACCCCAAATCACCATCAATCCCTTCTTATTCTCTTCTATCAATTTCTGAGATATGAGCTTGAAAAACAGCAAAACCCTAAGTTTCTTTATCTCAATTTCTTCTCGATTCACCCTTTCTTTCTTGAACATCAACGGCGATCCACTCTTCACAATCCTCGATTTCTTTTCTTCAATCAATAGCATCCATGATGTTCTTCCCCGATTTGATTCGAATCCTCCAAAGATATATCTCGACTTTCAATCTCGGAAACCCTAACTCAATCCCCATCTCAGTTGAGCTACAGACTCTAATTCGTCCATCAAACCCTAGTTTCAAGTTTCTTTGAATCTTCTTCCAGATTCTCGTTGATGATGGCAACACTTGAATTACTTGATCGAAATCTCTACTATCTCTGAGGGTTCGTTCCTCTCTGAATAACAGAAGAGAATGATGGAGAGATGATTTCTCTCGGTTTCACGGTTGTGTAAGAAATGAAGGTGGATACAGCCACCCAGGACTGGCAGATAAGGGGTTACCCAGATGGCATCCCCTTAACCACAGCTAGTCTTTGTTTAGAACTCCTCCAAATAGAGTTGCCCCTTAACCTTGGCTCAGCTCCCAATAGCATGTGAAATTACAATTAAGCCTTTTTGATGATTTCCGCTTCTTTTCCTCCGTGCGACTCCAGTACCTAATAACTCAAAAACACGCGTAAAGTACATAATTCACCGAAAAATAGCAAAGAAAGCGTAACTACTAGATAGTAAATTAGGTGTTTTAGACACCTATCGATTCCCCACACTTAGACTTTGCTAGTCCTCGAGCAAATCAAACAAAACAATTCTAAAGAATACATACAACTCCGTGTCGTCGAGGCTACGGTCACTTTTAGCATAAATAACAAGCCTTTAAACCCCTAGGTGTCCCTAGTGGACGAGTTATAGTCTCGTGACGGTTTACTAGAGATTTACCCACAAAATCTATTTTTCCAACTTACTAGTTCTCCGTAATGATAGCATCCAACGCGCTAAGAAGACATAGAAATTCTGCACACTAGTAATAAGAAGTTAGACACATAAATGAACATAATCTCATTCTTAAAAGTTGAGAGAGAAATAACCATCCCTTCTCGAAAGAAATTCGGGTTCAGAATGATCGAAAGTCTCGACTCTGCCTCACAAGAAAGGGTTTTATGAATTTGCACTCAATAATAAACAGCTTTTTATGGGTCACACATGTGTCCAGGTTGGAATGAAGAGAGAATCCTGTGACACGTTGAATGGTAGGAAGGCAAAACCCTCCGAATGTTTTGAAAACCCACATCTTTTATAATTTTGAAAACCCATTTTTCCGACGATCTCTACGAAAGGAAATCAACCACTTAAAGAAGGTGGGAATATGCTTACTTACCTCGTTATCCGTTCGGCGTGCATCTAGCACCACTCTCACAGCATCCATAGAAACGTCTTCGGTCTTCTATCGATGTCTTCATCTTCGTCTTCGGTCTTCAACTCTTGGTGATAACTCTTGAACTTCGTAGAATCTTGACAATATGATTCTTTCCTCTAATTTCTTGTTGCTTGAAACTTCGTTATAGATATTCCTTCTTCCCTTGGCTTTATTGAAACAATACAAAACTAAAAACAAACTATACAAACCCAATTTTTTTTTTTTTTTTTTTTTTTTTTTTTTTTTTTAGAAATAAGAAATAAAACAAATACAAAATAAAAACAAAACAAAATAATAAAAACTATTAACAAACCTAAAAATTTTCTCTTGTATTTTTTTTTTTTTTTTTTTTAATTTTTTTTTTTTTTTGAGACAAGAGAAAGTAAAATACAAATAAAATAAAAACGTAAGTACAAAGGCCATGGTGTAAGTACTTTACCGCTTGATTCTTCACAACTTATATGTCTTGATATCATAAACTTCTCGAACTCTCATCCTTGATAATTTTTACTCTTGTACAATAGTCTTCAACTTATAAAAATTATGCTCCTTGTTTTGTTGCTATACTTGAATCTGAAATCTGCTCAATTCTGTACCGTTGCTTGTAAACCATGAACGTGTTCAACTTTCCTTCAAATTTGTGATGCTCCTCTTGTTGATGATGATGGTGTTTCTATGGACCTGTTGGTGTAGAGAGAGATAAGGTGGATGATGCTAACTGCGAACAAGATTACAAGTGGTATGTAAGTTAGCAATTCGATGTCACCATCATGGTTGATAAAAATAACACTCAAGAGATCAAAATAGTGCTTCTATGGTGGGAGGTTGGGCAGCTCACCATTCTGCCCGGAATTTACGTACGGTGACACACACTCTAAAATCACAAATTTAGACAGGTACAAAGAATTAAAGGTTGGTGCCTCACATTATGTAACATGGGTAGTCTCCACTATAGGGTATCACTACTCTAATACCGAATTCAGTCTGCACCTATTTGCCACTGCATGGTTAAATCCAACTTTAACTCTCATACAATTAAGAAACCCGATCATGTTCTCTGTCATCTCTAAGTTCAGTCACTCTTATGAGATTCTCGATGTAATCTTAGCGACATGTATACTATGTGACTCTAAACTAACCATAAGTTGGAGTTTTCTTATTCACTAGTTTACACAAAAGTTGAAAATTTGCAAAAATTTACAACGCAAACCACTCCCCCACACTTAAACTTTACATTGTCCTCAATGTAATTGAATCGTCCAAAGTAAGTCAAGGTGGGAAATCCTAACAAGAAACCAAAAAAAAAAAAAACAAGACAAGAAAAACTAAAAACAAGACAAGAAATAAATACAAGACAAGAAATACTCATCCTTTGGGTTGCCTCCCAATTAGCGCTTGGTTTAAAGTCGTCACCCGACTATCTCCTTGCTTTCTATGACTCCTCCGTAGGGAGTACATCCACAAAGTTAACTCCTTCCACCACTTCGAAGTGAAATTCTCATAATATGGTTTCAACCGGTGCCCATTAACTTTAAGTTCTTTCCCCGTAGCTATGCTACAAATTTCCACTGCACCATGAGAAAACACATTAGTAACAATAAAAGGTCCGATCCATCGTGACCTTAATTTACCCGGAAATAAATGCAAGCGAGAATTAAACAAAAGCACTTTCTGCCCAATGCAAAATTGTTTCCTAGAAATCATGTTATCATGAAATGCCTTCGTCTTTTCCTTATAAATGCGCGAGCTTTCAAATGCATCATTGCGAAGCTCCTCTAGCTCTTGGAGTTGTAACTTCCTTTGCTTTCCAGCCCCATCCATCTCCATGTTGCATTGTTTAATAGCCCAAAACGCCTTATGCTCAATTTCAACGGGTAAATGACAAGTTTTACCATACACAAGCCTAAAAGTAGACATCCCAATAGGTGTTTTATATGCGGTTCTATACGCCCACAAAGCATCATTAAGTCGCATGCTCCAATCTTTCCTTGTTGGATTCACCGTCTTTTCTAGAATGGATTTCACCTCCCGATTAGACACCTCGGCTTGTCCATTGGTTTGGGGATGATAAGGTGTTGCAATCTTGTGCGACACATTGTACCTCGTCAACAAACTTTGTAAAATCCTGTTTTTGAAGTGAGAACCCCCATCGCTAATTATGGCTCTTGGAATTCCAAACCTTGCAAAAATATGAGCTTGCACAAAATCTGAAACCACTTTAGAATCATTAGTTGGGGTGGCTTTAGCTTCCACCCATTTCGAGACATAATCAACCACAAGTAAGATATAAAAATTCCCATGGGAGTTGACAAAAGGCCTCATAAAATCAATACCCATACATCAAAAACTTCAATAAATTGAATAAAAGTTTGTGGCATTTGATTTCGGGCACCTAGATTGCCGGTTCTTTGGCACCTGTCACAAGTTGTAAAAAATATATGTGCATCCTTAAACAAAGTTGGCCAATAAAAACCACTTTCAAGTACCTTGTGAGCGGTTCTCTTACTCCCAAAATGTCCTCCGCAAGCATAAGAGTGACAAAAAGACAAGATAGAATTAAATTCAGATTCGGGAACGCACCTTCGTATTACTTGGTCACTACCATGTTTCCACAAGTATGGATCATCCCATATGTATTGGTTACCTAACCTCTTAAGCTTGTCCCTCTCAGCACTAGACAAGTTCTTTGGGATTTGTTTAGAAACTAAGTAATTGACAATATCGGCATACCATGGTTCTCCAAAGGCAATTGAGAATAGTTGCTCATCCGGGAAACTTTCACGCAATGGGATAGTCTCCTTATCTACAGCAAGTCGGCTCAAGTGATCCGCAACGGTGTTCTCAATTCCTTTCTTGTCTTTGATTTCAATATCAAACTCTTGCAAGAGTAAAATCCACCGTATGAGCCTCGGTTTCGCCTCTTTCTTTGTAAGCAAGTACTTAAGCGCCGCATGATCGAAAAAAACAACAACTTTTGTACCAATTAGATAAGAGGGAAACTTTTCTAAAGGAAAAACAATGGCTAATAACTCTTTTTCAGTGGTTGTGTAGTTTTGTTGGGCCTCATTTAACGTTCTAGAAGCATAATAAATAGCATGAGGAATCTTCCCCACACGTTGCCCAAGCACCGCACCAACCGCATAGTCACTTGCATCACACATGAGCTCAAAAGGCTTACTCCAATCCGGTGGTTTAATGATAGGGGCTGAAATCAAAAGTTCTTTCAAACGATTGAATGCCACCATACATTTTTCATCAAAGTTAAAAACCACATCTTTTTGCAATAAGTTACAAAGTGGTGATGCTATCTTGGAAAAGTCCTTGATGAATCTATGGTAGAAACCTGCATGACCAAGAAAAGAACTTATCTCCCTCACCGAAGTGGGAGGGGTTAGAGCACGAATAAGGTCTATCTTAGATTTATCGACTTCCAAGCCTTTAGAAGATATTATATGGCCTAAAACTATGCCATGAGTTACCATGAAATGGCACTTCTCCCAATTCAAAGACAAGATTTGTTTCAACACATCGTTCAAGGATTAGAGACAAATTGTTCAAGCAAAGGTCAAATGAATCACCAAAGACACTAAAGTCATCCATGAACACTTTGATTATGTTTTCAACATACTCCGAAAAGATACTTACCATACACCTTTGAAAATTAGCTGGAGCATTGCACAAGCCAAAAGGCATCCTTCTATAAGCAAAAGTACCGAAAGGACAAGTGAAAGTAGTTTTCTCTTGGTCCTCCTCGCGCTATCACAACTGATTATAACCCGAATAGCCATCAAGAAAGCAATAATAAGAGTGTCCAGCTAAACGTTCAAGCATTTGATCAATAAAAGGTAAAGGAAAGTGATCTTTTCTAGTAGTGGCATTCAATTTTCTATAATCAATACAAACCCTCCAACCGGTTTGCACACGAGTTGGGACAAGCTCGTTCTTATCATTCTCCACCACTGTCACACCTGATTTCTTTGGTACTACTTGTACCGGACTTACCCACTTGCTATCGGATATGGGGTAGATAACACCCACTTCCAAAAGCTTGAGTATCTCCTTTTTCACAACTTCCATCATGGGAGGATTCAAACGATGTTGTGCTTCCCTAGTAGGCTTTGCATCATCCTCCAAACGAATTTTGTGCATACAAACGGCATGGCTTATACCCTTGATATCGGCGATTGTCCATCCTATGGCCGTCTTGTACTTCCTTAGCACCCTTAGAAGTTTTTGCTCCCGTAAATCATTAAGCTCATTAGAAACAATCACAGTAACTTTTCATTATCACCCAAGTACAAGTACTTTAGGTGGTCGGGAAGAGGTTTCAATTCTAACTTTGGAGATTTAACAATTGAAGGTACAAGCTTTTCATCACTGCATGGTAAATAAATAAAAGAGATATTATGAGTTTCCGGGCATCCTTGTAGTGAATTAAGATCACCAAGGGCTTCCTTGACTTCATTACCACACTCTACACCATTATCCATGGATGTAGTTAACACGGTTTCCAAAGCATCATCACCGTTTAATTCAAACATTTGTTGTGACAATGAATCCATAACATCAATGGAGAAACAATAGTGGACATCACTAGGATATCTCATCGTCTCGAAAATGTTGAAACGTATTGTTTCTCCATCAAACTCCATAGTTAGCGTTCCCTTATCCACATCAATTATGGTTTTCGCCGTTTTCATGAAGGGACGCCCAAGTAGCAATGGAAGAGACGAGTCCGGTGAACCTTCATCCATCTCTAACACGCAAAAGTCAGCTGGAAATACAAGTTGATTAACATGCACAAGAACATCCTCAACAATACCCAATGGGTAGATATTAGAGCGATCGGCTAATTGCAATACAATTTCAGCCTTTTTAAGAGGACCAAGATCAAGTGAATTATACATTGACGCAGGCATAACATTAACGGATGCATCTAAATCCAACATAGCTTTGTTAAATGTTGTGTTACCAATTGTGACGGGAATGTCAAAACTACACGGGATCCTTGCAATTAAGTGGGAGTTTGTGTTGTAAGATTGCCGAGGCATTCTCCCCCACACTAATCACTTCATTACCTTTGAGCCTTTGTTTGTTGGTACACAAGTCCTTCAACACCTTTGCACACTTTGGAACTTGCTTGATAGCATCAATGAGTGGTATGTTCACATGGATCTTTTGAAGAACGTCTAAAATCTCCTTTTCTAGTTCCGCCTTCTTAGAACTTGCAAATCTGCGAGGAAAAGGTAAAGGAGGAACATAAGTAGAAACCGGAGTTTTAGAGTTAGAAATAGGTACCTCGAAGTTTGGGGAGAGTCCTCATTATTTTCCTCCAAAATAGGTTCCTTGGGTGTTTCCACCTTTCCCGAATCAGTAATTTCGGGTTGCACAAGTTGTGTACCACTTCTCAATGTAATAGCATTGACACCCTCTTTTGGGTTAATAGGTTGAGAAGGGAGTTTCGCACTATTTTGTGCCTTCAATTGGTTCAACTCAATAGCCATGGAGCCCATTTGTGTTTGCAACTCCTTGATAGCACTCTTAGTTTCTTGTTGACCTTCTTTAAACATGGTAGAAATACCTTGCATCATTGTTTGAAGCTTTGAGTCAATATCGAAACCTTGATTTTGCATTGATTGTTGTGCTTGTGGTTGCTGAAATTGTTGTCTCGGCTGGAATTGTTGTTGTTGAGGTTGAAATCCACTTGAAAAGTTGAAGGTAGGTTGTTGAACCGCTCCTTGCTTGTTGGCATAGCTAAAATTGGGGTGATCTCTCCATCCCGGATTGTAAGTGTTTGAGTAGGGATCATACCGTCTTTGTTGATTTGGAAAGATCGCATTAGCTTGCTCGTCCTCATAAGTTTGAGAGGAACTTGGTATCACCGCAGCTGCAACTTGTTGCATCATTGCCGACATGTTACCCATTTGTTGACGAAGTTCCTCAACCTCGCTCACTTCATTCACCCTTCTTAGAATCACATCCGAACCACGACTCAAGAATTGTTGTGAGTTCGCCGCCATGTTTTCAATCAACTCTCTAGCTTGTGTCACCGTCTTGCTAACTAGTGCACCACCACCCGCAGCGTCAATAAGATTCCTATCACTTGATTGGAGTCCTTCATAGAAGTATTGGATGATCATAGCGTCACTGAATTGGTGGTGAGGGTAGCTTGCAACCAATCTCTTGTATCGTTCCCAACATTCATATAGTGATTCTCCCACATTTTGCTTCATCCCACAAATCTCCTTGCGAATTTGAGTAGCCTTTGATGCAGGAAAATATCTCTCTAAAAAGAGTTTCTTCAACCCATTCCATGTTGTGACACTTCCGGGAGGTAAATAGTACAACCAATCCTTAGCACTATCCATCAAAGACAAACGGAAAACTTTCAACATTGCACCATCCGCCTCTACATCCGCTGGAAGCATAGCCATGACAATGGTGTGGAAGTCCATAAGATGTTTGTTTGGATCTTCATTCACCATGCCATGGAACTTTGGTAATTCTCTAAGCAACCCCGGCTTAATCTCAAAAGTAGAGTTCGTTTGAATACACCCATGTTGTATATCAAGCCTACGAGAAGCTAAGTCCTTGAGTGAATGATTTGCATCACCCATTGCTTCTTCTTCTTCAACTTGTGGTTCGTCTACGATTGGAACCTCTTGTTCTCCTTCTATTTGTACTTCTCCTTCCACTTTTAACTCTATATTTTCTGTTGCGCCTTGACTTGGTTGGAGTATTGTGCCTCTTCGAGTAGCTATCCCGCACCTTGGATAGTTCCAATCTTTAGAAGCCAGGGATTAGGTACCTGAAAACAATTCTCCCAAACAAGTGAGAAACAAGACAAGAACCGAAAAGCAAAGATAAAAGCAGAAATTGTAAAAAGAAACTAAGAACTCAATAACAAGCCGTATGCCTCCCCGGCAACGGCGCCAAAATTTGATCGGTTGTCAATCCGTCAAAAATAATTTCACTTTCTTACTCACTAAATTTAAATGAAGTACAAAGTAAGGAGGAGTTCGTATCCACAGAGAGGCAATTGTTGTTATGCAATTTTCAGTTTCTAAGGTAACCATGGGGGGATGTTTGTTGTTTAAGCGAAATACTAAAGTAAAAATAAAATAGAGCAAAGCAAATAGTTGGAATAATCAATAAGGAGAAGATATTGGTCATGGGATAGTATCATTCACAAACATGTATTTTCATCAATGATTAGAATTGGTAATTTAATCTCTCATCTACTAAAAGTCCTAGGATACCTTGATCGCAAGAATAACCCGCTAATTCCCTGATTTCATCACAACCACATTAAAAGATGCATATGTGAATTCTTCCTAGAAAGCAACCTAAAGTGTAAAAGCACAATTAGATTTAACTCCCTAAAAGCAATAAGTTCTATGGAATAAGACTAATCAACGCAAACGAATGTGTAAAAGCACTAATCGTTTTAACAAAAGTTATGATTCACTTGTGACTAGTAGGATATATCACTACAAGCACTACCCACAATTATGCTACTTAGAATCAGGGATAAACAACTTTTCGTATTGAAAACCCTAATATAGCTCTAGAGATGAATGTAAATCGGATTGATTCCGGACTCAACCAAACAAACTATCAAATCATATAACACTATTAATTGTGAACCACAAACAATAAAATATTGAGACAAAACTAATTCATTGAATCATATAACATATTGAGAAATCAACTTTATCCCATAACCAATAATATGTTTAGCTACTCATAGCTATGGAGTTCATCATAATAATAATAATTGAAAAGAAAAAGATGAACAAAAGCAAACCCTAGAAGCGTAAACAAAAACTTCTTCTCCAAAGTTCCAAGAATAAGATATGTCATAAGTTGTAGAAGACTTTCCCTTTTATAGCTTTTCTCCAACTTCTAAAATTAGGTCTTCATAGTCCAAAGCCCATGTGGTCCACCAAGCCCATTGTGTGAGAAAAAACAATGTGAAAATATGTCCCAAAAGTGGTCACGGAAATCTGGTATTGTGGTCGAAACTTGGCCGGAAACGTCTCGTGACCGCAAAGTCCGCCTGGTCACCGGGTCAACGGGTTAGCTCTCAAGGGTCAACTCGGTCAACTCATCCGGATCACCGAGTCAAACCAGGTCAAGGTGAGTCGGGAAAATTACCGAGTCAGATGACTCAACTCAGGAGTCAGACCTGAGTCAGTCAACTCAGCTGAGTTGATCTTATTGCCAAGGCCTAAGCCATTTTGCGAAAGCAAGAGTTTGTGTTGCACCAGGATGGTGCATCACCTCCACAGCTGCAGCAACCTCATGTCTTCCCTGTAATCTTCAGCTCATCACAGCTGCCACTACCACTGCACCTCTGATTCACTTCATCTCATTTTTTGTTTCATCGCAAACACACAACATCATGACCTCATGACCTGCAATGGCCTTACCAATAGCAACATCACACAACTTCTCCATAAACATTATCCACTCCTTCATGCATTACTGCCTCCATTCTCAACAACATTAACTCAAAGCTCAATTTCATGATTTGCTTCTTGCAAATTCATTTCATAAACCAACTTCACTGCCACTGCATCATAATCAATTCATTCTCCTTCTCAGTCATACCCAGATCCTAATACCACCAGCACAGATAACCACCTCTCCTTTCTCTTTACAAATCTACCCAGCTGCTTATTCCAACTATCCATTCATCTGCAGCTTACACAGCCATTTGGTCTTGCTTAGCCAAATGCAGTCACAGCATACAAACCATGGCAGCAAGCACATTCATTATCACCTGTAACACCCACCAGAACCTCATTCGGCACACATTCATTCAATCTTTCCCATTCCTGGCAAGCACACATATAATTGCACTGCAGTTCTGTCTTTTCTAGCTATCATGATTTCCTGTCTCAGCTGGTGCTTCAACCTGCCATGCCAGCAGCCACAACACCACCAGTACCATCTGAGTTGCACTTCACCAGTGCCCTACTCCACAGCTTCAATTCACAACTGCTCTCATTATCCCGTCGCTTCAAACTCAATCCCGCACTTTGTCATTGAGCCATGGTTAATGACTCCACGTAACTACATGGAACTGGTTGCTCATGACTTCATTCCTTGCTAAGAAAATTCATACAAAGCAAACCCATTCACTCATTAATCCAAGATACTCATTCAATTGCATCCATTCACTGAATTCAACAACATCAGCAACTTCCCTTTCATCCTTGGCTAATTTTGTTGTAAAGCCAAACTTGATAAAAACCCATCTCCATTTATTCTCAGCTTCACTGCTACCATCAATGTCAACCCCAACAATTTCTTTGCATCAGTCTGCAATTGATCAGACATTCTCAGATTCATCAGTCTTCAACAGCAACACTGGCCCCAATTTAAGTTCAATAAATTTCTCAGACCACCACCAACAACAGCTGTATCTCATTTCTCAAATCAAATCGAACCCAAGTTTCCTTGTTCTGTTAACAACCCCAAATCACCATCAATCCCTTCTTATTCTCTTCTATCAATTTCTGAGATATGAGCTTGAAAAACAGCAAAACCCTAAGTTTCTTTATCTCAATTTCTTCTCGATTCACCCTTTCTTTCTTGAACATCAACGGCGATCCACTCTTCACAATCCTCGATTTCTTTTCTTCAATCAACAGCAACCCTGATGTTCTTCCCCGATTTGATTCGAATCCTCCAGCACACATCTCGACTTTCAATCTCAGTAAACCCTAACTCAATCCCCATCTCAGTTGAGCTACAGACTCTAATTCGTCCATCAAACCCTAGTTTCAAGTTTCTTTGAATCTTCTTCAAGTTCTCTGTTGATGATGGCAACAGCTTGAATTACTTGATCGAAATCTCTACTATCTCTGAGGGTTCGTTCCTCTCTGAATAACAGAAGAGAATGATGGAGAGATGATTTCTCTCGGTTTCACGGTTGTGTAAGAAATGAAGGTGGATACAGCCACCCAGGACTGGCAGATAAGGGGTTACATAGATGGCATCCCCTTAACCACAGCTAGTCTTTGTTTAGAACTCCTCCAAATAGAGTTGCCCCTTAACCTTGGCTCAGCTCCCAATAGCATGTGAAATGACAATTACGCCTTTTTGATGATTTCCGCTTCTTTTCCTCCGTGCGACTCCAGAGTACCTAATAACTCAAAAAAACGCGTAAAGTACATAATTCACCAGAAAAATAGCAAAGAAAGCGTAACTACTAGATAGTAAATTAGGTGTTTTAGAAACCTATCACTTTATCTACCTCTATACCCTTAGAAGATACGATATGCCCTAAAACAATTCCTGATCGAACCATGAAATGACATTTCTCCCAATTAAGCAATAGATTTTTTTCCTTACACCTAGTCAACACTAATGACAAATGATGCAAGCACTCATCGAAAGATGAACCAAACACTGAAAAATCATCCATAAAGACCTCTAAGAACCGTTCTACCATGTCAGAAAATATGCTCATCATGCAACGCTGAAAAGTCGCAGGGGTGTTACAAAGCCCGAAAGGCATGCGTCTATACGCAAATGTACCAAAGGGACAGGTAAAAGTGGTTTTCTCCTGGTCTTCTGGGGAAATAACGATCTGATTATAGCCAGAGTAGCCATCTAAAAATCAGTAATGACTATTTCCAGCTAATCTCTCTAGCATCTGGTCGATGAAGGGAAGGGGAAAGTGGTCCTTCCTAGTGACCTTGTTCAATTTCCTATAGTCAATACAAACACGCCAACCCGTGGTCACTCGGGTTGGGAATAATTCATTGTTATCATTCTGGACTACAGAGAATACTGGATTTCTTGGGAACAACCTGAACGGGGCTGACCCACTTGCTGTCTGAAATGGGGTAGATAATGCCTGCATCTAACAACTTAAGAACCTCGGTTCGAACTACTTCTTTCATATTTGGGTTCAGTCTACGTTGCATTTCCCTAGAAGGTTTGGTGTCACTATCTAAATAGATCTGATGCATACAAACAGTGGGACTTATACCCTTAATGTCTGCTATGGTCCACCCTAAAGCTTCCTTGTTGTTTTGAAGGACGGTTACTAGCCTACTTTCCTGATCACTATCCAAGTCGGATGCTAAAATTACGGTAAAGTTTCGTATGGGCCTAAAAACACATACTTCAAGGTATCTCGGTAGTTGTTTAAGGTCCAACTTAGGGGCTCTTCTAACGAAGGAACTAGGGTATACTTAGAAACTGGTAGTGGTTCGAACTTAGGTTTCCATCCATTAGTAGTGTCTAACAAAGGGGTTGAATCTAACAAAGCATTCACCTCATTAATCATATTATCATCATCAAAATCAATCCCAAAGTGAGCTAGGCATTTCTCTAATGGATCTTCTAACAAAGTGTTTGGTAATGACTCCTCGACTAATGTTCCTATCATGTTCACCTCTTCTATGTTCGAGTCATCTAGTTCAGAGGGTAGCTTACTAATATTAAAAAATGTTCAGCTCAATAGTCATATTACCAAAAGACAAGTTCATAATACCATTTCGACGTTAATGATCGCATTGGATGTAGCTAAAAACGAGCGACCTAAAATCACCGGTATTTGGTTCTCTGGGTCGAGGGACAAAGTTGGGTATCTAGGATAACAAAATCCACTGGATATATAAACTTGTTGACCTCTATAAGAACATCCTCGATTACACCACGAGGAATTTTAACGGACCTATCGCCTACCCGGAGTGTCATCTCTGGGTAGGTTTCATCTCACCAAGTCCTAGCTTAAGGTACACATGGTATGGGAGTAAGTTCACACTGGCTCCTAAGTCAAGCAACGCTTTCTCAACACGGTATTTACCTATTGTGCAAGAAATGGTAGGGGACCCCGGGTCTTTATACTTGGGAGTAGTGGTATTCTGAATAATAGAACTCACGTGACTAGCTAGAAAGGCTTTCTTCTGGACACTAAGCTTCCGCTTTCGCGTACACATATCCTTAAGAAACTTGGCATAAGCGGGAATCGCTTAATTGCATCTAATAATGGAAGGTTGATAGTTACCTGCTTAAAAACCTCCAATATATCATTAAAGTTGGACTCCCTCTTAGTTGGAACTAGCGGATGGGGAACGGGGCTCACGGGAACAAAGTCGGGCTCAACAGACCCTCATTGGTCTCTTTAGAGACTCTATCGATCTCCTCATTTTCTCGGCTCGGAAGGGTGAACTACAAAGATGTTCACTTTCAGGCATGGCGAACTTATTGTCAACTTTGTTTCCACTCCTAAGGGTTGTAATAGAATTCACATGATTGTACGATTTCTCTCCTTTAGAGTTAGGATCGGTATGACTAGGGAACCTTCCATCTTCTCTCTCACTAAGAAACTTAGCTATTTGGCCGACTTGAAGTTCTAATTTAGCAAGAGACTGGGAATCATTCTTAAAATTCTGCTTGGTTTCTCTTAAAAATTACCCCGGCTCTTTACTAACATTTCCCGGCTTTGTGATAGCATATCCTGGCTCTTTATTAATATACTAAGATATTCCTCTAAGCTAGTTATTCTATTCTCGGATGGGTTCGGGCCCGACACAAGAGTTCTTAGTATAACCAAAACCCGGGGGAGGCTGAGAATTACTAGACCGACCTTGATTCTGGCCCTTAGACCAAGAGAAATTAGGATGGTTCCTCCAACCAGATTGTAGGTCTCGAGTATGGGTCAAACTTCGACGGTTCTCAAACCTAGCATTGTTATAGACAAAGATGAGCTTGCTCTTCACTAACCCGACCTTCCCAAAATGAGACATTAGGTTCTACTCCACAACTAGAGACTTGAGAGGCTCTAATCTATCATCGAGTTCAACAAGAGACCTATGTTTAGGCCGATTCAATTCCAAAGCTTCTAACCTTCTAGACAAAGCAAAGAAACTTAGTATCGACCCGAAGCTTGTATCTACCACATTGGTGCTACTTCTATTGACCAAGAGTCTCTTAGGGGTTCAACACAAGACTCCCATTGTTGGGATTTCTCAGCAATAACTCCTAAGAAGGTAAAGGCATCCTCGGTACTCTTACTAGTGAACTCACCAACAAGCACATATACTCGACCATGGCTTTGGTCGAATAGTCTAAACCATCATAAATAATCTCTACAAGTTTCATCTTATAAAATCCATGGTGAGGACACTAGGATATGAGATCATATAAAAGCAATGAACTCAATTGAGTGTTAATGTTTTACTTGTATGCTTAGACAATCGATTCTAAAGGTACAAAATTTTCAATCATAATATTTGGTATCGCTCATTGGATCTTAGGTGTACTCTGAAATGATTGAAGGTCCTTCAATCAAAGATGTCAACCACATAACTATAGAACTGACCCAACTAGTTAAACTATTTACATAGAACCAGATGCGTGCTGAAGAAAAACGTGAAGTTGATGCAAAAGCACGTAAGATCCTAATGAACCGATTAGTACAGCTATCAGAGGATATTCTGAAGCAACTTCAAATCTCTCGTAGACATTTAGATCTAAACCAAAAGGCTCCAAACCTCCATTATGGTCACACCTTTCAACCTCAGAACTCTTTTCATACCGGTGGTCCATGTCACAACCCCTTGAATCCAGCCAAAACTTGATTTCCATATATTTGATGGGGAAAACCCTAGAAGTTGGCTCCACAAATATAAGAGATTCTTTCATATGCATCCAATGGAAGTGGCACAAAAAGCGAGTTTGCTTTCATGTATTTAGATGGTATAACCGTTCCTTGGTTTTTCGACTATTGTTCTCGTAAATCTATTATACCTTGGTCCTAATTTTCTAATAATATTTGTCGTCGTTTTGAAGACTCTCGGCTAATGATAATTATATGGGTTGTTTTAATAAAGTCACCCATATAACGACCGTAAAAGAATATTTTCAAACTTTTGAACAACTTAAATCTCTTATGATTAGTAAAAACTCAACACTGGATGAGGAGTATTTTTTTTAAGCTTCATTAGCGGGTTGAAACCTGAGATAAGTAATTTCGTTCGGATGCACAACCCTACATCACTTTCTCGGGCCTTTTTCTTAGCTAGATTGCAAGAATATGCGCTCACCTTTCTTAAACCCCGTATTACCAAACAACCTACAACTTATTCTTATTTTGCTAAGCCATCAAATTTTCAAAAATCTACTGCTTTTCCGGTTGTTTTTACCTCAACACACACTATACCCTCTAAATCACCTTATATCCCTCATAGCCGACGTCTCAGTCCAGAGCAACTATCTTAGAGACGAGCAAAAAACCTCTGATACAATTGTGATGAGAAGTATGTGGCATGTCATAAGTGTAAATATCAACAACTGTTTATGGTGATAGTTGAGGACGAGACCACAATTGAATCCACCGCACCATCGGGGTGTGAAAAACAACCTCATTCTGTAGTTGAGTCTGACATGGAAATCTCTTTCCATACTCTCACTGGTCATCAAAATGGAGATACCATATGTTGCACAATAGCACTAATTTTCTGCCTAACATCTGCAGTTTTATTCTTAGGGTAGAATTTCATATAGAAAGCAGCAATAAGTTCCTGCCATGTTTCAATGGATTCAAATGGTAGGTTGTTTAGCCAGTCTTGGCTTTATATTTCAAGGAAAAGGGAACATCTTAAGTTTCAAAACTTCATCAAAGGTCTTTTATTCTAACTCGTCCCACAAATTTCCTCAAAGTCCCTAATATGAAAATAAGGGTTCTCATCATCTTTCCTAAGAATATAGGGATCATCTGAAGAATACTAGGTTTTATCTCGAAATTAGCCGTATTGGCTGGAAATTTAATGCATGAAGCTCGGTTGGTCCTAGTTGGGAACATGTAATCTTTCAAAGTTGCCATCGGCTGCACAACGAAGTACTAGGGGTACTTTCCTCACGAAGAGACAGATTCTCAAAACTGAAGTTTCCAAAAATAGGGCTCTCAAAAGAAGAGTCTTCGAGCTCCCCGCTTCCACAAGAAGAATTACTAGGTTTTTCACTAATCAATCGACCTAGATTGTCTCTTTTCCAAGCCCGCTCTCTAATAACCTCGGGCATACACTAGAAAAACAAAAGAAAAAGAAAAATCCTAAAAGGAAAGGAAGTTCTATGCAAACACAAACAAGGCTGACTCCACCACAAAGAAACCTAATGATTTCTAGCAAACAAAAAGCATGATGGCTCCACTTAGATTGTTTCTAGACCATCTTCTAATCTTTCGAAAAGGAACTCGTTACAACTGAGAAAACTTCTATGGAATCAATCCGAGTTGAAGTAAGTTGAATAGAGGCGAGGAAGCTGCGTGGAGCTTTGATACCCAAGGCCTCACCAGCATTACAAGGCAACGCGAGCCACGCATTCAACTAACGAAACCATCATGAACTTCAAAGTATGCTTAAAAAGTAACCAATATTTTTCGAACGACTTTCCTATTAAGCTCGTTACCCTATCGGTCTCGTTCTATTCCAAATTTTAAAGCTTAGGTTCGCGTTAAGTATCGTTTTCCTAAGGCGGGCAAGAAGAGAACGGTGATGAAATCCGAACCCTTATCTTGTATGGCCGGTCCTTGCCCTTTACTAGGAAATTAAAGCGGCCGTTTTCAATTCCTCAAAGATATATGCAAACGAAGGAATACAATAACTCGCCGACGGGGATTCGCGAGTGTTTTGACAAACTTACCTCCCGTTCCAGGGCGGGGGATGAACCGTTGTAGTCGACTCGGGCCACGACTCCTATGTCATGTACGAACCCAAGGGGCCGAGGAGATATCGTAATCGCCGTCCTTCTCGCACACAGTTTATATTTAAACTACCCTTCCGTAGGGTTTAAAAATAATGTCCCAAAGTTTAAAGTCCAAAGTCCAAAAATAAAGTGCAAAAGAAAAGGAAAGTCTAAAAAAAAAAATATCTAAAAAAAAAAAATGTCTCTCTTTTTTTTTTATATAAAATAAAAAACTTTTTTTTCGCTCCTTTCGCTTTGCCTTTTACTCCAAGTCTTTAAGTATTCACCAAAAGCTTTGGCAAAATTTTCTTTCGCTCCAAATTCCAAATTCTGTAAGGAAAAGACAAAAACCCAAAAACGTAAAAAAGAACAAAAACAAATAAAAACCTAAAAAAGAAAAAAAAATCTAAAAACTCTAGCCTAAAGACAAGTCCGCGCGTCAGTACGGCGCCAAAATTGATGTGATTTTCAATTGATTTGTAGTAAAAAGGTTCGTTGAGACTTGTGAAAGCAATAGATTTTAGACTTATAAAACTTAAAAACAAACAAAACTTAACTCAAAATTTAATTTCAAGATATTAGAAATAACCAAGACACTGATTCCACTATTACACATGAATGAATGATAGTAAATAATCCAAAACTCTAATTATCTTTTAAGTCTCTTATTTTCTAAATTCACAAATAATCATACAAATTCTCAAATATTAATTGTATTCCCTAAGCATAGATTATCAATTGACTTAACAAAGTATAACCAATTAAATTGAATCACAACTAATTAAGAAAATTATTTAAACAATTTAGAACTCTGCAAAAGCAGTGATTGAGTGAATTATAAATTATAAATTAGAGAAAATAAAATAATTACCAATTATTCATGCGTAAATAGCTTCCCCATTGCCTTGGTTGTGGGAGAATTAGCCTCTCATCATGTTGGAAACACGCTCAAAAATCATTATTATTGCTCAAAGGGTGTTTACAAAGATGAAATGGAGAAAATGATGAAAATCGGGTGTTTGCAACGTTTATAATTGTTGCAAACACTGTTACAAAGAACGATAAAGATGAACTGCTGCTGTTACTGTAGCTCTGCGACCATAGTTTACTTGTCGTTAACACCGTAGCATGAATGATTGTCTTTTTGGGTCTAATGTTCTTCGTATGTTCTTCAAGCGAGCAGATGAAAAACTCGCGTCTCGCAACTCGATCAATCCGCACTCTGTTATGCTCTAAACTCTCCCAAACTCTCCGTAACCGCTCTACTACTCCTCTGAACCTTATATAGCCTCCCAGAACCGACAATAATCCTCTGTAACTCCAGCAAATCTTCCATTACTCGACAATGAAGAAAAATATTCTCGGGAATATTTTCTTCCCTGATTTAACTCTTCACGCGCTGGAATGATGCATAAACATTCCAAACATGATATTACATGTTGTAGGAGTGATCCAACGCGCTTCAGACATATCAAAGTTTTCCAAAACTTGCAAACCCGTGAAATATTTTTTTCCATGCACATGCTGCCCTGTTTTCATCTCTTGGATTATCTAGTAAATCGTGACAAACAATCATACCCAGCCTCTATTGGTCAAACAAGTCCATCCCAAGAGAATTCAACGATTGAATCTCTCCCGAAACACCCAAAAATCCAACTCTAATCTGCGCCGGGCACATAACTCATTTTCCCGCCAAAACCAAAATTCAAAAAGGAAGATGGGTGCTAAATATGAATTTGGACTACACATAGCCGTGGTGCTGAAAATGAATTTGGGATACACATAGCCGTGGTTGCCCCTTATCCAAACTTGGAGTCCGCTTAGCAAATGTCCTCCGGAGGTTCCCCGGGTAATTTTTCGAGCCGAAATTTCCAACAAGTGTAATTCTCCAATGACACCTACAAACACACAAAACACCATAATAAATACAAAAACGAGTACCAACATAGAGAAAATTGAGGACAACTTAGACACAAAAATGTGTCTATCAACCTACGTATTCTCTCGAGCTCTTTTCTCGGCCAAGCGTGATAATTATAGTTTCTTCTGACTTTTGTAAACTCATCCATGTCTCTGCAGCATCGTCGCAAAGCACCAACTTCATCTTCAAACTCGGGCTCTTCTCATCTGCAAGTCTCCATTAACAGTCACTTGCCAATAATCACCACAAAAATACCTTCTCGGGCCCTCAACATCCGAACTTATCCATAAATGCCGTCTTCCGTCATTCCCAGTCACATAACTTCACCGCTCAATGATCCATCTCGAGTCTTCTCGGCAAAACTTTGTCCATCGCCATTAATGACAAGAAACAATGCTCACCTTGCTCTCCTAATCAATTCCACCGGAATCGGTCGTGAATAGGTTATCGGGGATATAACTCGAGCTGGTACTCTTAACTCGTGACTGTCCTAAGCAAAACCGCGGGTGCTTTTAACAATTCTCGCCTCAAGCTCGTTCTACTTTGTCGGTTTGAGAACCGACAAGCTTAACTTCTCGTTTCAGCCATAACTTCTTCGTACGAAGTCGGATTGACCCCGTTCTTTCTCCCTTAGCTTCTCCTTTTCACCCTCTTCGAGATGATGGGAGGAAATTCTAACTTTGAGTGAGTTTCACTTGGTCTTTGGCCCTTCTCCACTTGTAGCTAACTTCTTTTATTGCACAATTACGTGTAAATTCACTTCTTTTGGACGATTCACCAAAACATAAATAAGAGAAAACAAGAGTAATATACAATAATTCGCAAGAATATATAGCAATTACTAGCATGGATTCGACACTAAATATATGCAAAATATGCACTTAACACCGTGACTCAAGAAATCTCGCATTTCTCTCCGATCTCGTCGAATTCTCATCCATCAGCATCTTCTCTGTACTCAACAATTGCAATTATGTTCCCGATCCTGACTGAAGATAAGATGTTTTAGGGTTTTATACGCGTGTAACATGACTATATAAAGTAGAAAAAGCATTAAAATTATCCCTCGACAAAGAAACGCACGCATGAGACAAACTAGGGTTCGCAATCGGTTTAAGGAGGAGTCTATAGTTTTCACTCTACTCAGACGCGACTCATACTTTAGTCACATAACTCGACGAACTGGGAAAAATGGATAGAGAATTCGACAACACTCCCTTGATGAAAAATATTCGTCTATATCTCTCCTACCACGTATTAAAAGGGAATGATGTTTGAAATATGGTCCAAGAGATATCATCAAAACACTTGAAGGAATATATAGTTGTTGTAAAACCATATATTTCCGAGTTCAACTTCACGTGGACTTATCACCTGAAAACAATCTCCGATCTTAATTTTTCTCTATAATGTCTTTTTTGTTCGATAATTGGGGTCAACCACTCAAATCGGACGTCAAACGAAGTTTCTACAACTCGAGTGAAGATCGCGCAAGGAAGGACTTCCTATTACGAATTTTACTTAGGGTTTTCACGTACTCACATATGCAACAGAGCGATTATGGTTGGAACAAATTAAGAACTCATGAGGGTCTTCTTCCTTTACCGGATGCATACGGAAAAGGTCCGTAAAATGTCTGAAAAGGAAAATATCAACCCTAAAGAAAATATCTTGCTTCATGTTCAGCTGCTTCACTTTGGCCTCTACATCTCGAGCCGCCCGCTTAGCATGTTCCCGAGATCTTTATCTACCATGCTTCGTTCCAGATTAAGAAACTCTCTAAAATACGAGGACCTCGAGCTCAACTCATCCCGACGGATCTGACGAAATTGAGCCACTGCAACCACCTCATATTGAAAGCAAAGATTCTCACGACAAGTTTCTCAGGTTTACAAGATCATCCGAAGCAAGACCGTTTGGTGTTATCATTCTCACGATATAATTCTGCCGCCCGCCTCATCCGCATTCTACCAAGATCGAACTCGTTCTCACCATGAAGAGTACTCTATAAACAAAGAGAAGATCAGATAAGGCAGCAAAGTTCAAACTACATAAGTTAAAATCAAGGGAGCAACAACACAGGACTATGGTTTGATTTACATGAAGACCGGTCTTTTCCCCTAAAACCTTGACCTCATACAATCCCTTCAAGCTTTGTCACATCCAAACCCTTCAAGCCTTGTCCTCTTCTAATCTCTTCAAGCCTTATCTTCTACCAATCCCTTCAAGCATACCCTCATGCCTAGAGTCCTATACTTATCAAGAAATCCATCTCACATCTCAATAGATACTCGTGGATTTGTTTGGGTCCATACTTTAACAAATGATCAAGAAAAATACGTTTTCTTCACGACAAAGGGTATAAACATAAAATCAAATGATGGGCGTGTCTTTGACCAAGGGAGGCAAAAATCACGACCTATACTAATCTAAGGAGGGTTAATAAGGTCATAAAACTCCAAGAGATAGTTTCCTAAGAGTCTCAATAAATCAAGAGTTCAAACGCAACAAGGACTCCATTCGAAAACAGACATCCGCATATTCCAGCGCAAAGACATGAAGACTGATGACAATCCATAAGGAATTTCGGAGTACTTTCTGAAGCAAATATGTTCCTCTATGTTTTCCCAACAACATACCAAAAAGGAGCCTCGAACGGACAAACGAGCTAGGATATGTGGTCCCAATACCGAAGTAAGTGCAATCTAAAAAACTCCTGAAATTTTTATACGAGATTTATGAAGTCAAAAGTGTAAACGGATTTGATTGACCAAACGAACTAGGAATCAAGTGATTCTTTTTGAAAAATAAAGATTATCCTCTTACCTTTTAAAGTTGGGGTCGGTGACTCAAATCAGAGTCTCTATGAAGATTTTATATCCATTCTCCCTAAATGAAAAGAATCCTTGACAAATACGACTACTTCTATTTATTCAATGGTTGAAGAAGTATGCATCAGAGATGATTAAGGAGGGATAAAGCTCAAGACTTATCAATGATACCTAAATGAAGAATGAAGGATGGGTATCCACATCAGCAAACTCAAGATCATCAGTACTTCTGTTAACTTTTACATCATCAGTTTGAAGATTAATATCGATCATTTTCAAAGTCGAATAGAGCTATCACCTAAGGAAATAAAAATGTTTTCATTCAGCAACATTCATTCCATGATTAAAAATCAGGGATCAAGAATTAATTTCAATCATCAAGTATAATCAACGGGTTTCCAGCAATGCCAATTCATACAGAAAAAGGAATTATGCTCAAATAAGGAATTCGAATACAAGCGAAACTCGTGGAAGAAGGGTAGACGGGGTTCCATGCCTAGTTAACGCAAAATAGAGGTGAAAAAAATAGTTCTCTTTTCAATTCTATCTCAAAAAGGAAGCCTTGAAGCAAAAGAAAAAGGAATTAGGGCAAAAAGAGGAAATTAAGGCAATTTGGGTCAAATAAGGAAACCTAGGCTTTTCCTTCTTCAAAAATTCCTCCAAACCGTGGACAAGACCTTCCCCGCCCGTGTAAAAACTTTCCAAGACCAATGGGACGTCATCCATTCCCTCAGAATTTTTCAGAAGAGAAATTTGAAAAGATAATTAGAGTTTTGACAAAATAGACTTAATTTCAAGAGTTCGACAAATAAAGGGATTTCTCCAAAAAGGAAAAAAGCCAAGCCCCTCACACGAGAAAGGATTCTGGGTACATTATTTATATGTCCTTACTTTTGAAACCCAATAAATATATCCTTATACAACAATAAATATATCCCTACTTTTTAATAACCTTATCCATTTAAAATTAGATTAACTTAATACCCTCACCCATTTAATATTTTTCTTTATTTCAAAAAGGAACAAATTTCTTCCTCTACCACTTCACCACCATCACTAGCACCACCACCACCAACATTCAACTACCATTCCACCACCACATACCAACCGCCACCACCACCATTACACCACCACCAGTCCTCCACCACCACTAGTCTGTCGCCTCCACCACCACTAGTCCGCCACCACCACCGCCACATGGTTCAGATATTTTTGTATCAACAACAGTAGTTGATCCAAACAAAAATAGAACCAACAGTAGAAGTTGATCCAATTTAGGGGATCAACAATGGTAGTTGATCAAAAAAAAAGGATCAACGGTAGAAGTTTTCAATTTAGGGGATCAACAATATTTGTTGATCCCTTAAATTGGATCAACAATGAAAGTTGATCCATGTAAGGAGTGAACTTGGCATGAGTCGAACACGCATCATCTGACATGGAGTCACCATGCTACCATTGCACCACAAGTTCAACATTGGAAGAAATTTATATGATTTAAATTACAAGCATGATTATACATATCCAAGGAAATATTGTCAACAATAGGAGTTGAAAGGATCAACAACCGTAGTTGATCCCATAAAAAAATTGGGTCAACAACAGGAGTAGATCCCATAAATGGGATCAACAACAACAATTGATCCCATAAAAACACATCAACAACAACAATTGATCATCACCCGTAGTTTCATAAACAACAACAACTTCAAGACCAAGCTCTCCATCTGAAGCTAAACACAAATCTGAATCCAACCCCTCTGTAATCTTCTCAACTCCTATAGCAACCATCAGAGCCCATCTATAACCAGCCAACATCTTCTCAGCTTCTAATCCAGTACCTCTACCAATATCGGACCCATTCTGCAATTCCTCCACCAATAACAACACCCATCCTTGTTGTTCACAACAACTTCGTAACCATCATATACAACTCCTTTGCAGCCTCGGTACCATCATTACAATCCAGGACTTGCAATTCCAGTTCATGGAAAACAACACCAACAACTCCATTTCTACTTCTATAATACACATTATCCAATCAATCATGCTTATAGTACCATTCACCACACAATTCAGGGAAGATAAGCAATTGAGCATATAGAGAGAAAGAGGAGTTGCAAAAACCTAAACCTAAAAATAAAGTCGAACCTTACCGAGTTTCGAATCAACAAATCTGGAGCTCAAATCACCGAGTTCAAATCTCTAACTCAAAATCCACTCGCAATTGAATCCAAACTCGAAATTACCAAAAATTGAAAACCAAAAACTCAAATCGATCTCTGAATCTCTATGAAATCAATTGAAATCAAAAGCAAATCGTGACGGATCTGTTGATACTAGTGGTGGACTTAACAGATGTGGTGGTGCTAGTTGTGGTGGCGCCAATAGAGATTTTGGTGGTGGTGGGGGACGGTGGAGAAGATGGTGGTGGGAGCTATGCGATTTTGGTTCTCTGTTATGAGAAGTGAAGAAGAACGAAGAGATCGTAAAGGCTAAAAAAGGAATTATAATAATTAGGTTTTTATAAAAAAATTCAATTATGCCATCAGGGATATTTGTAAAGAGGCTTAGGGATATTTGTGAAGGCCCAACAGAAGGAGGGATAATAATTAAATTTACACAAGGATTCTTCTATACAGTAGTTGGACGTCACTTATACCCTCGGGATTTTTTCAGAGGGATCAAAGTCGAAGGGAATTAGGGTTTTGACGAAAAATAGCCATAACTTCAAGAATTTTACGGAAAAGGGATTTATTCTAAAAGAGAAAGGACCGAGCCTCTCCCCATTCTCTTGGACGGTTCTCTACACCTCTCTCAATCTCTTTCATCTCACTACTCTTTAACAAAAATGAGTTCATAAGGGATTTTGGCCAAAATACCCTTATTTCGCAATTCCGAGTATTTTCAAAGAAGAAAGCCCTAATAATGAAAGAGACCGACCAAACTCTCATCTACTCATTCCAAAGGCCTCACACACGTGAATATTTAGTTATGTAAGTGTTCTAAGAAGAACGAGATTGAAACGGAAAAGCGAGAATTTCGGAGAAAATACAGGAATTTAGCTCAAACATGGAAGTTTGAGTTCATAATTTTCAAAACCAAGACCAGACATGCGCCTCTCTCCCTATCTAAAGCCGTGAACATGCCTAAGGAATTTCACGAAGTCTTTCATGTCAGAAAAAATCGCAGGCTCATATTGGTTTTTGACGAATATACCCTTGGTTTCAAAGATATGCATTTCTCTCGGAAAAGGGGTGTCTGATTAGTATAAGGGATTGAACGAGCTCTCGTCATACAAGGTGCTAAACCTTCAAGACATATGCATGCCTACCAAGCCTCTTCAAGCATCTCCAGAGTATCTGAAGGAGTCAGACGCGGACATAAAGAGAAACTAAGGTTTAAGCGTAGTACAAGCCTGAATTCAGAATTTACATGGGACAGGGACTCCGTAACATCAAAATTAAGTGCCAATTTATTCTCATAGGATTTTTCCAAGCTCACGGACAGCCAGGAAGCCGCTAAAATCCCTCTCTTCCCCAAATACTCATTTGCACAAACTCAAAAGCTCAAGGATGCACAAAGAGAGGAAATTAGGGTTTTGTCCAAGTAAACCCTAATTTGCAAATCCCATTCGACCAAAATGGAAATTTCATCTCTACAAGACTCTATTCCCATTCCGAAGATAGTTCCCAATGTGAAAGCCTAAAAGGATTCCAAGTCCAGGGTCAATTCCAAGCTCGAGTTGCACGAATGAAGAAGTTAGGGTTTTGATCAAATAAACCCTAATTCACAAGCCTAGTCTCTCAAAACGGAAATTTTACTTCATCAAGGCTCAATTCTCACGCTAGTAACGTCTCCTAACACAAAATCCCAGAAAGCTCCCAAATCCAGAGTTGATTCGAAGTCCAAAATCAGACCAAGCAAAGACTAAGCATCAATTCGGGGACTCTGCAAGTGGATTGTAATTTCACGCATGAACGATTCGTAACCATCTATATATACTCATCATAGAACAATCAAGGTTCTACTCTGAGTAGGGGACTTAATGTAGATGGTGAAACTTGGATAAAGGGCAAACCTGTCATTTCAAGACCATAGACATAATGCAACTCTCACGGGAGAGATTAAGCCCTTGCTCCTCAAGGCACTCATAGCCATGATTTCTAGTATACGTCCCTACGAAATACTGCTGGTCGTGACTCCTAGCTCACATCCTCGACGAGATCCGTTGGTCACGAGGTTCTCAGAGCGTAAAACGTCCCCTGTAGACTTATGAACCAGAACAACCAAAATTCCAGCATGTCTTCACGAGACACAAATTCTGATTGTGATGCCATGATTCCTAGTATACATCCTCGACGAGATCTCACAGTTGGTCATGTAGGCTCTGTAGATGCGTAAAAACGTCCTGACGGACTTATGACCCAGTGGAGACATACACATGTAAGCACGACTCACCCTATTTGAGATCAAGGATGATTCCTAGTACATCATCGCGGGATACACCGGTCATGTCTACTCTAGGCTCGACTCGACTTACCGAGGCTTCCGAATAATTCCTAGTACATCCCGCGAGATACACCGGTTATTCCGCCTCCGAGCCCTTTCGAGAGACTCCTTGAACATCTTTGGAGATACACTGGTATTGTCGGCCCCATAAATACGTACACAATTGATTCCTAACACATCTCCTCGCAAGATACGATGGCCAAAGACAAGTGAGTGAAAGTCGCGCGGTGACATTAATCATGCGTACAAAGGCTTTTTCTCTCTTCGGGACGAGTCCCAGATGACCACGAGAGATTTGGATCTGTTAAGAAAATCTTTGTAGAGATTTTTACCCGTCTGCAAAATCTCGGAGATATTCACATCTCTCTACAAAATATATCTCGGAGAGATTCAAATCTCTCTTCAAAATCTCGGAGAGATTCAAATCTCTCTGCAAAATCTCGGAGAAACTCACATCTCTCCGCAAATTCCGAGAGATTTACATCTCTCCGCAAAATCTCAGGTGAGATTCAAATCTCGGAAATCTCGAGACAAGCCGAATATTCCCCATAATAGGCACACGCCTTACTTAGGGCTCAAAACTATTTCTAAGCTTCTTAAACACACTCACGACTAGTAAATTGAGCCTGAACTATACGTGTGTATCCAAAAACGTGAATAAGCTCTCTTGATCTCCACATGCTCAACAAAGGGACCCAAAAGCTACATGACATATGTGATCGGCCATAGAGAGAGGGGAGATCAACCTCAGCTCATCTCACGCTCTCGCACACGATTCCCGAGGCATTCCATGCCTTTTCATGTGCCGGTTATTTCTCACACGTGCCGTAGACCGCCAAACCAAAACTTTAATTGTTATCCCCCATTTGTGTGAAGCTGAGTCAGCCTTTGTGATGATGTATTAAGAGAGAAAATATTCTCTTTAGCCGAGTTGGCCAAGATAGAGAGATATTCTCTCATTTGTGAGAATGACTAGGATGAGTCTTATTTCTCACCGCAGGAAGAGAGTAAAGGCGGTGGAATAATGAGATAAAATCAACCTAGTTTATCTTTATCTATTCCTGAAGAGACGTGAGAATTACTCCGCATGGCACGGAAAGCAATTTATCTTCACCGACCTGAGATTAGACAATTCAACTATAAATAGGTCCTCTATTTCTCCAAGCTATCACAACTTTTCTCTAAACAACTCATAACAATTATTATTCAAACCTTATAATTCTCTGATCTCTCTCTTCATCTCTTCCCTCCCTAAGACCAACCCTAAGCCTCTTCCCCGTGACTGAAGCAGCCTTTGAATGGCCACTGTGCGTCGTTTAGGCGAAGACTGTTCGTGCTCAACCTCCCGTAACTCACTTTCAGAAACCCTAGAATCCCACTTCTAACTTTTCTTAGATTTTAGGTAACTACGTAAACTCCTAGGTGTCATTATGAACTCATCAGGGTGCCTTTAACACATTTTTGGGGTGCCTTTAATAATTTTCTCCGGTTCTACTTTTCGAGTCAATTTTTCGCAAAAGTTTATTTCTCCAAAATTACCTACAAAAATGGGTACTAGCAATATATGAAATTGAGATCAAAATAGACACATTAATGCGTCTATCAAGGTTAAGCTGAACCAATTCACAAACCACAAGTTCGGTTGGGAACTGTTTTCTTGATTTCACGAATTTGTGAACTAATATTTGGAAGTTGGTATTAAAGGCTGCAGTTGATGAACCCGGTTCACGAATCATGGTCAATTGAGTTTGGTAGTTATTTGCGGGTAAAAACGACCAGCTGTTTTTCTGGTAAAAAGTGGTGGAGGAGGCAAGCGCTCGCTGAAGCAAGTGCTCAAAATATCAAATTGTCTGAACCTTTAAACAAATTTACTACACGAGAGTACTTTGAGTTCGAGATACTAATCTATAGGACGCTGGCCTAAACCAAGACGATGGCCGTTCCAAGTTCAATTCAGTCACAAGAGGAGGAAAATGGTCGGTCTGTAGGGAGGGAAGCTGATATTGTGTGGAGATCAATGGAGATTTATCTGTTGGTGATGTCATGTATTGAAATGCTTTGAACATGATTCTCTGTGTATATGAGAGAAATCTTCTGAAATTGTTTGATAATTTGATTGCCATAGGTTTGCTTACGTAGAGTCTTATTAGTCTTCTTATCCAAGCATAGGTTTGAAACCTATTTATTGCATCACATCAATCTCCTGTAAGTGGTGACAGTTGAAGAATGAGGAAGTGGGAGATCGTGCAAAAACCACTTCCACTTTGCATGAAAGACTTGTTTGATCGACCACCCACTATTCCATTTTTCATTTTGGCTGCCAACATGACTTACCAAAACTCTCATTGTGGATGTGCCTCATATCGCACGCGCTGTAGGCCGCCAGACCAAAACCTTAGTGGTATCCCCCATGTGACACAAATTGATGTCTCATGTGAAAGTCTTCTTTGCGGCGTATTTTATGTGGTCAACCTTTGACCTAAGACTACGAGTCTTAATTATAAACTGAACGGATGAAGTTCAAGGTTGTGATGGATGAAGCATGGAATGTTGAAACAATAACATGCTCTACATACCACGGACGTTGAATTAGGTCACTGACCGTGACACATCATTATTCTAGTTAAAGCAGTACCGATAATTGAATCAATGACTTGAATATGGTTTAATGAGATTGCTGGATCGATCATAAACCATTATGTTGGTGCACTGAGCACTTATTAGAATAATCATCACTGAATGATCATAGAAGATATTTCTCGATCCATGTGTCATGAGTCAGTCGAATGACGGGGACCAGGTATAATATTAAAATAATGATCGATCGATGAACTAAATGTTGGTCGATGGACCGATGAAATACTTGATATTTGGATGATCGGATCAGTATGAAATTCTCGAATATTGATAGCTGAATCAACATGAGAAATACTTCTACTCAAATATTGATAGTTGAATCAATATGAGGAACATTGCTCTATAGAGCAATGAAATATTGATAGTTGAATCAATATTACCAGAGATGACGGTTCTGAACCTTGCTGGCCGAGCCAGCGCACTGTTATCTGAAGCAATTAGGATATTGACGGATGGAGCAATTGATGGTCAAAGCAAATACTGCTAATTGGAGAAAATACTGCCAGATCAATGAATATTGGCAGTAAGACCAAATAGGGGTGTACAGAATGCCCGAAAGCCTGCGGCCTGCCATGTACCGCCCGGGTCCGAAGGAGCCCATGGGCGCCCGACAGCTCACATCATGGGCTGAGCTTGCCCTTTTGCTTTCGATAATTATAAGTGGCGGACCGGGTTTTTTGTTCAAATATTGGAGTCCCGCACTGGTAGCTTTGTTTAGTTACCTGCCTCGCCTTCCGACGCCAATAGCCTCGAATAAAGTTTTCTACTAGTGTGATGGATTTATCAAGAACTTAAATTTCATATGTGAGAATTTATTGGGGTTAGAGAAAATTCTGAATTACATTTCACGGTAATGAATATGAATTGCTTGAACTATCATTTGAACGAGTTACAGATATATCATCATTCATCAAGCCAAAAAACAAACAAACATATATACTTTAAAATTTTGAATTATCTCTTGGGCTCGAGGCTCCGGCCTTAAACTTGCCTTTAACTGTATCGTTTCACTGGTATGGACGGGCCATGGGCATTAAATTTTTGTTCTTGCCCGGCCCGAGATGGCTATTAAACTTAATGGGTAGTAGGGACTACAAGCCCGTCCGCCCGGCTCGTGCTATAATCGGGCTTGGGCTGGCCTACCCGCCGATGTACACCTAAGACCAAATAAAATATGTCATAAAATGACAATCCTATGGTAGGAAAGATATAGGTTAGCTTAGTTAAGGGGCACCCAGCTGTTAAGGGCACCCAGTTTAGCCGTTAATTGTTCTTTAATTATGTTTTGTATTTCTATTTTAGCTAGCTACCACCCGTGCTACTCACACGTTCTGTCCTTGTGAGTGGATGGGTATAAGTCTTGTGGATTGGTCTTATCTCGACCTATGTTGAATTATTAATCTAAAAAACTTATTTCTCTCCCAAATTTATTCTCTTCCAAATCTGATCTCTATCCTTAGAGATCATGAGTTGCTTCTGAGCTAATTTGTAGTGTAGATCACTACAATTGGTATCAGAGCACTCGATCCGAGTGTTCTGTGTGATTATGGTGACTCGGAAGGAATTTTACGCTTTGAACAAGCGTGTGAATGAACTGTCTAGCAATCAAACTGAGGGTTTCAAGGAACTCAGCAAAAAAATTAATGAAGCTCAGAACACAGTTTCTCCGGCATTGTTAGTAGGGCTAGGAGGCTTATTTGATTCTAAGATGGCATCTATGGAAGAAAGGATTCTCAATCGACCAAAGACAAGAGATGAATTGTTTGAAACCCCTTCAATCATCATCCCCAACACAGGAGACGGAAGTCCAATACCAGGAGGTAATCAAACCAATTTTATCAAACCAATTTTCAAATACTCATAAACCCAAATTCGATTTTCCTAAGTTTGATGGGAGTAATCCTAGATCGTGGATTCGTAAGTGTAATAAGTTCTTTCAATTGCATCTGATGGATGAGGAGCAGAAGGTCATGGTTGCTTCATTACATTTAGAGGGTAAAGCAGATGTTTGGTATCAAGACTATCAAGTGGGAAGAGACATAATCTTATGGGATGAGCTTTGTAGCGATATCAATTTTAGGTTTCAGGAGCCTGGTCATGATGATGTGGTAGGAGAATTCAATAAGCTATGTCAAGAAGGAACAATGTTAGAGTACCAAGAGCTTTTTGAAGAGCTCAAAGCCTTAATGATTGCCAAGAATAGATACCTGAATGAAGCTTACTTCACTTCTAGCTTTGTCAGTGGACTCAAGGAAGAAATTAGAATGGCAATCCAAATGCATTCACCCTCAACACTCAATCAGGCCATGTACTTGGCCAGAATGCAGGAGGCTGTGTTGGAGAGGACAGCTAGGAAGGCCAAATTTGTCTCAAGACTTCCTCCACTCTCAATGGGCAGTAGCAGCTCCAATAGCTTTGTAACTCCTTCAAAATCCAACTCACCTTCTCCCACCAGTGGTGGTAGCCTTAAACTACCTCCCATCAAGAAATTAACTTATGCTCAGATGAGGGCAAGAAGGGAGAAAGGCTTGTGCTATAATTGTGATGAAAAGTATGAGATGGGTCACAGGTGTGTTAAACAACAGTTGTACATGTTGGTTGGTGATGAAGATGAGCTAGCTACTTCTGAAGAAGAATCACATGGTAGTTCACTAGTCATCCAAGAGATAGAAGAGGAAGTGGAAATTTCACTACATGCCTTATCTCGGTAATATCTCTCACAACACTATTAAGATTCAAGGGATTACTAAGAATAAAAAGTCATTTACTTGTCTTAATTGATAGTGGTAGCACCCATAGTTTTATTGATCCAGAAATGGCCAGACTCAGTGGTGCATTGATAGAGTCCACTGTTGCCTTACAAGTAGATGCGGCATATGGTAACAAGGTGCTCAGTGATGCTAAATGTCCTCAGTTTAGCTGGAAAATGCAGAGGCATAACTTTGCTTTTGATGTTATAGTTTTAGACTTGGGAGGGTGTGACATGGTGTTAGGAGTAGACTGGATGAGAAATATAAGCCCTGTGAAGTTTAATTTTAAAAAAATGACAGTATCCTTTGTCCAAGGTGATAAGAAAATTGAACTCAAGGGGAATACTGAGGAAGTCAGAATTTCTTCCATGTCTAATGGAGCTTGTCAGAAGTACCTCAAGAAGAATAAAAATAGGATGGCAGGGCATTTGTTTTCCATCACAGCCATAGAACCCAACCCTCTAACACCAAAAATTCTAGAACCAATCATCACAAAATAATCTTCCATATTCAATGAACCAACTTCATTACCACCTGTAAGATCTCATGATCATCATATACCTTTACAACCAAATACAAGACACCACCTAACCAAAGACCCTACAAAATTCCTTATGTGCAAAAGGAAGTAGTGGAGAAATTAGTGGAGGAAATGCTCAAGTCGGGGGTGATCAAGCCTAGCCATAGTCCCTTCTATTACCCATTCTATTGGTTAAGAAGAAATATGGGAGCTGAAGATTTTGTGTTGACTACAGGAAGGTCAATGAAATTACTTGTTAAAGACAAATACCCAATTCCGATAATTGAGGAGTTATTAGATGAACTCAAGTGATCATTTATTTTCTCCAAGATTGACTTGAGGGCTGATATACCACCGGATCGTGGTGTCACCTGGAGATACTCAGAAGACTGCCTTCAAGACACATCAAGGGCATTATGAATTTTTAGTTATGCCTTTTGGCTTGACTAATGCCCCAGCTAGCTTTCAAGCACTAATGAATGATGTGTTTAAACCTTATCTAAGGAAATTCATACTAGTGTTCTTTGATGATATATTAGTCTACAGCCCAGATATGGAGTCACATATGAAGCATCTCCAGCTTACTCTAGAAACTCTCCAAAAGAATCAGCTGTTTGTAAAGCTCAGCAAGTGTACATTTGGCCAGGATAAGCTAGAGTATCTGGGGCATATCATCTCTGGTAAGGGAGTAGCTGCTGATCCCCTCAAGATAGACTGCATGACAAGATGGCCCACTCCTACAACCATCAAAGACTTGAGAGGATTTCTAGGTCTAACAAGGTACTATAGAAAATTTGTTAAGAATTATGGTCTCATTGCAAAACTATTAACATATCTTTTAAAAAAGAATAACTTTCACTGGGACAACTCAGCTCAAGTTAGTTTTGAAAAATTGAAGAATGTTGTCACCTCCACACCAATCTTAGTATTACCAGACTTGACAAACCTTTTGAGATCTCAAGCGATGCTTGTGACACTTTGGAGTTGGAGCAAAGATCTTGATGCAAGAAGGAAGACCTATAGCATACTACATCAAGGGAATGGGACCCAGATTCTTGGCCATGTCCACATATGAAAAGGAATTGATGGCAGTGGTGATGGCTGTAACTAAGTGGAGATCTTACTTACTTGGAAAAAAATTCACAATCTTCACAGACCACTAAAGTATTAAATACTTCATGGAGCAAAGGATTCACTCACTACTACAACAAAAAATGGTTAGCCAAACTGTTGGGGTATGATTATGAATTGAAGTATAAGAAAGTGTATGATAACCAAAGTAAGGATGCCTTATCCGAGTCCACTTGGAAGAGAAATCTTCATGCCGAGTTTAATTCAAATACAACCTTGAATGGTTCACAGAAGTTCATGATAGTTATAAAGGAGATACTCATGCAGAAGAGTTAATTCCTAAGTTAACTGTACAAGATGGAGCAGTATAAAGTTATTCTTATCAGCAAGGGGTGTTGAGGTACAAAGGAAGGCTCTATATTGGAAAACATGGAGGATTAAGACAAAAAGTCATTCTCTCCACTCATTCTTCACCCATTGGAGGGCATTCTGGAGCACAAGCCACTTACCAAAGGGCCAAGTTATACTTTTTCTGGATAGGAATGCATAATGATATCAAGACTTTTGTCCAAGATTGTGATGTGTGCCAGCAGCACAAAGGTGATGAGTGCCAAATAGTGCATATTTATACACCTTTTTATTGGCATTTTACTCATCTTTTGCGCTTAGAAATCGAGATATTATCCCGCATTACGTGTTTTCTTTGTTTTCAAGAATAAATATTTGTATTAATTAATTTTTGTTTTTAGGTAATAAATAAAGCTCGGAGCATCCGAGGAGCCAAAAGAGCAGAAGAATTGGAGACAAGCGTCTATGGAGCAGATAGCCCAAGCCCGCGTGCGAATCAGTTGCAACCCAATAAGGAAGACATGGGCTAGAGCTACCCACGACCCGGATCCGAGCCCGTCTCTTCTGAGACGTTGAGATTTCTTTCTCCCTCATCCAACGGTCGCTGCTTCCACGTGCATCGAAGATCGCTGCTCCCGCGCTACACCAGATCACACCAAAACCGCTTACCATCCTCGGCCGTTCAGATCTCCATCAGCTCCATCCTACGCTCGCTGCGCCTTCCTTATCGAGCTTTGATGTAACCTCTTCACACCACAACACCTATATATTCCCATTAACCAAAACCCTAACTCATTTCCTTCTCTTCCCTTACCCGACAGTTGCAGAGAGAGCTCTGCTCCTCTCCTTCACCTCCCTCTCCCTGATAGAGCTACCTCCGCCACCATCTCTCCCTCTCTTGTCACCATCAGCCAACAACCACGCCATCAACCACCTCCGTACCCTCTCTAGGTCTAGTCATCTTTCTTTTAGCTTCTATCAACCCTAGAAGCTAAATTAAAGATAATTGGGGCTAGGGTTTCTCTAACATCGACATCAAAGAAGTCAGAGAGCCAATTTGACAGGAGAATAGCACGATTCAGAGGCGGTTCAGAGAGTAGAGGGTATGGGTATGATTTAATTTCTTTTTTTAATTGAATTAGGGTTAGGTATTTTGAAGGGGGATGCATGTATAAATTGAAGTGAACTGAGTTCATAGAAACCACGCCTGGATTAGCCAGGGCAGTCATTTAGGTTTAACTTTGTTATTTTTATCATGTTTTAATTTAGTTGCAAGGGTTTCATTGAAACCCTAACTCTCTGTTTTGAGTTCAATTTGTTGAATGTTCTTGAAAGCTTAATTGAATTAGATAGCTTCAATCCTAGCATCTAACACTCTTCTCTCACAATGCATGCCAACGCCATGGATGCATTGTAGTTAGGTTACACTTGTGTTTAGTATCTTGCACTCAATCCTTAGAGTTATAGGCTAATTCCTTGGATTAGTTATACTTAAGTAGATAACTAATGCTCTGGGTTAGTACCCTTAGCTGTGTATTGAAGTTTCACTAGGTGAAACCCTTTAGATGAGTGGTAGAATTGACAATCTTCACTCATCTGACATAGGAACAAGAGCTTCAACATAGTTGATCACATGATAGGAATTAGTGGTGGACTTGAAAACCTTAGCATACCTCTGTCATCATTTACCTTAGTTTAGGTTCATACCATTACAACTCAGCCGTTTCGGCACAAAAATATTTGTATTACCATCTCGTGTTACATTGTCACTCTCGAATTCAGTCGAAGAAGCCTTAGATCACACACGAAGCACCCCTCGTCTCTGTGGATCGACCCGTACTTGCCGCGTCTCCAATAGACGCCGTGCACTTGCGGTATAACCCGTAGGCCATAATTTATATATACCTTTTGAGGCCTACCAAAAGGTTTTAACACCAATCCGGCAGGCCTACTTCAGCCACCGCCCATCCCAGAGCAAGCATAGGAGCGCATAAGCATGGACTTCATCTCTCGGTCTCCCAAAATCAAGGCGGGGAGGTTATCTTGGTAGTAGTGGACAGACTCACTAAGTTCAGCCATTTCATTCCTTTGAGCCACCCCTACACCGCAGCTTCGGTGGCAAAGGTATTTATTGACACTCTATTCAAACTTCATGGTCTTCCTAAATCTATAGTGTCAGATAGGGATGCAATTTTTGTGATCAATTTTTGGCAAGCCCTTTTTGCTGGGCTAGGTTATGCATTACACATGAGCACAACTTATCACCCTCAAACTGATGGACCAGATCGAGAGGGTGAATTCTTGCTTGGAATCCTATTTAAGATGTATGACCAACTTTAAACCAAGCGAATGGGTCAGTTGGCTGCCAATGATACAATGGTGGTACAACACCAGTTTTCATACAAGCTTAAAGCTCACACCATTTGAATCATTGTATGGATATGCACCAACACAGTTTGGGGTCTCTTCAAGAAGACAAGGAGTTCATCCCGATGTAGATGACTACATAGAGCAGAGGAAATCCATGAAACAGCTACTGAAAGGAGATCTGGAAGAAGCTCAACATAGAATCAAAATCCAAGCTGATAAGAGAAGGACAGAGAGGTCATTTGCAGTGGGAGATTGGGTATATCTAAGGTTACAACCATATAGACAGACTTCGGTCCAACTGAGGAGGAATCTAAAGCTATCAACTAAATTCTTTGGGCCTTATCAGTTGAAGCAAAAAGTTGGCCAAGTGGCCTACAAACTAAAGTTGCCAACCGATAACCTTTCATGTCTCACAGTGAAACCCAAACTTGGGAAGGAGCCTTGCCACAAACAACTCTACCTTAACTGTCTAAGGAACGAGAGATGAAGGTAAGACCCTTACAGGTGCTAGGCACAAGAATTATCAAGAAGAACAATTGCTCGATCAAGCAAGTAGTGATTCAATGGGAAGCAATGGAAAACTCTGAAGCTACTTGGGAAGACAAACAGGCCATAGAGGTACGGTTTCCAAAAGTGATTCTTGAGGAAAAGAATCTAAAGAAGGAGAGCATTTGTCATAAAATGACAATCTTAGGGTAGGAAAGATTTATGTTATCTTAGTTAAGAGGCACCCAACTGTTAATGGCACCCGGTTTAGCTGTTAATTATTCTTTAATTATGTTTTGTATTTCTATTTTAGCTAGCTACCACCCGTGCTACTCACACGTTCTGTCCTTGTGAGTGAATGGGTATAAGTCTTATGGATTGGTCTTATCTCTACCTATGTTGAATTATTAATCTAAAAAACTTCTTTCTCTCCCAAATTTCTTCTCTTCCAAATATGATCTATATCCTTAGAGATCCTGAGTTGCTTTCGAGCTAATTTGTAGTGTAGATCACTACAAAATATTAATTAAAAATAATAGTAGCTGGACCGAATATTATTTAATTAATTAAAATATTTTAAAATATTGATTGTTGGATCAATATTAAAATATTGGTGTCCGAACATGTTCGGAATTATGCTAGACAGATCATTAGGTTCAGAACCTTAATTTTGATTAATGGATGTTCAACCGGAATCAACCAATGAACGGGAGAGGGACCGGCTACATGAGGTGATGTACCGACCATGTAGTATCTAGGTGCTCGACCGAGCATTCACCAAAGTCCCTTGATGCGTGTCGTTAATGCAATAAATTAATAAAGATATTTCCCACTAATTAACTAGTAATATAGTGGTAGTAAGAGATCGTTCCCACAGAGAGTGTGTAATTGATAGGTTATTTGAATTAGCAAAATAAAGTAAATAACAAGGGGGTTTGGTTGTAAGATAAATAAAAAAGACAATAAGAGATAAAAAAAGATGATCAAGGAATCCTTCACCGTTACCAAGCGTTAACGGGATCAAAATACTTATCTATCTTTCGTTAGAACCATTCATCACCAACCGTAGAATAACAGCTAGATTACGTTATCCCCAAAACTCCTTCAATCACTGGATACGGAAGTTCTCGACTACCAGATTATATCCAACTAACCACCAAGTAGTAGATCACTCAAGGTGTAATCCAATCGAACGCCTTAAGCTTTGTGAATTTTGGTTGATCCCAGTAGTTAAACTCTTAGATCAAGGTTTACTTGTTGGTGTTATCTTTATACACGATTGCTCCACAGAATCCCTCTGTAAGGTCTCACGATTTCTACTTGTGTAGAGAGTTAATCGACGATTACTTATCTCATAACTTATACTAGCGATAGAACAATCAATAGACTAATCTAGTATGCATCCCAAATCAATCTAAGAATCATTCATAAACCCTAGATATGGTAAAGACAAATGATGATGATTAAAACCTCAAATAGACTTGTATTATTAATAAAGCTTCACGCTTAGAACATTGAATTCTTCTTTAATCAACAAAGGATTTAGCTACTCATATTACAAAGAAGATGAATAATAGTGGTTTCCCCCTAGAGGGGTGAACCCTAACATGTGATATGAGATGATTCATGATGTGTGAAAGGCCTAATACCTATTTATATAGGTTTACGTTGCTTGGCCTCCAAGTATTCTAGTCGGTTTCGGAAACCGACCTAAAAAATAGTAAATAAAGACCCTAAACATAGTTCGGGACATTTGGCCTTCACAAGTATGCATACCCGTTTGCATACTTAAATTTTAGTTAAATCCAGGGAAATATAGTATGCATACCGTTTGCATACTGAAAATCCGTTTGCATACCCGTTTGTATACTTGCTTGTCTTTAGTATTCGATAAAAAGCTTGTTTTGGCGACAACTTCTTCGTCCTAACTTAGAATGACCTCTTTATTTTTGCATTCTTTTCCTATTTCAATTCTCTTCAATATGGTGATAAGAAATCCTGAATTTAAATGAGTTAATCTCGGTCTTTGGCCCCTCTCTTGATTTTGAGCGTTTTGCTCATTTCCGTCGCACTTCTTCAACTTCTCTTGGACTTGGGCACTTGGATACTTGGGATAATTCTCTTCCTATCTCTTTTCAGCACTTTGTAGCTCCTTTTTGGATGATTCAACTAATAGAGACAAATAAGAGCAAACAAGAGTAATATACGAAAATATGCAAGAATAATAGCTTAAACAAGTATGGAATGGACATTAAAATCATATGAATTATGCACTTATCATCCTTTGCAGACCATTAGGTGAAAAGATGGTTAAATGCTATTTTAATCATTATTAAAATTGTGCTTGACTTAGCAATAGTTATAAAACCTAATTATGGAAAGAGGAGGAACCGACCAAGGGGTGTGGAACCGGCCCCTGGTGGTCTTAGGACCATCTGATGGTGAGTGGATGACCTTCCCAGTTGCATGAAGGAGTTTGAACCAAATATGAACTTTGAATGATTAATTAGGTCAAAAATCATCAAAAGAGGTGGGACCAGCTTTTGCAAGCCAAAGGATCGACCATGGCCGGTCATGGAGGCATGCCCGTGTCACCATGTTGTCCGCGGACCAATCCTAAGAATTTTGGTATTTTCTGATGGTCCATCGAGCATTATTTCATCCTTTTAAGAAGAATTTGAGTTTGACTGAAACTCTTGATCTTGGTGGAAGAACCACTATTAAAAATATTAAAATATTATTATTTTAATATTTCTCATGGTAGAAAGACGTGATGGTTACGGGTGTTGAGGGGTGAATATGATTTTGGTTCTACAAGTCCTACCCACAACACACCCAATTCCCAAGAAGAAAGAGAGAGAGAAAGAGAGAGAAAATGTCCCATTTCTTTGTACTATGTACCTCCTTATATAGACTTTCCCAAAAGCCCTCACTTTTATGACATCATGACACATGTCCTAAACCTCCTTAATTACTACTAATGCCACTCTTTCTCTAATACAACCTTTTCATTCTCCATTAATTTCCTCCTTATCCTTTCCATCTTATGGATACCTTCTAGTGGACTTGGGCCTTAGTCCCCAAGTCCTATATGTTTCATGTTGGGTTTGCCTCCTTTTTAGGGGCTCCCTAGCCCCGCTAAGGGGAAATCATTTTCATGTATCAACATCGGTCCCCGACTATTGGGTTAATTGTCAAATAACCCGATAGTCAAATTTATTCCAACTCTCCTTTCTTACCTATATAGACACCTAGTGGCTCTTGTAGCTTCATAGTCATTTCTTACCCAGCTTCCACTCCGTATTACTCATTTGCCTCCTTAGTCTGCGCTCTGTTCGGATGGCGCGTCTCCTCCATGGATATGTCTTGACCTTGGCGCATGTCCCCGCACTGGCGACGACTTTATTTAGACGTGAGGAGTTAGCGCGATTATTGCTTGTGAAGGATGAAGTGGAGGTACTCTGGGAGCAAAGGGAAGCGAAACGAAATACTATGCGTGCTCAATTCAATGAGCAGTACGAGACACACCAAATTTCACAAAGAGTGAAGGTCGGTACCTCGCTTGATGTAAATTGGGTAGTCTCCACTATGGGTGATCACAATTCTACTACCGAATATCTAACAAAGACCTAATTCGCCCTCCGGTATGGTTAAATCCAACTTTAACGCTCTAATCAACTAAGAAACCCGATTGCGTTTTCCGGTACTTCCAAGTTCGTTATTTCTTCGAATCTCTATGTATACATAGCTAAAAGCATGCTAGTGACTCTAAAATCTCTAAAAGTTGGAGGTTTTTACAAAAAGAGTTTTTTTTTTTTTTTTTTTTTTTTTTTTTTTTTTTTTAAAAGGTAAAATAAAAGACTAAAAACTCTAAATGCAAAATATGCAAATGCACCCCCAAACCTAAATTAAACATTGTCCTCAATGTGTCACAGATAGGAAAAATTTGAACAGTCAAGTACCATGAGAACTATGCTGAAAATAGAAAAGGGAAGAGATTACCGGTATGTTGGCGGGAGTAAGGTTGAGCTTCATTCGTCAAGGCTAGAATCCAATATTCTCAACGGAGATCATATCGGATTAGCATAATATATGCGCGAGAAGACTCAACCGAATCAAGAAAAGAAAAATTTAACAAGTCCTACTGGATATATACAATGAAAATTCACCATAAACTAACAATCTAAAGAGTTGAGGATCAACCCAATAGACGATATGTACAAACATCAACAGCCTTACACAGATATAACAAGAGAGTGCAAGTAAGACTGCAGATGTGAAGGAGTTTCCCCCAAACCTAAATTTGTGAACGGGTGTGTTTGTGAGAACAAAATCTTGCAATTTTAAAGGTACATCATGCAAAAGGTCTAACTCAAAATGAGTTTTTGCTAATTACAATGGACATACATATTCCAACTGTGGCTCCTTAAGAGTGTTATACTTTGATGCAAAATAGTCCAAGAGGACTTGGGAAGCACAAAGTTCTAGGCCTAAGTTAGGCATTTTCGGAAAAGTTGGTTTTGCAATTTTGTGACAAACTACACCTAGGTTGGGTGGAGGAGTATCAATTTGTGACTCGGGAGAGAGGTTAGGTACATCTAAGTTGTTTTCATTTTTAAAATCATTTGTACCATCACACACTTTCCCAAAGTCAAAAGAGGGTAAATCATGTTCACCAGCATAGAGCAATTCATCAATCACCAAGTCATAATCATCGGAGCAGGCAACATATTGTGATATGGGCGGGAATCGTACACAACAATAATATCATGATCCAAAAGAACATTAGTGTCAACGAAGATTCATCTTGTCCTAAGTCACAAACAAGTTGTGAAGCATGCTCACATTCACTGAAGAATTTCACAAAGCCAAGCTCGGAATCCATATCACATATATGAATGTTAGAAGAAGTGTCATTCATAGGGTTCACGGAAGAGACGCCTTAACGTCTCGAACTCAAAGATTCTATCATATTATCCGCATACACATGCTCTTCTAACATATCGTATTCATCATCATCATCATCATAACAAAAATGCATTTCCCTATTAGCATTTCTAGTGTACTCATTTACCTCTAGATTAGGTTCATATTCGAATGTTATTTGCATGAGTAGGCATAGAAACACTATTTTCAAGATTTGCTTTATTAGGGACAACTAGCATCTTATCATGAAATTCCTTCCATTCTTCATTTTGTGTCCGAATTAGGTTCATTTGAAGAATCATGTTGAGTTGCTCAATGGAAGGAGAGTTTTCACTAGTGGGTGTGCATGCTTCATATGAATGATCATTCCATGGTTGCACATGTGGTTCACTAGAGAAGGGAAATTCGGATATATTGCTATAGGGATGATCATGCATTACATTCAATTCAAGTCTAGCATTTTGCTCCATGAGCGTTTCCATTATTGATTGCAAGCAAGGAGTTGGGGAGTATAAAATTGTTCATCTCCCCACTTGTGATGACTGATACATGTGGTTATAATGATTAGGGTATGAATATTGAAGGTCGGGGCCACGAGAAGGCTCATAATAGTCCCTAAAATCACTATGGTCTCAGGGGGGTCCATAATATGAATCCCGCCCCGTATGCAAATTCGACATGGTCTAGCACTCAATTTGGGCTCAAAAAGGAGTACTATTGCCTAGCACACATTTAAATGATGTCTCAAAACCAAGGAGGTTAAGCCCAAGTGATGCAAATAGAGCCCAGTTTATGTTTGGTTTTTGTGGGCTCAGTTTGGTTTTGAATGGGGTTTTGGTTTATTGGGAATTTGGTTTTGATGGGTTTCATTTGGTTTGTTGGGTTTTGTTGTTTGAAGCCCAGGGTTTGTGAAAACAAAACAGCCCAGGTTCAGTTATCAGCCCAGGTGCACAGTAAGGCTTGGCAGCCCAGGTTGGGTTGAGTTGGGCTCAGCTGGTGTAAGCCCAGCTCCAGGGTGTGTAGAGTGGGCTTGGTTGTGTGTAGACCCAAATTATGAAAAATAAAATCGATTCAACTCGGTGAATCGCCGAGTTAGGATTGACTCGGCGATTTAGGGAGTCAACTCAACTCGGTCGGTTCAACTCGGTGAATGTGCATTCACTCACTCGGCTCTCCACTCGACTTTTACTCACTGAGTTAAAGTTTTCTATTCAGCCCTCATGATTAATGCAGAGTGTATGTGGAGCCCAGATTAATGGTGCAAGCCGGATGTATGTGCAAGCCCAGATGTATGTGCAAGCCCAGATTGATGGTGTTTGGTTCGATTAGTTAGCACACGCGATGTTTATTGGGCTCGGTTGGTATGTGCAAGCCCGAAGTGGGTTTAGCTTACACGCTCGGGCTTTTGTGATGACCAAAGAAATGGGTTGAAGGCAAATTGCCGAGGCCGGTGGTGAGCAAGTTTGCAGGCCACGGGGTATGTTGGTGCGAGTTGGCAACTCACATTTGGCTGTGCACAGCTCGACAATGCACGAATCACGGCTCAAGCACAAGGTTATGTGCTCGGTTTGGTCGAGCCAAGTTGCAACAAAGCCCCGACTTCGGGGCTGGGGGTTGCAGTGTTAATGCTCGGGGCTTGTCTCAACAGGGTCAACATGGTAAGGTTTAACCGCACCGAACAGGGCATACAAGTACGGGCTAGCAATACACAGTGCACTAGTTCTCACACGTGAATGCTCATAAATTGCGAGGATGGGTTCGTAGAAGCACAGATGCAACAGGATAGAGCATGCGCAGAATTAACAGAACAAAGCTCATACAAGGCTCGAATCAAGATCAAACATGCATAAGAGTTGAGCATCAATGGCACAGAGCATATCTGGGGTGTTTAGTGGCATACAGGGGACTAACCTCAAGAACTGGGTTTTGCCTCGTCTTTCTCCCTTTTGGCAAGCACAGATGAGCACAGCCAAAGACAGCCAACTCAAACAAGACTGTTGGCTCAACAAACAATCTTAGTTCCCAAAAAATGAGCCACAGGATAATAGTGCTAACACAGGGGAAGACAACAATTGTTATTCTTATTTGGACTGACAGGGAGATGTTGCAGGGCTAGTGAATATTGCGGCTAAGACACACTTTGGATGAAGAATTAAACTAACTAGATGCAAAGTACAATAACTAGCATGCGCGAGAGGATTAACGGTGAAAAGGCACAAAGAATGAAGATGCAAGTAAAGGAAAACAACTAAGTTACACTAAGAAGGTATTGATGCAATGTAAGTTATGGATGATGTAAACAAAATTAAATGCAATAACAAGATAGAATAGTTAAGTTACACTAACAGAGAACTAAAAATGACAATGCAAAGGTGTGACTATTTACAGGGATGAAATGAACTCAGAAGAGACAAGCCAACAACCAACAGGGCACGCGCCAAGTCCCCGGCAACGGCGCCAAAAACTTGGTAGGATTTTAAAAGTGTATTTTATCCTACGACTATGTCTAAACCGCAAGTGCACGGTGTCTTCAATGAAGACAGTGGCAAATACGGGTCGATCCCACAAGGACTAGGGTGTGCCTAAGTATGATCTATGGCTTTCTTAATTGAATTCTAAGGTGATTATGTAGCACAAAAGTTGATTGTCGAAGCGACTGGAAATTGTAGTGTGTGAACCTAAACTAAGGAAAAGAGATAATGATAAATTGGAAATTGATGGTGATTATTTCCACCACATTGCCTACGCTAAGGCGGTGCAAGTTCGGGTTATGATTATGTGCCTTCTCTTGAAGGTCTTGGCTAGATATTTATTAACTCAATTTGTTAACTCCCCCTAGTATGAGTGGTCTTCTTACAAAGTACCACTCATCACAGTTTGTAAACTCCATGGCTAATTACCAATCTTAATACTGTAAGAACAAAACAAAATCATTCTAAACATACATGCTTCACATGAGACTCGGGGTTTCATTAAACACCCCAGTGATTAAAATTAACACATTACAAAATAACTAAAACACAAATTCAACTAAAGTGACACTCTGGCTAATCCAGGCGTGCCAAAAATCATCATCTCACTCTTCTATTTATACATACCAAGCAAACCCTAAAACAGCAAACCCTAATAATTCAAAAATCGAAATTAATTGAAAAGTAAACTAAACCCATACTCTGATTTTGCCTCTCCTCTTGTCTCATCATGCTCAGAACTCCATGCGGTTACTTGGGTGGAAACCCTAGCCCTAGATGTCTCTGATTTAGTTTCTAGGGTTGGTAGAAACTAAAAAGGAGAGATCTAGTCCCGGGGTTGTTGGCTGGTGATGGTGCGGGCAGAGATGGTGTGGTTGTTGTTGTCGAGTATGGAGGTGGTGGTTTTGCGGGCGGCGGCCCGGTATGGTCGGGCGAGAGAGGATGGTAAGGTTGCAGAGGTAGGGGGAGAAGAAAGAGAACGATGGAGAGAAAATGGGTAGTCGACTAGGGGTATAGGGTTAGGGATTTCGCTGTTGAGCGGTCACAGCGGGGTATGATGAGAACGCTGCACCGAGCATTGGATTTGGCTGGGAAGATCTGAACGGACGAGAATGGTAAGCGGTTTTGGTGCGATATGGTGTTGCGCGGAGCATCGAACATCGATGCTAGTGGGGGCAGCGACCGTAGGATGTAGAAGATCGAAATCTCAACGGCTCGGAATGAGCGGGTTCGGATCCGGGTCGTGGGTAGCTCTAGCCCATGTCTTGTAGATGAGTTGCTACTTGTTGGGTTGCAACTGCCCATTGGCTTGAGCTTTGGCTCTGCTCCATAGATGCTCGACTCAATTCTTCGCTCTTTTGGCTCCTCGGTTTCTCCGGACTTTATTTATTACCTAAAAACACAAAATTAATTAATACAAATATTTATTCTTGAAAACAAAGAAAACACGAATATGGGATAATATCTCGATTTCTAAGTGCAAAAGATGAGTAAAATGCCAATAAAAAGGTGTATAAATATGCACTATTTGGCACTCATCAAATACCCCCAAACCTGAATTTTACTTGTCCTCAAGTGAAACATGAGAAATGAAGAAATCCTAACTATACCCCTGTCGCGGAGTCTCTCGAATGCATTTAGCGTATGCACTAAGCCTTTAAACCCCTAGGTGTCCCTAGTGGACGAGTTGTAGTCTCGTGAGGGTTTACCAGAGGTGTACCCACAAAACCTTCTCCAACTTCAGAGTGTAAAAGAGTCTCAAGCCTCCAAGAAGCTATGAGGACATAGAGTTTCGCATGTTAGTAACGAAGTTAGAACTATCGAAGAACGCATTCTCATCCTTAAGTGCTTGAGCGAGAAGTAACCATACCATATGAAAGAATTGGATTCGATTGTGATCATAAGCCTCAACTTCTGCCTCACCATTAGGGTTTTATGATAATTGCACTCAAAAAGATCGCTTTTTTAGTCTCTCATGTGTGCAAAGGGAATAAAGAGAAATCCACGCACACGTTGTAGGTAAGAAGGATAACCTTCCGAAATAAAATCTGGAGACTCCACGGAGGTGTGGACAAAAGAATCTTTTTCGATGATCTCTAAGGAAGGAAATCAACCATTAGCAAGGGTGGGAGTACTCACTCACTTCTCACCCGATCGGCAATTAATATCACTCTCTCATAAGAAACCATAGAAACGTCTTCAATCTTCGGTCTTCGGTCTTCAGTCTTCAACTATTGATGACGAACTTCTGAACTTCACAATTTTTTTTTTTTTTTTTTTTTTTTTTTTTATAACTTTGTGGTAACTAGACACAAAAAATAAACTACAATTTTTTTTTTTTTTTTTTTTTTTTTTGTTACAATAAAACGATAAACTCAATTTTCACAAACTTCATTAATTCTCATCTTATTTTCTTTTCTTTGTTGCACATAAACCTTGGACTATATCAATTTTTCTTTCAATATTCTGATTCTGCTCCGGTTCTTTGACGATGATGTGTTTCTATGGGTCTTGCTGATTGAGAGAGAGAGAGAGATGCTAACGCAAATCGATATTTAGAAGGAGTTTTCATCTTTAGACGTCACCCTCATGATTGACGGAATTAGCACTCAAGAGATCAAAAGTAGTGCTTTGAAAGTGGTGCGAAGTTGGGTAGCTCACCATTCCTACCCGGAATTGACGTACGGTGACACACACTCTAAAAGCTTTTCTAGAAAGTCACAAAGAGTGAAGGTCGGTTTTTTCGCTTGATGTAAATTGGGTAGTCTCCACTATGGGTGATCACAATTCTACTACCGAATATCTAAACAGCACCTAATTCGCCCTCCGGTATGGTTAAATCCAACTTTAACGCTCTAATCAACTAAGAAACCCGATTGCGTTTTCCGGTACTTCCAAGTTAAGTTATTTCTGGTCGGAATCTCTATGTAAACATAGCTAAAAGCATGCTAGTGACTCTAAAATCTCTAAAAGTTGGAGGTTTTTACAAAAAGGTTTTTTTTTTTTTTTTTTTTTTTTTTTTTTTAATAAAAGGTAAAATAAAAGACTAAAAACTCTAAATGCAAAATATGCAAATGCACCCCCAAACCTAAATTAAACATTGTCCTCAATGTGTCACGAGATAGGAAAAATTTGAACAAATCAAGTACCATGAGAACTATCTTTGAAAATAGAAAAGGGAAGAGATTACCTGGTATGTTGGCGGGAGTAAGGTTGAGCTTCATTCGTCAAGGCTAGAATCCAATATTCTCAACGGAGATCATATCGGATTAGCATAATATATGCGCGAGAAGACTCAACCGAATCAAGAAAAGAAAAATTTAACAAGTCCTACTGGATATATACAATGAAAATTCACTATAAACTAACAATCTAAAGAGTTGAGGATCAACCCAATAGACGATATGTACAAACATCAACAAATTACACATGATATAACAAGAGAGTGCAAGTAAGACTGCAGATGTGAAGGAGTTTCCCCCAACCTAAATTTGTGAACGGGTGTGTTTGTGAGAACAAAATCTTGCAATTTTAAAGGTACATCATGCAAAAGGTCTAACTCAAAATGAGTTTTGCTAATTACAGAAAGTGACATACATATTCCAACTGTGGCTCCTTAAGAGTGTTATACTTTGATGCAAAATAGTCCAAGAGGACTTGGGAAGCATAAAGTTCTAGGCCTAAGTTAGGCATTTTCAGAAAGTTGGTTTTGCAATTTTGTGACAAACTACACCTAGGTTGGGTGGAGGAGTATCAATTTGTGACTCAGGAGAGAGGTTAGGTACATCTAAGTTGTTTTCATTTTTAAAATCATTTGTACCATCACACACTTTCCCAAAGTCAAAAGAGGGTAAATCATGTTCACCAAAGATAGAGCAATTCATCAATCACCAAGTCATAATCATCGGAGCAGGGCAACATATTGTGATATGGGCGGGAATCGGACACAACAATAATATCATGATCCAAAAGAACATTAGTGTCAATGAGAAGATTCATCTTGTCCTAAGTCACAAACAAGTTGTGAAGCATGCTCACATTCACTCAAGAATTTCACAAAGCCAAGCTCGAGAATCCATATCACATATATGAATGTTAGAAGAAGTGTCATTCATAGGGTTCACAGAAGAGACGCCTAACGTCTCTGAACTCAAAGATTCTATCATATTATCTGCATACACATGCTCTTCTAACATATCGTATTCATCATCATCATCATCATAACAAAAATGCATTTCCCTATTAGCATTTCTAGTGTACTCATTTACCTCTAGATTAGGTTCATATTCAGTGTTATTTGCATGAGTAGGCATAGAAACACTATTTTCAAGATTTGCTTTATTAGGGACAACTAGCATCTTATCATGAAATTCCTTCCATTCTTCATTTTGTGTCTGAATTAGGTTCATTTGAAGAATCATGTTGAGTTGCTCAATGGAAGGAGAGTTTTCACTAGTGGGTGTGCATGCTTCATATGAATGATCATTCCATGGTTGCACATGTGGTTCACTAGAGAAGGGAAATTCAGATATATTGCTATAGGGATGATCATGCATTACATTCAATTCAAGTCTAGCATTTTGCTCCATGAGCGTTTCCATTATTGATTGCAAGCAAGGAGTTGGGGGAGTATAAAATTGTTCATCTCCCCACTGTGATGACTGATACATGTGGTTATAATGATTAGGGTATGAATATTGAAGGTCAGGGCCCTGAGAAGGCTCATAATAGTCCCTAAAATCACTATGGTCTGTGGGGGGTCCATAATATGAATCCTGCCCGTATGCAAATTCTGACATGGTCTAGCAGCTCAATTTGGGCTCAAAAAGGAGTACTATTGCCTAGCACACATTTAAATGATGTCTCAAAACCAAGGAGGTTAAGCCCAAGTGATGCAAATAGAGCCCAGTTTATGTTTGGTTTTTGTGGGCTCAGTTTGGTTTTGAATGGGGTTTTGGTTTATTGGGAATTTGGTTTTGATGGGTTTCATTTGGTTTGTTGGGTTTTTGTTGTTTGAAGCCCATGGTTTGTGAAAACAAAACAGCCCAGGTTCAGTTATCAGCCCAGGTGCACAGTAAGGCTTGGCAGCCCAGGTTGGGTTGAGTTGGGCTCAGCTGGTGTAAGCTCAGCTCCAGGGTGTGTAGAGTGGGCTTGGTTGTGTGTAGACCCAAATTATGAAAAATGAAAATCGATTCAACTCGGTGAATCGCTGAGTTAGGATTGACTCAGCGATTTAGGGAGTCAACTCAACTCGGTCGGTTCAACTCGGTGAACAATTGCCGGTTCACTCACTCGGCTCTCCACTCGGACTTTTACTCAAACCGAGTTAAAGTTTTCTATTCAGCCCTCATGATTAGTGCAGAGTGTATGTGGAGCCCAGATTAATGGTGCAAGCCCGGATGTATGTGCAAGCCCAGATGTATGTGCAAGCCCAGATTGATGGTGCTGGGTTCAGTTAGTTAGCACAGCTATGTTTATTGGGCTCAGTTGGTATGTGCAAGCCCATAGTGGGTTTAGCTTACACAGCTCGAGCTTTTGTGACAGCCCAAAGGGTTGGGTTGAAGGCAAATTGCCAGGCCGGTGGTGAGCAAGTTTGCAGGCCACAGGGTCTGTTGGTGCAGAGTTGGCAACTCTGTCACTGGCTGTGTGCACAGCTCTGGCAATGCACAGAATCACAGCTCAAGCACAAGGTTATGTGCTCAGTTTGGTCAGGCCAAGTTGCAACAAAGCCCCACAGCTTCAGGGGGCTGGGGTTGCACAGGTTAATGCTCAGGGCTTGGCTCAACAGGGGTCAACATGGTAAGGTTTAACCGCACCGAACAGGGCATACAAGTACAGGCTAACAATACACAGGTGCACTAGTTCTCACACGTGAATGCTCATAAATTGCAGGGATGGGTTCGTAGAAGCACAGGATGCAACAGGATAGAGCATGCGCGAACTACTGAGAACAAAGCTCATACAAGGCTCGAATCAAGATCAAACATGCATAAGAGTTGAGCATCAATGGCACTGAGCATACAGGGTGTTTAGTGGCATACAGGACTAACCTCAAGAACCTGGGTTTTGCCTCGTCTTTCTCCCTTTTGGCAAGCACAGCCTAGCACGGCCAAGACAAACCAACTCAGCCAAAGACTGTTGGCTCAACAAACAATCTTAGTTCCCAAAAAATGAGCCACGGGATAATAGTGCTAACACGGGGAAGACAACAATTGTTATTCTTATTTGGACTGACAGGGAGATGTTGCAGGGCTAGTGAATATTGCAGCTAAGACACAGCTGGATGAAGAATTAAACTAACTAGATGCAAAGTACAATAACTAGCATGCAGCAGAGGATTAACAGTGAAGAGGCACAGCAATGAAGATGCAAGTAAAGGAAAACAACTAAGTTACACTAAGAAGGTATTGATGCAATGTAAGTTATGGATGATGTAAACAAAATTAAATGCAATAACAGATAAAATAGTTAAGTTACACTAACAGAGAACTAAAAATGACAATGCGGTGTGACTATTTACGGGGATGAAATGAAAGCAGAAGAGACAAGCCAACAACCAACGGGCACGCGCCAAGTCCCGCAACGGCGCCAAAAACTTGGTAGGATTTTTAAAGTGTATTTTATCCTACGACTATGTCTAAACCGCAAGTGCACGGTGTCTTCAATGAAGACAGTGGCAAATACTGGTCGATCCCACAAGGACTAGGGTGTGCCTAAGTATGATCTATGGCTTTCTTAATCAATTCTAAGGTGATTATGTAGCACAAAAGTTGATTGTCGAAGCGACTGGAAATTGTAGTGTGAACCTAAACTAAGGAAAAGAGATAATGATAAATTGGAAATTGACAGGGTGATTATTTCCACCACCTTCCTACGCTAAGGCGGTGCAAGTTCGATTATGATTATGTGCCTTCTCTTGAAGGTCTTGGCTAGATATTTATTAACTCAATTTGTTAACTCCCCCTAGTATGAGTGGTCTTCTTACAGTACCACTCATCACAGTTTGTAAACTCCATGGCTAATTACCAATCTTAATACTATAAGAACAAAACAAAATCATTCTAAACATACATGCTTCACATGAGACTCAGGGGTTTCATTAAACACCCTGGTGATTAAAATTAACTCATTACAAAATAACTAAAACACAAATTCAACTAAAGTGACACTCTGGCTAATCCAGGCGTGCCAAAAATCATCATCTCACTCTTCTATTTATACATACCAAGCAAACCCTAAAAACAAAGAAACCCTAATAATTCAAAAATCGAAATTAATTGAAAAGTAAACTAAACCCATACTGATTTTGCCTCTCCTCTTGTCTCATCATGCTCGAACTCCATGCGGTTACTTGGGTGGAAACCCTAGCCCTAGATGTCTCTGAGATTTAGTTTCTAGGGTTGGTAGAAACTAAAAAGGAGAGATCTAGTCCTGGGGTTGTTGGCTGGTGATGGTGCGGGCAGAGATGGTGTGGTTGTTGTTGTCAGTGTATGGAGGTGGTGGTTTTGCAGGCGGCGACTGGTATGGTCGGGGCAGAGAGGATGGTAAGGTTGCAGAGGTAGGGGAGAAGAAAGAGAACGATGGAGAGAAAATGGGTAGTCGACTAGGGGTATAGGGTTAGGGATTTCGCTGTTGAGCGGTCACAGCGGGGTATGATGAGAACGCTGCACCGAGCATTGGATTTGGCTGGGAAGATCTGAACGGACGAGAATGGTAAGCGGTTTTGGTGCGATATGGTGTTGCGCGGAGCATCGAACATCGATGCTAGTGGGGGCAAATGACCGTAGGATGTAGAAGATCGAAATCTCAACGGCTCGGAATGAGCGGGTTCGGATCCGGGTCGTGGGTAGCTCTAGCCCATGTCTTGTAGATGAGTTGCTACTTGTTGGGTTGCAACTGTTGCGCGCGGGCTTTGGCTCTCTGCTCCATAGATGCTCGACTCCAATTCTTCGCTCTTTTGGCTCCTCGGTTTCTCCGGACTTTATTTATTACCTAAAAACACAAAATTAATTAATACAAATATTTATTCTTGAAAACAAAGAAAACACGAGATATGGGATAATATCTCGATTTCTAAGTGCAAAAGATGAGTAAAATGCCAATAAAAAGGTGTATAAATATGCACTATTTGGCACTCATCAGTGTTGAGGGAGGAGGTGGGCATGTTGTTTACCCTTAGGATGATTCATGAAGACAAGGCGCGCAAAGCCTATAATGAGCATGAAGAGACCCTCTCAGGGGCACGGAGTCACAGGCCTCCAACAAGATTATAGAGGACATTCATAAGTTGGTTGGTGAGGCCAATCATGCCTTAGTTTCAACGACTGTTCAGTGCGAGGAGGCGCTTTTGATGATACAGATATTGCTCATTGCCGCACACCGATAGCGGGTTAAACTTGTGCGGGTAGTTCTAGTGTTATTGTTTCTTTTTCTTGGGGATGTCTTTATTTTGTATGTATATATATAACTTATATTGGCAGTTCGTTTGGTATGTAATTATTCTTCTCTTTATTTTGGGGTTTTCCATTTGCGTGGGTGGGGTATCACCTTTATCCCTTCCCCTTATTTTAATAGTTATGCCAAGTGGTGTAACACGTGCTTACTCCCCCTTTTTTTCCTAAGAGATTGATAGGCAAAACGTGTGGTTTGGCAATGTTGGAGCTAGGATGTAGAATATGCCTACCCTTCTTTTATTTTCGATGGAACGCGGCATTTTGTGTTTCGCCTCGGTGGGGAATGGGTGGGGCGTGCATTAAACGCGCCTACTCCCCCATTCTTTACTTTGTAAGCTTATTAGTTTGCTGAGCGCTATTAGCGTCTCGTAGCCTTTTGTAAATTTGTTGTAATGGAGGTAATTTCATGTGCTTCTCCCCCTTCTTCCTTTCCTTTTCCAAGGTACAAACGCGCTCTCCCTTTTTCTGTAGCCGAACGGATGCGCAGTACAACTCGTCGCCTTTTTTGTATATCTGTGGCCAATCGGATGCGCAAAGCAACCCATCGCCTTTTTGTATATTTGTGGCCGATCGGATGAGCCTATCAAATCGTCGCCTATTTTGCATATTTGTGGCCAATCGGATGCGCGGAGCAACCCGTCGCCTTTTTTGTATATCTGTGGCCGATCGGATGCGCGGAGCAACCGATCTCCTTTTTGTATATCTGTGGCCGATTGGATGAGCATATCAAACCGTCGCCTTTTAAGTATATCTGTGGCCGATCGGATGAACATATCAACCCGTCGCCTCCATTTTTTTGTAAATTCGCCAGCCATCCAGGTGTCTATGCATCCCGCGGCCTTTTGTATAATCGACAACCGACCAGGTGTCTATGCATCCCATGGACTCTTGTAAATTCGCCAGCCGTCCAGGTGTCTATGCATATCGTGGCCTTTTGTATAATCGTCAGACGACCGGGTGTCTATGCATCCCGTAGCCTTTTGTATAATCGTTATCCGACCGGGTGTCTATGCATGCATCCTGCGACCTTTTATAAATTCGTCAGCCGTCTGGGTATCTATGTATCCCGTAGCCTTTTGTATAATCGTCAGCCGACTGGGTGTCTATGCATCCCGGATCCTTTTGTTTAATCGTCAGCCGACCGGGTGTCTATGCATCTCGTAGCCTTTTGTATAATCGTCAGCCGACCGGGTGTCTATGCATCCCGTAGCCTTTTGTAAATTTGTATTTGTTTAAGCGGCCTCTATGGACCCTTGCTAGCATGGTGCCCAGAGCACGTTACTAGATTTTTTTTTTTTTTTTTTGTTGTTGTTGTTGTTGTTGTTGTAGCCGATCATGAGATTCAAGATAAGATGATATTGATGCCTTGTAAAATTAATGAAGTGAAAACCTGCACATGTGACTAGATGACATGCATATTTGTCGACGCGTATAGGAAGGCTTGATAATTTTAATCTACAAAATAAAGCTAGCTAAGGATGCTGAAGTTATTCGTATGGATCGGCGAATACATGTGTGTTCTTTTTTTTTTTTCTCAAAAATTTCAAATAGCAGCAAAACCGAGAATTCCAAAGTAACATCTTAACAGACACGGAGTTTCGTCATGCTTGCAGACATGTATTTTGTATTGATCTAATATACACCGTTGTGAAGGAAGCATAATTTTAGGCATGTGAAATGAAATTTAAAAGGGAAAACGACGATTACACGTCGTTAGGACAGTAAGGACTTTAGTCTTAATCCAATGTGCAAGCAAGTCATGTAGAGATACTACAAAAGACCTACTATCAAGACACTAGGTGTCACTCATCAAAGCATGCAGCAGCTTAGATACATGTTTTGTCAACCAGTTCAAATCATTTGCAAGTGGTGTTTTACGACTTCAAAAATATAAAAGAGGGAAAAGCAAACTGATGCAGTTTTACAAGTGGTAAGTAGACGGTTCGATTCTCGGACTTTGAAAAGATTTGGTTTTAGATTAATTAAGTACTAGAGAAAAACTAATTGTATTGACGAAAGAGAGAGAGGTCTAGGGCTTCAGATTCCACTACTTCTAACAGTAGTAAATTCAATAATTAATTTCTCTAAATTTACTCTCAAAACTACACAAGGCAATTTTGAACCCAATCTCATGCCTTGGAAAATTTATCGCTAATGAAATAAAAGTTCGACTCAAGTCGATAATCTAAGGCCTAATTTTCCTTCGCTTATAAAAGATCGACCGCCAAAGACGATCCAAAATAGTTATTATGAAGCATTTAAAGAAGAGAAAAATTTTAAGCAATTAAAACTAATTCGAGAGTAATAATAAAAGAAAATTAAATACCAAAATTTACATGTTAGAAGTAGCTTCCTCCTCAACCCTAGAAAATAAATTAGCTACTCATATGAAGAGATATGGAAGAAAATCGATTAATCATTGCATTGAAAATAAGAAAGATTGCTTACAACCTTTGTAGTCGCTAAAAGTATTCAGCAACTCAGCAGACTAGTTACAAAAGGTCTTTCGCAATTGAACCAACAATGATAAACAACTTCGTGGTTGAGTAAACGGCAGACTTAGCGACTGACTTGAGACACCTTTGTTATTCGTGTTCTTCTTCACAGCAGCAGCAGCAGAGTTTCTGCAAACTCTGATTTTGTGATTTCTGGCCCTCTATTCTATCCAAACTCTCCGTCCCCTTTCTCTTGATCCTCTACGGCCAATCTCTGTAATTCTTTCCTTCTCGGGAATATTTTCTCTCTTTACCGAATATACTTTCATTATATTCCTTCTCCACATGCCTGCTTGTGTTAATCACATTCCCAACACTGTATAAATTGGAATCTGTTTCTTATTTCCACACGCATACATCACCGACTCTAATGAAAAGAAAAACCCATGAACTACCTTCTCCTCTGTTTGTCTTTGACTCCGATGACTCAGCCCTATTTTCTCGAATCTAAGAGGCTTACCATATCTCTGTTTTGATGTAACATGCCGGTCCGTATCCATTGGAGTGATTGAGTTTCACCCAAACTCTTCAAAGATCCAAACAGAACTTCCCGGGGAAGAATAAACCCGAGAATACCATTTTCTTCAAACTCATGATTCCAGCCAATTCAATCCAAAACAAAACCCATTACCATCCCTGTTAGGCCAAAATGAAGAAACCCATTTGATTTCACCATTGAGTCTCATTACAAAGACCTCCAAAATCCAAACTCTAATTCTCCCGGTTCAAACACAATTTTTCCCGCCAATTTTCAGTTTTCAAATTGTTGAAGATGACTGCCACTTATCCATTCCGGGGGTGCATTTAGCAACTTGGGGGTGCGAATAGAAATTTGTGGGGTATAAGAAGTAATTTAGACTGTATATAGCAAAAAAATCCTCCCGGTGCATTTATCGACTCCTTCGGTGCCTTTAACACATTTCTGGTGTGCCCTTATCCAAAGTTGGGGTGCCTTTAACACTTTTGAGGATGCTTTTAGTAATTTTCAAGCTATTTCCCCAAAAATGTTTAGTTCTCCAAAAATACCTACAAAGACATAAAAAGCCATAATAAATACAAATCGAGTACTAACAATATATGTAATTGAGACAAAATAGACACATAAATGCGTCATCAAATACCCCAAACTTATTATTTGCTAGTCGTCGAGCAAATTTAATTTACAAAATAAAATCCTAACTCATTGTCGCGGGCATCGCGATTGCACTTAGTGTGTGTAACAAGTATTTAGGCCGCTAGGTGGCCCTAGTGGCCGAGTTATAGTCTCGTGAGGGTTTACAAGAGGTGTACCCACAAAACCTTTTACTCCAGACCCTAGCTACCTGTGCAGAATTAAGGAGCGACACTAAAGAATCTCCTTGGTTGGCATACTCTCATTGATCATAAGAGAAAGTACCCTGATGCGAATCATATTCATATATATAAGTGACAGAGTTCTACTCGGATAGTCGCACTATGGACATCAATAATCGGAATCACATAAATGAATAGATTAAGAAGATGGATTATAGAGATAAATAGTTCAAAACAATATTGTCTAAGGTGAACGGTGTTTCCCATATCTCATCAAGGCCTCCGCCAAGATGAACCTATGAATCCTAATGGATTGAGATGCTGGTCTAGACTAATATCATCACAGCTTGGCATATACAAGGGAACCAGCGGTTGATAATCTTAATTGTAGATCAACTCAGCTGACATATACAAGGGAACCAGCGGTCGGTTTTATTGAACAATAATAAACTTTTCATTTTTTTTTTTACTGCATGATTTGATCTTTTGGATCCAAGCCCATGCTTCTTGTCAGCAGATTACATGATAGTTTCCATGGATCCTGCATTCCACGCTTATTTAGGCGACTGATAGAGGAAAAACACACACATATTTCTATCTAAGTGTTAGTTTTATTTTTCATTTTTTTATTAGTTCTAATTAAAAATAAATCTCTTACACGTAAGAGGTTTTAGTTGATAAAATTGAGCGACAAGTCGGGCACTAACCCCCTTTTGAATAGCAACACCCAATCTATGAAAAATAAAAGCACATAGACCACTACCAAGATCATTATTAACTAAATGATTTTCGGACGCTTGAAAAAACAAATAGTTTCTTCGCTAATCTCTCCTAAAGTAGTGAAAGCTAAAACACCCAAACCATAACCATGCGAAACACATTCATCCAAGTATTTAGTGCATTTACGCAAAATTGCTTTCGAAATAGCCTGGCCTGGAATGAAAGCCCGAACTTCCCCACCAATAAATGGAGAGACCCCTGTGACATCCATATATAGACACGTCCTGGCCATTTTCCCAATTAAGAACAAGGATATCCGCTGGACGCAAGTCCTTGTTAGTAGTTGACGACAAACCCAAAGCAACTTCTTTACGCGCAGGAACACCAGATTTGTAGCAAATATCTATAATCACATCACGAACTAAGTCATGGCGAAACTTACTCCCAACATCATTGGCACAATGAAGCGTGTGATCCCCATAAATATCCATAGGCTTATTACAACAAGAACATAACCCATCTTCAACAAACATAGGGATACCAAGGCCATAACAAACAACCGCTCTGAACTGTCTAGGCCTGAGGCATTGGTCTAACCCACTGATAGGGACTGCAAAGAGGTAATCTTGTGCATGCTTGATTTGGTTACATTGCCACAAAATGGAGTCTCTTGCAGATAGTGTGAACTGGACAGGGATTTGCTTCTTAACTGCATCAAAATAAGTGACTGCCAGGGAGTGCATAGAAGGGGGGGGGGGGGGTCATCGACTCAATAGGTGGAAGGAAAACCACATACCTGAATGAATTCATGAAGAGCCAACTGATAGGCAACACCATTATCGGATGAGAATAAGCTACCTAGTATCATCTTCCGCACTGAAGTAGTCCGACTCTGGGAGGCAAGATAATAGTAGGTGCGGGTGTCACCATAATCTAGATACCAAGCCCACCATCTTTGATAGGTAGGGTAGCCAATCTCTGTTGCAAGGGCCCAAAACCAGCTTCACCTCCGGTGATTAAAAGTCTCAAATACTTGAGCAAATGGTCGTCAAAGAGGTCAGAGGCCTGTTGTAGAGCTGCAAGATTGGTGGTATGCATATCGAAATATAATCTGGACACACCAACGCAGTTGCGGAGTAACAACATCTCACTTTGAGGATCCTTGAGTTTTTTGATAGCGTCCATTAGCTGAATAGTCTTGTTCACCCTTCTCAGCGCCATGTCGCTCATAAAGTCCAAATCTAAACTCATTGGACCACCTAAAAGTTTAACTCCCTTGCTAGGTATGCCAATATCCTTAGGGAAAACACCCTCAGCAATGCTATAAGGATCAAAAGAAGGCCAAAAGATCTCGCCATGATATTGAGATGTAAGCCCCTACTTGGACCTTCGGCTTCTATGATTCTCAAGGCTTTGACGACCTCCAGCGTGTCACCAATAATAGTGCCATCATCCAGATACCAAGCATGCAAATCAAGCTTACAACGAGATACGATAGACTTCACTAGAGGATGAAGTGTCGAGCAAACAATAGTGGACCGAGGGGATCACCTTGTTGGACACCAAGTGCATAAAACAAGATATACTGATCATAGTAAAGTCTAGCAGGTCTAGCATAACATAATTCTACCCAACGAGAAATACTTGGACAATGAAGCCGGACTTCACTAATGAGATGAGATCTGCATACCATATTGAACGCATTCGAAAAGTCAATAAGCAGCATTGACATCTTATCCGAGTGCCCTTTCAATTCCAGCAGACTATTAACATCATGAAGTATACTCTCACCTCCAACTGGTACCCCCACACCAAATTGATGATCTCCTAAATAAGATGACATGGCCTTGCCGACGGAAAAGGCGGCCACCTTAGAAACCAATTGATGCCAAATAGTTCCAACCGCAATAGGCCTAAGCCCACATCCGAGTTTGATAAGAGGTGTGAGGGGTGCACTGGCGACGAACTCTCCCAAGGCCATGGGGTATTTGCCTGCCAACCAAAGGTTAACAACCCCTGCAATCGAAGCCAATAAATCATCTACAACCGCTGCAGCTGCACCACTTAGAGCATCGATAAGATGTTGTGCTCATAAACCATCCCGACCACACGAAGTACATCTTGGAAAACTCTTGATTGCGCCGAAAACCGCAGCTTAAAATCAACCGTAACTTGGTCACAATTGACATCTTCATCCGGAATAATGGGTGAAGAAGCTGCACCGGGTACTTAGCTTGTAGTTCGGACAAGGTATTCTCGCAACGTGGATCAACACCATTCGACGACAAAAACTCGTATCGTAGCAGCGTAATGTCGGTGACCGATCATCTTCCTACATGCGTTTAAATTAGCAACATCGGGCTTCTTTTTCTTGTCATGTTTGGCGTTTTCTGCTGGGCTGGACGTTGTAACAATTTGGATATTAAATTGTAACAACCCATAGGTTCCTTCAAGCCAACAGAGCTTGTCAGATAGCAAAGAACACCTGCAAACGCTTCTGTTACGCGACTTTTCATCAGCTGATCGAGTAGGCACAAAGCGCGTCAAAATACAGATGGGAAACAGGAGGAGGCGAACCCATGTAGCCAAATCAGATGGTTTACGTATCACACAGTCCAGGCATGTCTTTAAAGCTCGAGAAAAGCTTAATCTGCAAGGATATGGAATGCTGGAAACCGTAGTGAACTGTCGTTGGAAAACTGTGTTAAGAAGATCAGGAGAAAGAGAAAAGGACTCATCTGTCGTTGCCAACAAACAGACTTCATCTCCTGCTGTAACAACCTCCCTTGCAAACGCAACAGTTGACACATTCGAAAAAAATGAATCTGCAGCGTTAAGAACAGGCAAGCCTGCCACTGGCCTGTCGACTCCATGAAGAAGAAAATCAGCGGGAATCACCGTTGGAAGGACCAGCAATTGTATTGCAATGAACACCCACCGAACCATTGCAAGGATTCCTCCAAGCATGAATATCCATACGCTGGCAGCATAACCACATTCTCTGTTGAAGTAAAACTTCCTCCCAAGCACAGAAAACTTGCAAGTTATTGGAGATAATGGCTCTGCAGTTGTTCTTATTTTCCTCTGAGAAAAGATATTTGAACTTCCTCCCAAGTGACTAATAATGGAACCCCTGGCATATCCTCTACCATTCACCCCATCACGGCATCCATCAAAGTTCTTAAATGGGCATTGAACATACCTATTCACCGCAGCTGTGAGGGATGGGGACTGAGTGGGGGGTTGAGATAGTTGTGGTGTTGGAGAGGGTAACAGAGAAGATCGAGTAGCATAAGATCGTGAAGAAATAGCCTGTAAATGTGGCAAAAAGAGTTGCTGGTTTTTACGAAATCGAGGAGACGACCGTGCGGAGGAAACTCCTTGAACGAGCGAATTGTTAAACCTCACACGGATGTACTTGCAAGAAGGGAATGCTTTGAATTCGAGAGATCAATCAGTAGTACTCCGGCCTAAACCAAGACAATGGCCGTTCCATAGTCAATTCGGTCACAAGAGAGGATGGGTCGATCTGTAGGAGGGAAGGCTGAGAAATGTGTGAGATCAATGGTGATCGAAGATTGTAGGTGTTTTGTGTATTCTGCATGAAGAAATAAGATAAGCTCGATTGATTGAATTTTGCTATGTTGAGAGTAATTGCTCGGACGTCGATCTCATAATCTCTTGTTGTCCTGCTTGACGAAAGATTGTCTTTTCCTTCAATCATGATTCAGAACTTATTTATATTGCTAGAATTGTAAACACCATGATCCCATGAAGTGTGACATTAAAGGAATCAAAGAGTGGAGAAGTGGAAATCGTGTTAAAACCAAAAGTTGCTCAACGTGCGAGACTTGGTCAATTTTCCATCCACTACTTTGTTAACTCCTTCAACCGATTGCACGACTTGTTCATATTCTCATCGTGTGTACGAACACACATGCCGTAGATCGCTAGACCAAAACCCTAGTTAATATCCCCCATGTGACACGATTGATGTCTCGTGATTTAGTTAGTCGATTCTTGACTTCATGACTTCATGGGACGATGAGTCCTTGTATTGTTGAGTCGAACGTGATTTGCAAATGTTCTGAGACTCATGAATTGAACGTGTCTGTTGAGATAGAGGTATGATTCTCACGTAAATGTTGATAGTTAAGGTGAGCAAATATTGCTCATTCGATGGGTTGTTGAATATTGACAATTGAACCAATATTCCTTAGTCTTAACAAATATTGCTCGTCGATGAATTATTGATAACATGACCAAATAAAATATTAATTTAAATACAGGCAATCTGAACCAAGTATAATTAATAAAATGTTGACCATGAGATCATCGTAAAATTATTAGTGTTTGAATCGGAATTATGAACCTTGGACTCAAAACCCTAATTCGATCAATAGATGGTTTATTGAAAATTAACCACGGAAGGAGGGACCGGCTACATGGGATCATGGGTCGACCATGTAGCGCCCAGATAAGTGAGCAAATACCAAGGTATTTTGAAGACTTGTTGATTTGTTGATGAGAGGATGATTAAATGCTGGTTTAATCATTTATTAAAATAATGCTCACCTGAGCCTTAGGTAATAAAACCTAATTAATTATGAAGAGATGAGGGACCGACCAAGGGGTCATGAAACCGCCCTGGGTGGTCATGGGATCGTCTCATCGATCATTTTATGGAATTCCAAGTTGTTTGGAAGAGTTTGAACCTAATGTGAACAAATTAGGTCAAATGATGAAAAAAATGAGGGACCGGCCTCTTGCAAGCCAAAGAGCCAACCTTGGTCGGCTGATAGACACATTTTTGTGCCTAATTTGTCTCGATTCTTTATATTGATAGTGCTTATTTTTGTACTTATTATGGTGTTTTATGTGTGTGTAGGTATTTTTGGCCAATAAACATTTTTGGAAAAATCGGCTCGAAAAGTCATACCGAGGACATCTACTATTCGCACCCTCACTACGGATAAGGGGTACCCAAATTACTAAGGGGCACCCTCTGGACACCCCAAGGCAGCTGCTAAAGGCACCCCTACTCTGGATAGGGGGCTCCTCATCTTCAACAATTTGAATATCAAAAATTGGCGGGAAAATGGCAGCAGCGAGAAACAGATTTGGAGTTGGATTTTTCAACGGATTTAGAGAGATTCAATCGTGGGATTTTGGTGGACTGGACCTGTTAGAGTCTAACAGGCCTGGTACAAGAGTTTGGATCAATCAACTTGGGCTGCATGATCGTGTTGGAGCGAAACAGGGAGAGAAAAGTTACGGGTTTCTTTTGGGATAAATTTGGAAGATTTTTGGAAGATAAGTGCTGATATGATTCGTAGCTATCAAATATAGAAGTTGGAGTAATTTAGGAAGGATTTTACAGCCTGTAACCGCGTAAGAAGATTGGCAGAGAAGAAAAATACCGTGACTTACGGTGAAAGAATAATCAAGGATTTGATCGAGTTTTTGGGAGCTGTTGGCTATAAATAGGATGCTGAGAGGTCAAGGAAGGGTTAGAAACCGATTGGAGCAATTTCAGAGAAATTTAGAACACTACAGAGCTGAACAGGTCGAGTTGCAGGAAATTGTTTCTGCTGGTGTATAAGGAAGAACACGAAGAACAAGGGCCATTGAAGACAGTCGTTTCTGGAGTCTTAAAATCAGCGACAAATCAACAGTTTTCAATGGTTCTGAATAGTTCCATTGTAATGACTTCTTCGTAACACATATACAATGTTGCGAATCGGTGCATTTTACCACTTTTCATCCTTTTAATCATCTTTTGAGCCAAAAACACATATTTTAGACCATGATTAATATGAGGAGCTAACCCCATTGATGAGGCGATAGAGGAAGCTATTTTTCCAACAAGAAGTGGTATATTTTTATTTATCCATTTATTGCAATTATTTTACGATTATTTGCCTTGATTGAAAATTGTTTGAATGATTTTTGTTAAGCAATTGTGATTTCTTTTGATAGAGCATGCTTAGACCTAGGTTTTTGATGTTCTATGCTTGGATTTACACTTGTTATTTTGAGAATCTACTTGTTGCAATAGTTAGAATCAAATTGAATGAGAAAATTGCATGAATATAAATATTGGATTAAATCGCTTTGAACTTGGAAAAATAGTGGAATCTTAGCCTCAGTATTCTTTAATATTGATACCAACATTGTCTGAGTTTGCTATAATTTTTAGTGAGTTTTCTATTTTTGTTTTGAATTTAAGTCTAAAAAATCCTTCACAAGTCTGAGAGGAACGACATCTTTCTTACCACTCTACAACCACAAATTTTAAAATCACATCAATTTTTGGCGCCGCCGACGCGGACTTGTTTTTAAGGTTTTAGATTTGTTTTTCTTTTTATTTTTTATTTTTTATTATTTTTGTTCTTTTTTTACGTTTTGGGTATTTATCTTTTGTCTACAGGTTCTGGATCATAAAGAAAATTGAGCCAAGGAGTTTGGTGAAAAGACTTGGAGCGAAAGATTAAAGCAAAAAGAACGGAGAAGAAGACGATTTTATTTTAGTTATTTTTTTTTTTTTTAGGGTTTGTTTATTTTTAGAAAAAAAAAAAAAATTGTATTAGGGTTTATTATTTTTGTAATTTTTCTTCTCTTTTTGGACTTTGGACTTTTGGACTTTGGACAATTATTTTTATTTTTACCCTACGGAAGGGTACTTTAAATATAAATCTGTTTTGGAGAGAAGGAGGACAATTACGATATTGTCTCTGCACCTTGGTTCGTACACTCGACATAGGAGTCGGTGGCCCGAGTCGACTACAACCGATTCATCCCCCGTCTGGAACGGGAGGTAAGATTCTGATCACTCGCGAATCCCCTGTCAGCGAGTTACTGGATTCCTTCGTTTGCATATATGCTGAGGACTTGAATACAGCTGCTTTAATTTTCTAGTAAAGGGAAAGGCCTTGCCATACAAGATAAGGTTTCGGATTTCATCACCGTTCTCTTCTTGATCGCCTTAGGAACACGTAACCTACGCGAACCTAAGCCTTAAAATTTTGACTAGAACAAGACCGATAGGGTAACGAGCTTAATAGGAAAGTTATTCTAAAAATATTGGTTACTCTTTTAAGCACACTTCGAAGTTCATGAAGGTTTTACAGAGTTGAATGCGTGATCGCGCCGCATTGTAATTCCGGTGAGGCCTTGGGTATCAAAGCTCCACCGAGCTTCCCTCGCCTCTATTCAACTTACTTTGACTAGGATTGATTCCAGAGAGGGGTTTGCTTAAATTGTAACGAATTCCCTTTCGAAGGATTAGAAGTTGGGTCTAGAAACAATCTAAGTGGAGCCATCATGCTTTTTGTTTGCTAGAAATCAATAGGTTTGATTTGGTTGAGTCGGCCTTGATTTGTGATTGCATAGAATCCCCTTCCTAATTCTTTTGTATGCCTGAACATAAAAGAGATGCCCTAGGTAGATTTGTTAAAGAGAAACCTAGTAGTTCTAAGCGTCTCGATTACCTCAATTTAGAAAGTCCGATTTTTGAAGAGTCCGTTTTTTGAACGTCCGTTTGGGGAGACAATCCCTAATATTCCGATAGTGCCAGAAATGGCAACTTTGAAAGCCTTGTTAAACCCGACTAGGGCTACTCGTCCCTCGTGTATCAAAGGTTAGCTTATCTTGAAGCAACTTATGAACTTAAACACGGACCTTACAAGTGCTCCCAATCTTCTTAGGGAAAGATAATGAAAACCCCTATTTTCATGTTAGGGACTTTGAGGAAATTTGTAGTACCCTAAAAATTAGAAACCTTGATGATGATTCTTTGAAACTCAGGTTATTCCCCTTTTCCTTGAAAGATAAAGCCAAATCGTGGCTATATAGTTTGGCTTCTGTTCAATAGAAACATATGAACAACTTACATCTGCCTTTTGAACAAGTTTTCCCTAGGCACAAAACATCGTCTATTAGGACGCAAATCTGCACGTTTTCTCAACGGGAGGGAGAATCTTTGTATAGGTATTTGGAAAGGTTCAATGATTTATTAGCCCAATGTCCTCATCATGGTCTAGAAAAGGTTAGGTTAGTTCGAGATCCTTTATGAGGGTTTAGATTATTCCACTACAACCACAAGAATAGAATATATGTGTACAGGTGGGTTTGAAAACCAAACAGTTGATGAGGCGATGACATATTTGCATGAAATCGACGAAAAGACCTAACAATGAGAAAATAATAGGGAACCCTTAAAACAATTCTTCTAAGCGAGAAACGTTAATAGGGTAGAAGGAGGCTATGAATCAGATGCCAAAATTGCTGCAATAGCGAAAAGGTTAGAAGCTTTAGAAGTGGGTCACACTAGTGGTAGATTAGAGCCTTTTTGGGAAGGCCAGAATAATGAAGAGCAAGCCAATGCTCTCTATAATAACACTAGGTTTGATAACCGTCAAAAGTTTGACCCATATTCGAAACCTATAATCCTGGTTGGAGAAACCATCCGAACTTTTCGTGGTCTAAGGGACCAGTCGAGGTCGAGTTTAGTAATTCTAATGCTCCCCGTGTTTTGGTTACACTAAGAATTCTTCAGGCCCCGAAAAATAAAACGACTAGCTTAGAGGACTCTATTAAGATGTTAGCAAAAACTCGGGATATGTTAGCACAAAACCAAATTAGTTTTCAACGAAACCAAAGCGTAACTTTCAAACTAATGCTCGAGCCTTGCTAAGTTAGAAATTCAAGTGGGCCAAATAGCTAAGACCTTAAGTGAGAGAGATAACGGAAGGTTCCCTAGTCGGACTAATCCCAATCCTAGAGGAGTTCATGAAGTAGGTGCAAAAATATCGAATCGATTGAATTCTATTAGGACCCTTAGGAGTGGTAGAGTAGTAGACAATCGGGTAACCATGACCGATAGTGAACATCTTGTAGTCCACCCTCGGGATCTCATCCCTCGGGACCACCACTAGCTGAGGGACCGATAAAGTTTCGATGATGTCAATCACTTTCTGAGAGGTCCGATTACGTACCTAGAGCCCCGTTTCCCCAACTATTAGTACCAACAAAGAAGGAATCGAACTTTAATGACATATTGGAAGTTTTTAAGCAAGTTACCATAAACCTTCCTTTATTATATGCAATTAGACAAATTCACCTTATGACAAGTTCCTTAAGGATATGTGTACGCGAAGCGAAAACTTAGCGTCCATAAGAAAGCCTTTTTAGCTAGTCACGTAAGTTCAATCATTGAGAACACCACAACTCCAAAGTACAAAGACCCGTGTTCCCTACCATTGCTTGTACAATAGGTAAACACCGGGTAGAAAAGCTTTACTTGACTTAGGAGCCGGTGTGAACTTACGCCATACCATGTGTACTTACGGCTAGGACTCGGTGAAATAAAACCTACTCGGATGACATTGCGGTTAATGATAGGTCTGTTAAAATTCCTCGAGGTGTTATTGAGGATGTTCTTATTGAGGTCGACAAGTTTATTTATCCGGTGGATTTCGTGGTCCTAGATACCCAACTTTGTCCCAGACCAGAGAACCAAATACTTGTGATATTAGGTCGCCCATTTTTAGCTACGTCTAATGCGATCATTAACTGTCGAAATGGTGTGATGAATTTATCTTTTGGTAATATGACTATGGAGATGAACATTTTTAATGTCGATGAAGCTACCGTATGAGCTAGATGACACATGTGTTGAAGAGGTGAACATGATAGAAGCCTTAGTTCAGGAGTCATTCCAAACATTTTGTCTGAAGACCCATTAGAAAGTTGTCTATCCCATTTTGGTTTAGATTTTGATGACGATAGCACTATTGCACAAGTGAATGCTCTATTAGATTCTACCCCTGTGTTAGACACTGATAGATGTAAAGCTAGGTTCGAACCATTACCAGTTTCTGAGACTACCTTAATTCCTTATTTAAAAGAGCCTCTAAGTTGGACCTAAAACCACTATCCGACACTCTAAAGTATGTGTTTCTAGGCCCATCTGAGACTTTACCTGTGATTGTAGCTTCCAATTTGGATAGTGATCAGGAAAGTAGGCTAGTAAAAGTACTTCAAGACAATAAGGAAGCTTTAGGGTGGACTATAGCAGACATTAATGGTATAAGTCCTACTGTGTGTATGCATCAGATTCATTTAGAAGAAGACTCCAAACCTTCTAGGGAGATGCAACGTCATTTGAACCCTAACATGAGAGAGGTAGTTCAAAAAGAGGTGCTTAAGTTGTTAGATGCGGGTATTATCTACCCAATTTCAGACAGTAAGTGGGTCAGCCCCGTTCAGGTTGTCCCCAAGAAATCAGGTATCACTGTAGTCCGGAATGATAATAATGAGTTAATCCCAACCCGAGTGACCACGGGATGGCGTGTCTGTATCGACTATAGGAAATTGAACAAGGTCACAAGGAAGGATCACTTTCCCCTTCCTTTTATCGACCAAATGCTAGAGAGATTAGCTGGACATAGTCATTATTGCTTCTTAGATGGCTACTCCGAAGTATAATCAGATCGTTATTTCCCCAGAAGACCAAGAGAAAACCACTTTTACCTGTCCCTTTGGTACCTTTGCGTATAGACGCATGCCTTTCGGGCTATGTAATGCCCCTGCGACTTTTCAGCGTTGTATGATGAGCATATTTTCTGATATGGTAGAACGGTTTCTAGAGGTCTTTATGGATGATTTTTCAGTGTTTGGTTCATCTTTTGATGAGTGCTTGCATCATTTGACATTAGTGTTGACTAGATGTAAGGAAAATAATTTAGTGCTTAATTGGGAAAAATGTCATTTCATGGTTAAATCAGGAATTGTGTTAGGGCACATCGTTTCTTCTAAGGGTATAGAGGTAGATAAAGCCAAAGTTGACCTTATTAAGACTTTACTGAGGTCCCAAAACCGTAAAAGATATTAGGTCATTCCTAGGGCATGCGAGTTTTACCGTCGATTCATTAAGGATTTTAGCTTGATTTCTAGACCTCTCTGCAATTTACTTGCAAAAGATGTTAAGTTTGTCTTTGATGATGCTTGTTTAGAGGCTTTTGAGAAGCAAGAATTTACTCACTCTGCCCCCGATAGTCCGGGCACCTAATTTGGAACCTACCCTTTGAAATTATGTGTGATGCTTGATTATGCTATAGGTGTTGTGCTAGGTCAGCGAGAAAACAAATTACTTCATGTGATTTACTATGCTAGCAAAACTATGAATGATGCCCAAATGAACTATACAACTACCGAGAAGGCTGTTAGCCATCGTGTTTGCCTTGGATAAGTTTAGATCCTACCTATTAGGTTCTAGATCGTAATCTATACTGATCATGCTGCTCTGAAATACCTTTTTGTCTAAGAAGGATACCAAACCTAGATTGATTAGGTGGATCCTTTTGTTACAAGAATTTTATCCAGACATTAGAGACAAAAAGGGTGCTGAAAATGTAGTAGCAGACCACTTGTCTAGGCTAGTTGTTAGTTCCCCTATTGATTCCCTTCCTATAAGGGATAGCTTTCCTGATGAACAATTGTTCTCTGTTTCCCAATCGCCTTGGTATGCGAATATAGTGAATTATCTTGTTCTTTGGTCGAATGCCTCAACATTGGGGTAAGCAAGATCGTTCTAGGTTTTTAGCCGAGGTTAAGCATTTCTTTTGGGACGACCCTTATCTGTTTAAGTATTGTCCAGGACAGTTATTAGGAGATGTATACCCGAGAGTGACCAGTCCAAGATTATCTCCTTTTGTCATGAACATGCATGTGGGGGTCATTTTAGTGCTAAGAAGACTGCTTTGCTAAGATATTGCAGTGTGGTTTTTACTGGCCTTCGTTGTTTAAAGACTCTCATAGTCATTGTATTTCTTGTGAGCGTTGCCAGAGGTTAGGAACCATTTCCCATAGAAATATGATGCCTTTAAACCCTATTTTAGTGATTGAGGTCTTTGATGTGTGGGGCATTGATTTTATGGGTCCATTTCCTAGTTCTTTAGGTTATCTTTACATACTTGTCGCTGTAGACTATGTGTCTAAGTGGGTTGAGGCGGTTCCGTGTAAAACAAATGACCACGGGGGTCGTAGTCCGATTTTTGAAAGAGAACATACTTACACGTTTTGGTACACCGCGAGCTATAATTAGTGATGGAGGTTCACACTTCTGTAATAGATCGTTTACACTTTTAATGAAACAATATGGTATTACCCACAAAGTAGCAACCCCATATCACCCACAGACTAGTGGTCGGGTAGAGTCTCCAACAGGGAAATTAAGCGTATTCTAGAAAACGATTAATCCTAATAGGAAAAGACTGGTCATCGAGGCTTTGATGCCTTATGGGCTTATCGTACTGCGTTTAAGACACCCATTGGAATGTCACCTTATCGTCTAGTATTTGGCAAGGCATGTCACCTTCCTGTCGAGTTAGAGCATAGAGCCTATTGGGCTATTAAGAACTTAAACTTTTCACTTGACAAGGCAGGAGCTCACTTTAAAGCTCCGGCTCAATGAGTTGGACGAGATTCGTAGAGATGCATACGATAGTCTTAGAGGAGTATAAGAAAAAAATGAAACTTGTGCATGATAAGAATATTTTACGAAAGTCATTTTCTCCAGATCAAAAAGTTCTTCTGTATGACACTCGTTTGCATCTATTCCCCGGGAAGTTGCGCTCTCGGTGGACCGGTCCTTTTGTGGTCCATCTTTGTTTTCTCACGGCGCTATTGATATTGAGACACCAGATGGTAGTAGTTCTTCAAAGGTTAATGGTCAGCGATTGAAGCCCTTTTTAGAGCCTTTTCCTATAGGTGATGTTGAGGAGGTCCCTCTGGAGGACCCTGTCTACCTTGATTGACCATCGAGGCGGTTTGTATGTTGTATATTATTTTTGTAGGTTTTTGGTTACACTTCACCCAGGTACTATCTTTCCGACTTCTCTCTTTACTATTTCCTCATGTTACTTATATTTTTGGTATTGTTCTTTAATTAGAAACATTGAGGACAATGTTAGGTTTAAGTTTGGGGGTGGGGTAGAAACTTTTGTTACCTTTTTGTTACAATAAATAAACTCCAGAGCCTAGAAATTTATGCTTATTAAGGATGGCACTAACCAATCTAAGTGGATGGAAGCATTTTGGTTGTAGGAGTTGAGGAACCAATCTGATTAGATGTAAACATCTAAAGAGTCTATTCATAAAAGCACAGAGCTCAGAGTGTTAGAATTAAAGAAAAACATGGTAGTTTCGCCATATCTCGTTGAATCCTTTTCACTTCTATTTTTATTTTGTTTTATTTAAAATATGTTTGTCTAAGTGATTATGTGGGGCTCACGATTCAAGTTGTTACCACTGCTAGGGTGAAATAGAGTGATTGAGATACCGAAAAAAAAAATTGAGACTAGACCATCAGACCAACCGGAATAAATTCAATAAAGTCGACCACTGGAACCCTTGTATATGCCAATTGTGTTGACCTAGAGTTAGGATTATCGACCACTGGTTCCCTTGTATATGCCAGGTGTGTTGATTTTAGTCAGACTAGTATCTCAGTCCATTAGGATAGGTTCGTTTTGGCAGTGTCCTTCAGACAGATATGAGAAACATTGTACACCTTAGTCAACATCAAAACATCTATGTTTTTCGATATCCATCTCTTAATCTATCCATGTGATTGGTTGACTCCGGTTATGATGTCCAGAAACTATCTGAGTAGAGCTCTGTCACTTATATATGAATTTTAGTATGCTTGAGTGCAAACTTGTGTACAGCAATTGGAATTTCGCATCGTGGGTACTTCCTCCCGTAATCAATAAGTATGCCAACCAAGGAGATTCTTTAGTGCCTTCCAAAGTTTTGCGTAGATAGCTAAGGTCTCAGTAAAGGTTTTGTGGGTACACCTCTAGTAAACCCTCCCGAGACTATAACTCACCACTAGGGCCACCTAGGGGTTTAAAGGCTTATTGCATACGCTAAATGCAATCGACGATGCTGCGGACGAGTGAGTTAGGATTTTATTTTATTCTTGCTCGAGGACTAGCAAATAATAGGTTTGAGGTATTTGATAGACACATTTTTGTGTCTAATTTGTCTCGATTCTTTATATTGATAGTGCTTATTTGTGTACTTATTATGGTGTTTTATGTGTGTGTAGGTATTTTTGGCCAAAACATTTTTGGAAAAATCGGCTCGAAAAGTTGCGCCGGAGGACATCTACTATTCGGACCCTCACTACGGATAAGGGGTACCCAAATTACTAAGGGGCACCCTCAGGACACCCCAAGGTAGCTGCTAAAGGCACCCTACTCTGGATAGGGGGCGCCTCATCTTCAACAATTCGAATATCAAAAATTGGCGGGAAAATGGCAGCAGCGAGAAACAGATTTGGAGTTGGATTTTTCAGCGGATTTAGAGAGATTCAATCGTGGGATTTTAGTGGACTGGACCTGTTAGAGCCTAACAGGCCTGGTACAAGAGTTTGGATCGATCAACTTGGGCTGCATGATCGTGTTGGAGCGAAACAGGGAGAGAAAAGTTACGGGTTTCTTTTGGGATAAATTTGGAAGATTTTTGGAAGATAAGTGCTGATATGATTCGTAGCTATCAAATATAGAAGTTGGAGTAATTTAGGAAGGATTTTACAGCCTGTAACCGCGTAAGAAGATTGGCAGAGAAGAAAAATACCGTGACTTACGGTGAAAGAATAATCAAGGATTTGATCGAGTTTTTGGGAGCTGTTGGCTATAAATAGGATGCTGAGAGGTCAAGGAAGGGTTAGAAACCGATTGGAGCAATTTCAGAGAAATTTAGAACACTACAGAAGGCCGAGCAATTCGAGTTGCAGAAATTGTTTCTCTGCTGGTGTATAAGGAAGAACACGAAGAACAAGGGCCATTGAAGACGATCGTTTGGAGTCTTAAAATCAGCGACAAATCAACGGTTCTAATAAGCAGTTCCATTGTAACGACTTCTTCGTAACACATATACAACTTGTTGCGAATCATTTGTTTTACCACTTTTCATCCTTTTAATCATCTTTTGAGCCAAAAACACATATTTTGAGACCATGATTAATATGAGGAGCTAAACCCCATTCTTTGAGGCGATAGAGGAAGCTATTTTTCCAACAAGAAGTGGTATATTTTTATTTATCTATTTATTGCAATTATTTTATGATTATTTGCCTTGATTGAAAATTGTTTGAATGATTTTTGTTAAGCAATTATGATTTCTTTTGATAGAGCATGCTTAGACCTAGGTTTTTGATGTTCTATGCTTCGGATTTACACTTGTTATTTTGAGAGTCTACTTGTTGCAATAGTTAGAATCAAATTGAATGAGAAAATTGCATGAATATAAATATTGGATTAAATCGCTTTGAACTTGGAAAAATAGTGAAATCTTAGCCTCAATATTCTTTTAATATTGATATCAACATTGTCTGAGTTTGCTATAATTTTTAGTGAGTTTTCTATTTTTGTTTTGAATTTAAGTCTAAAAATCCTTCACAAGTCTGAGAGGAACGACATCTTTCTTACCACTCTACAACTACAAATTTTAAAATCACATCATCGGCCAAGGTAATATGCTCGTGTCACCAAAGTGTTCGCGTCTCATTCCTGAGAATTTTGATATTTTCTGATGTGCTTTTGAGCAACCATTTGAGAAAATATGAAGAAATCAGGGATTTTGCTGAAACTGAGGAAACTTCATGAGATGAAGGAATATATTTATAAAATGAAGGAATCATGGAGTGTGGGACCGGCTATGGCCAAGGCATGTCCGCGGCCAATGGGCCCGGGTCCCATATCATTTTCCTAATTTTATTATATTTTCATGATTTTATGAAAATACCATGAATTCAAGGAGTTTGTTGAAATAAAGGAGTTTTCCTTGAAGTGAAGGAGTTTCCATGAGATGAAGGAAACAAATAATATTAATAATAATAAAATAAGGGCGTATGGGACCAGCTTGGGCATGGTCGGCCGGCTAGGGCCCGGTCCCATGAATGTTCCCTAATTTTATGTATTATTTCATGATTTGAAGGAATTTTCATGATTTGAAGGAAATATCATGAAATCAAGGAATTCCATGGGATTAAGGAAACATAAATAATAATAAAATAAGGGCGCGTGGGATCGGCTAGGGCATGACCGGCCGGCTAGGGCTCGGTCCCATGAGTTTTCCTAATTTTATATTATTTTTTCATGATTTGAAGGAAATATCATGAAATTAAGGAGTTTTCATGAGATTAGGGAAATAATTATAAAATAATGAGGAATCATAAGGTGTGGGACCGGCCACGACTAGGGCATAGCCGGCCGGCTAGTAGACACGGTCCCACGACACCTTTCCCAATTTTATATTTTCTTGATGCGAAGGAAACACCATGAAACTGAGGAGTTTCCTTAAAACGAAGGGTTCAAATGAAGAGATTTTCATGAGATCAAGAAAATAATAAAAATATGATAAAATATAGAATTTGGATGTGGGGACCGGTCACAGCGTGATCGGCTGCAGTGATCCCAATCCCTAGCGCCTTGACTAATATTTTATTATTTATTATTTTCTTCCTATTTTGCATAGGTTCATCGTTCTTTCGTATTTTGGAATGCTTGTTCGTGCATTCAGGTGCTCGTTGGTGTATTATTGCTGAGTACATTTGCACCATTTTAGTCGGGGCTTACTCGATAGTTGCTCAGATGCCCGTGTGTTGAATATTTATTACTAACCCATGGAATTCTGCTGGGAAGAACCATGAATTGAAGTAATGAATTATTATGGAAAACATAGAATATTTTCCAAGGATTCAGATTGATGAATCTGATGATTTAGGAATAATTAATTGATGGTTCTATACTAGTACGATCGTCTAGGAGCATTAATTATTTAGGAATTGAGTAATATGAGCTAGTTGAAGCGTCATATTTCTTTTATACACATCAGGGAAAACATTGTTACATCCTGAAGACGTTATTGCTCTATACTAGCAAGCAAGCTGTCTAGGAGCCGTCCAATCTTTCAATTTTATACAAAAGTAATTACTGAAATTGCTCAGTATTCGTGAGATATGCCGTTGCCTCAGCTGAGAGACTACAAATCTACATACACTCGAGAGAAAGTATCCTCAGTCGAGATTCTTTTGGCATGAGCTTTCATGCTTTCGATAAGAGACATGAGCCTCAATACTCGTCGATTGCTAGATCGGAGCATATACAATTATGGGTTTACGATTTTACGCTTATGAACGAAATAAGTAATTGAACTTAGTCGTAAGATAAGATGTTACCGTATATTTTCGATAGTACGAGCAAACCACGACTTCAACGAAGTTTCGGTGGCATGATAGAGCATCGCCTAATGAGCATGAATTGGTGTTGAATCACTGATTTTGATGACGGGACCTTTGGTCGTTTAGGATTCACCGGCCGGCCCAATAAGGAAATCCTTGCAAGGTTAGGTTTTGGAAATAAAATTTGATATAACAGAGTACTTCCTTTTTTTTTTTTTACTTCACCTCCGACCGACCACCCCTTAATCCCTTCATCTTCTTCGTGTTAACAGCGGGAGAAGAAAATTTTTCGTTAAAGCTTCACCAAACGTCCAGAGCAGCAACCACCGTCCGACCAACTTAGGCGGCGCCGATCAGGTGCGCGGTGAAATTTTTTTTTTTTTTTGTTTGTTGTTTTCATAAGTTTTTCATGATGAATTTATATACATATGCATATATGAGTGTGAGTTTTGTTGAAAAACCCTTGTTTTAGAAAACGTATGTTCATTCGATCGTTAGTTTAAGAAACTAGTAATAATCCCTGACTTAGGAGAGAGATTTTTTGAAATAGACCTTTGTCCAGTGATAAAATTTTGTTTATGAGCTTTCATGAAAACCAAAACTTTACCTTAAAAGATGTGAACTTTTCACAAAACCGAAATAAACCCTCATTTTAAAGAAAGACGATAGTGCGAAGGAAAAAGATTTTTTTTTGAAACCATGGCCTGTTCATGGATTTTTTTGATGAAACCGTGGAATATCCACAATTTTTATTTACGTGAGCCTTGCTCACGTCAAAAAATATTTTTTTTTTATTTACGTGAGTAAATCACGTTTCGTTTATATATATGAATATATATATTATTTTCTTAAATAATCAAAACTAGAGTTTTGTGTAGTCATTAGAAGTAAACAATCATTTATGATGAAATAACGTTTTATTTTTCATAATCCCATGGTGAATGTTCACAGTAGAAATGTTCATGACTTTATGAAAATCTGAATTTTGCTCATCTTTTGTAAATTCGAAGAAACAAGCAAGTTTTAAAGTGTTAACTCTCGTATTATAGTCACTACTGTTAGTGAAATCGTAAAAGGTAAGAGTTAAGAATTACCATTTTGGTAGATGCTAGTTGAGCGTTTTGCTATTTGCATGATTCCATCATCTTGTCGAAGTTTGTATCTGGATGATGTCATCAAGTAGAATGTTATGTGAATTTCTGACTACTTCGCAGGATGTCGATTCTCAAGCTAATGATGCCTCCAGAGATGATACATGTGTAGATAATGATGCCTCCAGGGATGATACATGCATGGATGAGACTTCTGTTGGCGAGGAGGAAGATGAAACACCTGGAATCAAGAATGTCCCGAATATAGATGATGCATTTTTTGAGGTTCAGGAAACCGAAAAACGTCTCAGATCCCCGAAGATATCGTCTTGATAAATCCCAAAAGTGTTTCTCAGAAGAAATTGGTGACTCCTAAGGCAGCAATTCGATTTTGTCTTGAACGAGGACTTTTCCTTGCATCAATCATAGAGTTTTAACTTTCTGGTAGACCTTTAGAAAAATTCTCTGGATGGGCAAGACATATGCTGGGTTTCCCTCACGTCAGGGCTATGCTCGATCAAGCACAAGTAACAAGGGCTATTCAAGCATCTGGAGACTTGTTCATTTTTCATGATGTGCGAGGTATTGTGGCTCTACTTGCCCGTTGGTGCATTTCGACCCATACCTTCATATGTAGATGGGGGAATTTACCATCACCTTAGAGGATGTGGTTTCCTTGTTGCATCTCCCAGTCACGTGCAATCTCCCTGAGAGTCTTTCAGCTGAGGAGGCTGCAATTTCCAATATCTTGAAAGTTGCAATGGAGGAAATTAATAAGGCATCCGGCAGCAAAGGTTGTTATGCTCACTGGTTAACACGCTGGTGACCAAATGATGAGGTTTCTGGTAGTCCCATCGACGGTATGTTACCCATTGCTGCTTTCTTATGTTTATGGTTGTCCAAAGACGTTTTTGAAGATAGTGGAAATTTGTTGAAGCCTTTCGGGATCCCCTTTGCTATCAAAATGGATCAAGGTGAGCAACTTCCAATAGGTAGCCTATTCTTGGGTTCTTTGTACTCTAACTTAGATTCCTTGATTATAGACTCCAGTGTATCGAATGGATTTATGAAGATTGAATGCTACGCCAACACGATGTTTTTTCAATCCTTGATGTGGGAGCATTTCAAGAATTATGCACCTGATGCGTTTCGTAACCACAACAAATTAATTAATATTTTTCCACCTAATTAACAAGTAATATAGTGGTAATTAAGTTCGTTCCCACGAGGAGCAAGAGGTTTTAGTTGTCTTAATTGTCACAAAAAGGGGTATATAAAGCAAAGAATATAAACAAAGCAATTCAAAGTTAAATTTGAAATCAATAAGAGAGACAAGATCAATGAATCCTTCTTCGTTGCAAAACAATGATTCAAGTTATGTTTCTCATCCACATGTTATTAGTCACAGATTATCACCAACCGTAGGATAGCGGGTTCGCTTAGCTAGCCCCAAAATCCCTTATTTCACCGAGTAACAAGTTCGCTTAGTTATCGATTCTATTCAAACGAACCACCTTGAGGTTCGCTTACAAGATGTAATTCCCTGAATGCATTAAGATTTATGAATTTAGGTTTAGTACTAGTAGTTAAACTCGGTTAGCTTGGTCCACTTTCTAGCGTTGTTTTTACACACAATCGCTCCACTAATCCTCCGCAAGGTCTCGTGTTTGCTACTTATGTAAGAGTCAAGAAACGATTACTTATCCCCTAACTTTCACTAGCTTTAGATCAATTAAAAAATCAATTTAGTTGGCCACCCAAACAATCTATCAATCAATCATGAATGTATAAACATTCCTATTAGTAAAAACAAACGATAATCATGTGAAAAACTTCAAAGTAGATTTAAAACAAAACTCAAAACATGTTAAGAACTAGGAATTCATCCTTAATCAATAAGAAAATTAGCTACTCATGTTAAGGAGTTCACACAAAGAATAAAGAAAAGAGAAGTGTTGTGTGTGTAAAAGGTGTGTAAAAAGATATGTAAAAGTGTGTAGAGAACTTCTCTACTTATAGGCTTCAATGTTCTCCAAATCTTCCAAGGAATAGAATCCTCATTCCATAATAATTCAATTTCCAAATTCAAGTCTTTCTCATCTTCCATCTTCTCTTTCCAAATTTGAGCCAAATTCTCCATCCAATTCCAAGTCTAAGTCTTCACACCCATGAGAAGCATCCACACAAAAATCTGTAATTTTGGTCGCCGGAAAGCTGGTATTATGGTCCCAAATCAAACCCATCTGCTCTCTTCTCAACAACGACCACCAGAACCCATCTTCAATCAATCTCTGCTCATTCATCTCTATCAAATCCCCTTCTCTTGGTTCAATTTCTCCACCAGCTTCAATCCTCATATGAGTCCATCTTCTCGACCTTTAACAGCAGCAAATATATCTCTCAATTTCTCAACCTCTGGCTCTCAATTTGGTCTCTCCTTACTTTCAATCACTCGGACCACAGTAGCAGCCATTGTTTTCTCAATTGTAGGTGCAATAATGAAATGAAGAATGAGAGACGAGTTTCTCTCGATTTAGGTTTAAAGAGTAGGGTTTGTTATTCAGTGTCCGGTTACCTTGCCAAGGGCTAACCATCTGGCAAACCCTTAACATTTGCTGGCTGTCTTTTAGTACTTCTCCAAAAGAGAGTTGTCCCTTAACCTTGACTGGGCTCCAGATAGTGTTCGCCCATGAAATGATAATTTTGCCCTTTTGCTCAAATTGGGTGATTTCTTCTTCTTTTCGTTAAATGCGACTCCATAGTAGCTATAAAACTCAAAACAAGCGTAAAATACATAATTTATAAGAAAAATAGCAAAGAAAGCATAAACAATAGATAGTAAATAGGATGTATTCTACACCCTATCGATTCCCCCACACTTAGACTTTGCTAGTCCTCGAGCAAATCAAATTAAAACTTACAACTTCAAAGTGTTCAAGCGTCCCAAGCATCCAAAGAGTTATGAGGACATAGAGTTTCTGCATTCTAGTAATAAGAAGTTAGAAATACTAAAGAACATATTCTCATTCTTAAATGTTGAGTGACAAATAACCACACCATAATGAGAGAATGCGTGTTTGAGAAACGATCAATAAGCATTTCGCCTCGACTCCTGCCTCACCAAAAAAGGATTTTATGATAATTGCACTCAAAAAGACGGCTTTTTATAGGTCTCACATGTGTGCAGGTAGGAATGAAGAGAGAAAATTCCTGCAACACGTTGAATGGTGGGAAGGACAACTTCCGAAATTTTAAAAACCCACATCTTTTAATCATTTTGAAAAACCATTTTTCTGACGATCTCTAAGAAAGGAAATCAACCACTATTATCGAGGATGAGATTACTTACTCACCTTCACATCTGATCGCCAATTATGATTACACCACTCTCTCGGCATCAATAGAAACGTCTTCCGCTCCTCGTCTTTATCTTCTTGGTCTTCGGCTTCGGTTTCAACTATTGGTGATAAACTCTCGAATTTCATAAATCCTTAACAATTTGTAACCTTTTTACCTTAATCCTTGTCGCTTGAAACTTCCTTATAGATTTTCCTTCCCCACGGCTTATAAAAACAAAACAAATATTTCTCTTGTTTTTTTTTTTAAGAAAACAAGAGAAATAAAATACAAAAACAAACCGTGGCCGTGGGAGAAGTATTTTACCGCTTGATTCTTCACAACTTGTGTCGTCTCGAAATCATAAACTTCAACAATTCTCACCTATTTTCTTCGCTCTTGTGAATAAGTCTTTATACTTGAATATAAAATTACCTCATTGTATTGTAAGTCCTCAACATATATGTAAAAATTTGCTCTTTGTATGTTGCTTTACTTGAATTTGATATTTGCTCTTTTTCTCGTTCCATTGCTTGTAAACCTTAAACTTTTTCAACTTTCCTTGTAGATTTTGATGTCGCTCCTTGTTGATGATGATGGTGTTTCTATGGACCCGTTGTTGTGGAGAGAGAATGGTGCTAACTGCAAATCGAACTACAAGAAGGAGGCTTTCTTCTATAGGCGTCACCCTCATGATTGACAAAATTAGCACTCAAGAGATCAAAGAGTAGTGCTTCTATTGGTGGGAGGTTGGGTAGCTCACCATTCTACCCGGAATTAACGTACGGTGACACACACTCAAAAGAAAGCTTTTTAGTATATGGAAAAATTTCTGGTCGGTGCCTCACATGATATGAATATGGGTAGTCTCCAGTAATGATTGATCAGCAACTCTAATAATGCATTTCTCCCTGCACCAAATTTGCATCACCGGCATGATTAAATCCATTATTTAACACTCTAACAAGCAAGAAATTCGAATGTAGTTCTCTAACATTTCCAAGTTCAATTATGTCGGTCAGAATCTCTATGTAAACATACCTAGAAGTATGCTAGTGACTCTAAAATCTCTAAAAGTTGGAGGTTTTATGTAAAAACTTTTTTTTTTTTAATTTTTTTTTTTTTTTTAAATACATGCTTAACCACTCCCCACACTTAAACCTTACATTGTCCTCAATGTAATTGAATCATCTAGTAAAGTTAAGGTGGGAAATTTTAACATGATATGGAATAAGAAAAATAAAAATAAAAACAAAGGATAAGAAATACAAAACCTATGGGTTGCCTCCCATGAAGCGCTTGTTTTAAAGTCGACGGCCCGACTTAGCTTTTGCAAGATTCATTCCCCATATACTAACAATCTGAAAATTTGAGGATCCACCCATAATACCTGTTTTGAAAACAATAACTCCATACAAATATTAGCACAAGAAAACAATAGTGAAATTATCGCTCGATAGAAATTTCCCCCACACTTATTCTCGTCCACACTCGGAAGTGTATAAAGAACATAGAATTTGGGAACTTCCATGTATTCTTTTTGGCAAACCTGCATAGTGTTAGCATCAAGTGTTTCCAATGGTGGATATTTAGAAACAAAATCATCCAAAAATACTTTCGAAGCACATACATTCAAACCAATAGGACGTAAAGGAGAAGAATTAATAGGCAAAGGTTAGACAAACCTTGCACAATCTCTTGTTTTGTGGAATCCTCTTCATCCTTAGAGAATTCATGTGAATTACTTACCTCTTGTATATCGTGGTCCTCTATCGAATCTTGCAACCAATCGTCGTTATTTTCTACCTTAACCAAAGTTTTGGCATCATTATAATCATTGGAAAGTTCAATTGGGTCTTCCACAAAATCAACCAATTTGGTTTCATCCTCTAGCATCATTTCTTCAACATTCTCATCATCGGAATCGGGCCATTCACTAAAATTATTTTCATCGGTATAGATTGTAGGATCTTCTTGTGCGGGTGTTACACCGTTTATAACAATAGGTAAGTCACACCCAATCTCCTCCTTTTGAATAGGTGAAGGATCATTATTATGATCCGGAGTTGGAATAACTTCCTCATTGTTGCAACGCTCATACACTTCTGCGGACTCATATCTTTCCCTAAGGAATTTTTTTCCAATCACTAATTGCATCTTCCTCAAGCTCTACCTTTTGAATAGGTGTTTGATCATTACTAAGATCAAGGCTCGAGTAAGCTACACTAGCGTCATCAAAAGTATCCAAAGGTTGGCCTTTTCCAACATAATCATCGATCAAATATTCACTACACACCATAGGCACATTAGAATAGTTATTGCTTTGATAGCAAAATTCTTCTTTATCCCTATCCTCCTTGTATTGATCCATGTCTCTTCGTTCTTTAGCAATGTCGTCTTGAAGTTGTTGGAGTTGCTCATCCCTATATTTATCGAGTTGAGTAATTTGTTCGTATAATTTCTACGAATTCCTTTGAATTTCTCGACGTGGTTCCTCCCAAACATAGGGTTGCTGGTCTTGTAGTGATTCTTGCAACTTTTGTTGAAGATCCCCAATCATGGCAGACATCTTATCTGCAAAACTAGAGAATTTCTGATGATAAAAAAAACTATCCTCCCATCCTTGTTATTGTCCACTTACATACCCGTCATAAGTTTGTTGATATGTATGAGAATATCCATAAAGTTTGTATCCTAAGGATGTTTGGAAGTTGCCATAATGTTGAGGTTGAAAACCGTATTGATTGTTGTAATATGCTTGCTCTTGTCCACCATACATGGAAAACTGGTACCTGAAATAAGATTCTCAAAACCTAAGTTAGATACGATATAGAATCCAACAAAGCAAGAAAAAATAAAAACAACTAAAATCATTCGCTGCTCCCCGGCAGCGGCGCCAAAATTTGATGCGTGTCGTAACCACAACAAATTAATTAATATTTTTCCACCTAATTAACAAGTAATATAGTGGTAATTAAGTTCGTTCCCACGAGGAGCAAGAGGTTTTAGTTGTCTTAATTGTCACAAAAAGGGGGGTATATAAAGCAAAGAATATAAACAAAGCAATTCAAAGTTAAAGTTGAAATCAATAAGAGAGACAAGATCAAGGAATCCTTCTTCGTTTGCAAAACAATGATTCAAGTTATGTTTCTCATCCACATGTTATTAGTCACAGATTATCACCAACCGTAGGATAGAAGGTTCGCTTAGCTAGCCCCAAAATCCCTTATTTCACTGAGTTACAAGTCCGCTTAGTTATCAGATTATATTCAAAAGAACCACCTTGAGGTTCGCTTACAAGATGTAATTCCCTGAATGCATTAAGATTTATGAATTTAGGTTTAGTACTAGTAGTTAAACTCGGTTCGATTGGTCCACTTTCTAGCGTTGTTTTTACACACAATCGCTCCACGGAATCCCTCCGCAAGGTCTCGTGTTTCCTACTTATGTAAGAGTCAAGAAACGATTACTTATCCCCTAACTTTCACTAACTTTTGATCAATTAACAAATCAATTTAGTTGGCCACACAAACAATCTATCAATCAATCATGAATGTATAAACATTCCTATTAGTAAAAACAAACGATAATCATGTGAAAAACTTCAAAGTAGATTTAAAACAAAACTCAAAACATGTTAAGAACTAGGAATTCATCCTCAATCAATAAGAAAATTAGCTACTCATGTTAAGGAGTTCACACAAAGAATAAAGAAAAGAGAAGTGTTGTGTGTGTAAAAGGTGTGTAAAAAGATATGTAAAAGTGTGTAGAGAACTTCTCTACTTATAGGCTTCAATGTTCTCCAAATCTTCCAAGGAATAGAATCCTCATTCCATAATAATTCAATTTCCAAATTCAAGTCTTTCTCATCTTCCATCTTCTCTTTCCAAATTTGAGCCAAATTCTCCATCCAATTCCAAGTCCAAGTCTTCACACCCATGAGAAGAATCCACACAAAATCTGTAATTTTGGTCGCCGGAAAGCTGGTATTATGGTCCCAAATCAAACCCATCTGCTCTCTTCTCAACAACGACCACCAGAACCCATCTTCAATCAATCTCTGCTCATTCATCTCCATCAAATCCCCTTCTCTTGGTTCAATTTCTCCACCAGCTTCAATCCTCATATGAGTCCATCTTCTCGACCTTTAACAGCAGCAGATATATCTCTCAATTTCTCAACCTCTGGCTCTCAATTTGGTCTCTCCTTACTTTCAATCACTCGGACCACAGTAGCGGCCATTGTTTTCTCAATTTCAGGTGCAATAATGAAATGAAGAATGAGAGACGAGTTTCTCTCGATTTAGGTTTAAAGAGTAGGGTTTGTTATTCAGGTGTCAGGTTACCTTGCTAAGGGCTAACCATCGGCGGCCCCTTAACATTTGCTGGGTCTTTTTAGTACTTCTCCAAAAGAGAGTTGTCCCTTAACCTTGACTGGGCTCCATATAGTGTTCGCCCATGAAATGATAATTTTGCCCTTTTGCTCAAATTGGGTGATTTCTTCTTCTTTTCGTTCGTGCGACTCCATAGTAGCTATAAAACTCAAAACAAGCGTAAAATACATAATTTACAAGAAAAATAGCAAAGAAAGCATAAACAATAGATAGTAAATAGGATGTATTCTACACCCTATCAGCACTTATTCCACGTACTATCTTGCAAGGAATCGAATGCCGATACCCGACATATTTTCTCCTGAGAAGAATAATGCAGAATCATGCGGCGGGTCTACAAAGCAACCCAGTTAAGGCATGTCTCATTGATATGTTAGATGATGAATCTAAGTTTGACTTTCACCCATGGGTGTCAACTCCTCCTTATATTTCTCGGTGACAACTTTCAACACTTGGAAAGAGTATGGCTTTAGCATCTCGTGCAGTGCGAGTGATGGCGAGAGATCTTTTATGTTGAGTTGCACCCCTGGTCACTTGTTATCAGCGATATATGGAGAACTTTCAGTGGAGGAATATAAAATTGATAGGGCGGCTCGACAAATGGGTATGGATCAGTGTGTTCCAACTTTTCGAAGGAGGAAACCATCGTTCGAACAACTTAGGGCCCATTTAGACCGTATGCATGTGGAAGGAAGTGAATACTGGTTCCCTTGCTCCGAGAGAATTGCATACGTAACTCCAGGTTATGTAGACTTTTGGGATCAACAACTTGAACGGTTACATAACCGTGATGATTGGTCAACCTCTGGTGAAAGACCCTCCTTCTGCTGAGATGATTTCTACTCGACCAAGACTGAAGCATCTCTCTGGTGGTGATAAGAGAAAATCATCTCCGGGGTGTTCTCAGGTATGTACTTTTGTATAATCTTCATAAAATTATGATAATTGTATTTTAATCATTGCATTAAATTATACAGGACGGTCGTAATGTGAGATCCCGAATCCATGTAGATTTCTCAGAGACTAAAGCGATTATTCATGGCGGAGAAGGCAGAAGCAAAAATTATAAGTTGTTACCTAATACCATAAAGTCCCCAGTTGTTTCTTTGGTGAGTTGTCGGTACTTCTTTTGCTATGACTCCTTCTTATCTGCATTATCGGAATTAAAAACCAATATTTGTTATTCTGTTTGCAAAATTTTACTCCATCAAGTATTGACGGTCTTGATTCTCATTCTTGGGCAAAATTGAGTTCTGACTTGAGTGACGAAGAAGAGCTGTAAGTATTTCTTTGCGTAACCAACCGTGATGCTTTATAGATAAAACGCTTAATTATTAAGAATATATCCAGGAGGATGTCGCCATGGAGGTGGAGGGTGCTTGGTGATGTTCTCTCATCCTCTGAAAATGGCGAAAATTCCCGGGGTTCAAAACCGAATGAAAGCAATGGTGCTCTTGATGTTGATACGGGCAATCCAGGGTCCTCGAACACTTCAAAGACCACCCAAGTAAGTACTTATCTTGAATTTTATCCAAATAAGCATAAATTTATTGGTTTATGAATGAATGAATGAGAATTCATGTGAATATACGAAAATTTTTGTCGAAATACGTCACCAGAAATTTCATAATTCAGCCCTTTAGCAAAAACGCTGTAGATTCTTCATACGATGTCAGATTTTCGTGATCCACATATGTATCCTTAAGCACAGGAAATTTCAAAGCTTGAAAACAGAAGCTTTTTAAGTTTTGAGCATGTTTCGGTCGAAATAGGCAAACGATAAACACACAAGAGACTTTCGGGAAATTTTCGGTTGTCACGTAGTCCAATGTTTCGACCACATCTTTTCGCTCGTTCATCCGATTGATATGAACTTTTGATATGTTGTAGATAACATTTACACGAAGAGAATGGTATATAACTCATCCTTAGATTTTTTACCAGTTGCTCCCACTTCGCCATTTTGTGCAGGGAAGTGTAAAATCTTCTCAGACGAGCTAATTGTAAAACGTGTTTTTATGATTTCCACATTGTTTGTTGATTCTAGCATGTGAAATGAAGAACCTTGGTGATGTTAGACCACTTGTATGCTGGAGTTTATGATTTCCTTTGGTTTCATATTTGAATGACTCTAATCTCATGTAATCTTCGTATTAGGTGTCAAATACGGGAGTTGAGAATGAAGGAGCTAATAATGATGGCTTGAGCAACACTGAGGTTATTGATGAAGAAACAACCATCTCTGAACTTCAAAGTCATGAGGAAGTTGTTGTTGGTGTAGTTAAAGAGACCGAGACTTCAATTGTTGTTGTTTCAGTGGCGGAAGAAGCTGAACCACGCCTTGAAGAAACTGAAGAAACTGTTGCTATGACTGTAGAAGTGTCTCCAGTGATTGAGAATCGTATAGTAGTGCATGAATACCCAAGTGCAGGGATTTTTTTGATCCTCCATTTGATGCATCACTCCCATATCACGAATTAGTTGGTGGATTCAGCGTTCCCATTGGATATGCCGACTTGTACGAGAAAATATGGAAGAAATTCGGTCACATCATTGTTACTAGAGACCCAAAGCGTGCTTATTCCTTAACAATGCAAGTAGGTGTTATCTTGCGTGTTGTAAGTGATATATGTGCTAGGCCCAGGAATACTGTGACTCCAGATGTACTCTTTGATTGGGAGTTCAACTTGGAGAATTCTGAGAGACTTGGCTTCAACGTGAAGTGGCTTCGTAAGAAGATAAATGCTATTAAGGACTCATGTGAGAAGAACATACCCTTTCCAAATGATGTTGTGATGGAGAAGGAAGACAAGATTGCTAGGCTGACTGAAGAGCTGAACACGGAGAAGGCGGCCTTACAAGTCTTGAAAGATGCAGAGGAGCAAAAGTCTTTCTTTGCTGATTTTCTATGATTTCTTTTCATAATCTCTTGAACTTCTGAACTTCTGAGAGATGTGAGGTTTTTATTTATGGTTTTGATTGGTTTTGGATAAGTAGATGATTGAGCATTTTCTTTGGGTTTGATAGAGACTTTAAGTAAACTGAATTTTGATAAATTGCTGAATTTAAATTACTGAATGCAAGTATTGCAAACATTTTGGAGGAATTGAAATACAATGAAAGGAAATTCTAAATGCCAAATGTTTGAGGTGCTCGTGCCTTGAGCATCCGATGTCTCGAATATCCAAAACCTTAAACGTCAAATGCCTTGAGCCAATTCTCATGTATCACGGCCACAGTCTCCTTGTTGCCCATGTTGATAAACTTGTAGTATCCGCCAACAACAGACTTAGAGATCATAAAAGGTCCTTCCCAGTTGGAGTTCTTTGCAGAATGAAAGTTACTCTTAGTTGCTTTGAGAACTAAATCTCCTTCCTGGAATTTGTTAGACTTGATCATCCGTGCCCTGAATATTTTCTGCTAATTTGGAATTCTTCGTGCAGTGGAATTCCATGTTTTTGAAGTCTTCCATCCTTGCGGTACATGTGGACACTCGTGCAAAGGAGAACATTTGGGATATTGTTTGTCGAACTCAGCCATTATTTCAGCAATGACTGTATTAGTGAGGTGTTCGATTCGGAGAGGTTCTGCGTCCAGCCACTTGGTGAAATATTGCTGAGGTGAGATTATCCACTCATAGCATTTTGCAATAGCTAAGTTGTTGGTGGAGTGAAGCCCTCGGACCAAATAAGCATATTTGAAAACTGATGATATGGACATATGAGGAGGAATAAGACTTGCCCGAGTACGAAATATTTTGATGAAAGTGTTTGCATTTTCCTCGGGATTTTGTGTTAGCTCTGTCAGGGCTTTGACCTCTTTCAGGTACTCGAATGGTGAAATATCTTCTTTTTCTTCTTCCGAATCAGAGGCTTCTTCAACAGAGAAATGTGCAATCGAAGGTGTTGGGTTTACCTTTCCAGCATGAATCCATGTACGTCCAAGAATCATATCATATCCTGGATCTTCTCGGACTATGTAAAATTTTGTTTCTGTCCAGGCTGAGTTTATGTTCACCTTGAGAGTAATGTGGCCATAAGCATCTCTGGGTGTTCCTTCATGATCTGTGATTGTTACTGGAGCATGAATGGATTCTTGTCGTGTGATACCAGCAGCTCTGAGAGTTTTCAGAGGGATAATATTGACAACAGTGCCAACATCAATCAATGCTCGTTTGAACTCGTTTCACTTGAGATGGACTGTGGTGAGAAGTCCCCAGATCGTACATTTCTTCGTCTGCTGTTGAAGGCGGCTGTAGAAATGTCTCTTGAATCAACAAACGCTTTCCAGACACGATGTGATTCAATGCAGCAAACATGTCTCCCCTTTGAGCCTTTAATAAGTACAGCAATTCGCAGACATGCTCGATTAAGGATTGAACTGCTTCCTTGATAGGTGGTTCCGAAAGAGTTAAGGTTCTCGACTGGAAAAGGATATCTGTGTACTCCTTCAGTCCCCAAGTTGAGTTCTCTGATTCGATCTTTTCTTTAAATATGCTCTTCAAAGTTCTCGCAATCACTTATGGGATGGTTGACGAACCTATGAAAGCGACAATAACGAGGATTTTCCATGGCCTCTTGATTGGTTCTTTCTTGACATACGGCGGTTTGATTGCGCCGTCTTGAACCCAGGCATCTAGAAGTTCAATAACTTTTTCAATGGAGTAGGGGAAATCAGGTGCCTCTGGATTAATGTTAAGTGCATATTTTGCATATATTTAGTGTTGAATCCATGTTAGTAATTGCTATATATTCTTGCGAATTATTGCATATTACTCTTGTTTTTTTTTTGTTTATGTTTTGTTAGGTGAATCGTCCAAAAAAAGTGAATTTGCATGTAATTGTGCAATAAAAGAAGTTAGCTACAAGTGGAGAAAGGCCAAAGACCAAGTAGAGCTTGTTCATATCTAGGAGTCCTTGATATCATCTCGAAGAGGACGAAAATACAAAGCCACTAACGAAAGAATGGAGTCAATCCGACGTCGTATGAAGAATCATGAAGCATTTGAAGCAAGCCGAAGTTATCGAAAACTAGAGAACCTACAGAACTGTTATAGGCACCCAATTTTCTACTCAGAGCAGCCACGGAATATTAATTAAACTGTCAGTCTTCTATGACTGACAGTTGAATGGCAGCTGCTAATATCATCGATGGTGATCGAGGGAACTCAGGGAAGTAAGGTTGCTGCGCAGCTACGAAGCTATAGGGACTCGAGAAATCAGGGATGCGAAGAGTTTGTAGGTAACAGGGGTTAACAAGACTGTGCTCGGAGTGTGGCAGTGATTAATGATGAAAGAATGGAGTTGGTTAGCAGCGAAGGAGAAACATTGGTGGTCTGTGGTTTTAGCAGTACGTAGATGAATGCTGATAGAGAATACGAGATTGGTGCTCGAGCTGTAGTTGCTGTGATGTTGATGCAAAGTCTGTTGGAGTTTCAGGAAAATAGGGAGTTTGCAGTGACGATGGATATAATGGTTGATGGCTGGGTTCAGTTACGGAGGTTAACAGGGAATGATCAATGGTGATCGAGATGCCAGAGATGAGATAATATGTTGTTGGCATTATCATCATGGTGAATGAAGACTGCTCGAGCAGAGATAGAGGTGATGAAGTAGAGACGAGCTCGAGTATATACAGGGAGCTACGATGGCTGTTGGTGGTCATCATTATAATGAAGATTGGCTGATATCGCCGACTGCTGCCGATGGATGGAGAAGTTTTATAAGGCGATGTTGCTTTTGATAGAGTCTTGGAGCAGGGAAGAACTAGCCAGTGACGATGAAGATTTTTAATGAAGCATAACAGTTCGAGTTCAGCTGAGGAGTGTTGGCAGAGATGTAACTCGAAAATGGGAGTTGGGAGATGATGAAGATCACGATTTCTGCCGGTGATTGATGGAAGGGAGTTTACGAGCAAGGAGGAGATGATTAATGGGTGTGTGCTATGATGAAGAACAACTCGGGTTTGGTGATCGATGGAGAGGATTCGAGTCTCTGGGTTCGAACAAGGAATGATAATGGAAGTGATGTATGAAGAGCTAGAGCTGTGGATTAAAAAGGGAAGGTGTTGGCTGCGGTATTCTCGCATGAGAAGAGGAACTGGAGATTGGTTTCGGCAGTGATAATCCTTGCTGCCATTGAAGCCTACTGTGATGTTCGATGGACAGAGAATTGTTAATGGTGAACGGTGATCAGAGTTGGATGAGAAGATATCGGAAGAGAAGCACAGCCGAGTTTACAAAGTTCAGGGAGTTTCAAAACTCACGGCAACCAGATTGTCCGTGACTCCGACCGGAGAAACTAAAAATCCAGCAGAAATTATCGCTCACGAAGGGAGAAGTGTCCGTGGTTCCGCGGAGGAAAAGTGAAAATCCAGGGAAAAATATTACCCGCAATCACCAGACTGTCCGCGGATTGGAAGAGGACATAAGGTGTACTATCAGTTCCACGGAACTGACAGTTGAACTAATAAGCTTCATTATAATTGGGTCGGGCCTTTGCAATCCGGGCAAGCTCACTTGGCTGTTTCAGCCATTTTATGCACGACTAAAGCTTGGGTCGTGACTTGCTTTTGGAAGTTGCGAGTTTTGTCAATTGCTTTGGCATGGGATTTGATGCACGGGACTTTCTCTCTTGGAGACATATAAAAGAAGACTTCTTAACCTAAATATTTCTACACATCTCATATAATACACTTTTGTTCTTCATCAATATTTTAGGGTTTACCCCTTTAGGGGGAAACCGGAAACTGTGTAAACATGAGAGGCTAAACTTTATTGATTAAGGATGAATTCAATGTTCTAGCGTGAAGATTTATTATTATACAAGTTTGTTATGAGTTTTAATCATCTTATCGTTTGTTTTCACTACATTTAATTTTATGAGTGATTCTTAGATTGATTTGGGATGCATACTAGATTAGTCTATTAATTGTTCTATTGCTTTGGTATTGGGTTAGGAGATAAGTAATCGTCGAATAATTCATACACAAGTAGAAATCGCAAGTCCTTGCAGAGGGATTCTGTGGAGCAATTGCGGGTGAATACAACACCATCAAGTGGACCTTGAGCTAAGAGTTTAACTACTGGGATCAACCTAATTCACAAAGCCTAAGCGTTCGATCGGATTACACCTTGAGTGAGCTACTACTTGGTGGTTCGGTTGGATAGAATCGATATTGGAGAGCTTAAAGTATCCGTGGTAAAAGGAGTTTTGAGGATAGCACTGAGCTAGCTGCTTTCCTACGGTTGGTGATGAATGGTTCTAACGAAGATAGATAAGTATACTAATCCAGCTATCGCTTGGTAACGGCGAAGGATTCCTTGATCATATCTTTCTTTTATTTGTTATTCTTTTTATTTCACTTTAAAACAATCCCCCTTTGTGTTTTTTTTATTATTTTGCTGAACTAAATAACATATCAATTACAAAGCTCTCTGTGGGAACGATCCTTACTACCGCTATATTATTAGTTAATTGGTGGGAAATATATTGATTAATTTGTTGTGGTTACGACACGCATCAATCAACTTTTGTGTGTTGAGCAGGAACTTGCGCATTATCCTTTCTTTGCGCATTTGAAGGAGTTGAGGAAGTATGTTTGCGCTGCGGCTCGGCTTTTCGTTTGCTCCCTTCTGCAACAACATTTGTGGAAGGTTGGAGGTTGTACTGTTTGTTGATTAAACATCTGCTACCTTTAGTCTCTCGTGGTTCTTCAGCTTTTGTAGTCTTAGCTCTCTCAATAAAGCGGGTGCGGTAGTTCCGATCTCTTGGCCGCTTCATGAAGTTCTGAGAAAGTCTGGAACCTGAGATTTTCTAATAAAGCTCTGTAGACCGGAATCATTCCATTGATGCACAAGTCCATGAGTTGTTGCTCTGTGACATTTGGATCATGGCAGTCCAAAGCTTGGACTCTGAACATTTTCACATAATCATTAGGATGTTCATTGCTCCTTTGAAACATCCTTCCGAGATCAGAGAGGGTGATTTGCTCTGAAACGAAGAAATACTTTCTGTAGAAATCATTAACCATTTCTCCCCAACTTTTGATACTTCCCGGTGCAATGTTCTTGTACCAGGTGTATGCCCTGCCTTTCAGAGACTTTGAAAATTCCTTCAGACGGACAGTATGGTTGTGTTCATGTTCACCAAGTGCTTCCAGAAATCGATAAACATGTTCTCGAGCATTGCCCGTTCCATCATAAAGGGTGAAGGTTGGAGAGGTGTAACCTTTTTGGGAGAGGAATCCTTTGCGTAGCGACGGGGTATGGAGGTTGGTGACGATGGACGGGGAGGAAGGTTTTTGTCTTTTTCACGATCCTCCAAAAGACGTTCAGTCTTCACGAGTGATGAAACTTGGATGGTTCTTTTGATGGTGGATTATCTGCAGACCTTAGGAACTTCCTCATCGTCTACTACATGGATCAGAGTGACTTCGGGATCAGCATCTGAAGATGTTTCTTTAGCTTTTTCTTTCTCATGAGTTTTCTCTGACATCTTGTCTGTAAGAGTCTTGAGATAGTTGAATATTTCCTTCTAAGTAGCAGCCATGTCAGTTTGATTTTTGGTAAGAGTTTCTTGCACCTTCATGAGATCGCCTATGATAGGCGGATTTTCTATGATTTCTTCAGGAGACCGGCCGAAGAGTGGATTGTTGATGGCACCAGTGCCGTCACTTGCAGGGGTGATCACTGGGGCATCAATTCTTGGATTAGTAGTAGTGGAAGGTTGCGTCGGAGAAGTAGTAGTGGCAGGTTGAGGCGAAGGAGTGGTGTTGGCGGTACCACTAGAGCTTGCGATATTAGGGTCGGGTGTTGAACCCGGATTGGTAACTGAACCAGACCTAAGACCGACCATCTTTGTGATAATTGAGATTACAACCAAGAGAATGATTTCCCACTGTGGTCGCCAATCTGTAGATGGGGCAAAATGAGTTGCTGGTTTTTACGGAATTGAGGAGACGACCGTGCGGAGGAAACTCCTTGAACCGAGCGAACTGTTAAACCTCACACAGATGCACTGCAAGAAGGGAGTGCTTTGAATTCGAGAGATCAATCTGTAATACTCCGGCCTAAACCAAGACAATGGTCGTTCCAGAGTCAATTCGGTCACAAGAAAGGATGGGTCGATCTGTAGGAGGGAAGCTGAGAAATGTGTGAGATCAATGGTGATCGAAGATTGTATGTGTGTTGTGTATTCTGCGTGAAGAAATAAGATAAGCTCTGATTGATTGAATTTTGCTCTATTGAGAGTAATTGCTCAGACGTCGAGTTCTTAATCTCTTGTTGTCCGTTTAACGAAAGATTGTGTTGTCCTTCAATCATGATTCAGGAACTTATTTATATTGCTAGAATTGTAAACACCATGATCCCATGAAGTGTGACAATTGATGGAATCAAAGAGTGGAGAAGTGGAAATCGTGTTAAAACCAGTTGCTCAACGTGCGGAGACTTGGTCGATTTTCCATCCACTACTTTGTTAACTCCTTCAATCGATTGCACGACTTGCTCACATTATCATCGTGTGTATGAACACACATGCCGTAGACCGCCAGACCAAAACCCTAGTTAATATCCCCCACGTGACACGATTGATGTCTCGTGATTTAGTTAGTCAGTTGCTGACTTCATGGGACGATGAGTCCTTGTATTGTTGAGTCGAACGTGATTTGCAAATGTTCTGAGACTCATGAATTGAACGTGTCTGTTGAGACAGAGGTATGATTCTCACGTAAATGTTGATAGTTAAGGTGAGAAAATATTTCTCATTCGATGGGTTGTTGAATATTGACAATTGAACCAATATTCCTTAGTCAGAACAAATATTGCTCATCTGAGCAAATGTTGCCCGTCTGATGAATTATTGATAGCATGACCAAATAAAATATTAATTTAAATATCGGAAACTGAAACAAGTGTAATTAATAAAATGTTGACCATGAGATCATCGTAAAATTATTAGTGTTTGAATCTGGAATTATGAACCTTGAACTCAAAACCCTAATTCGATCAATTGATGGTTTATTAAAAATTAACCACGGAAGGAAGGGCCGGCTACATGGGATCATGGGTCGACCATGTAGCGTCCAGATAAGTGAGCAAATACCAAGGTCTTTTGAAGACTTGTTGATTTGTTGATGAGAGGATGATTAAATGATGGTTTAATCATTTATTAAAATAATGCTCGTCTGAGCCTTAGGTAATAAAACCTAATTAATTATGAAGAGATGAGGGACCGACCAAGGGGTCATGAAACCGGCCCTGGGTGGTCATGGGATCGTCTGTCGATAATTTTATGGAATTCCAAGTTGTTTGGAAGAGTTTGAACCTAATGTGAACAAATTAGGTCAAATGATGAAAAAAATGAGGGACCAGCCTCTTGCAAGCCAAAGAGCCAACCCTGGTCGGTCAAGGTAATATGCTCATGTCACCAAAGTGTTCGCGTCTCAGTCCTGAGAATTTTGATATTTTCTGATGTGCGTTTGAGCAACCATTTGAGAAAATATGAAGAAATCAGGGATTTTGCTGAAACTGAGGAAGCTTCATGAGATGAAGGAAAATATTTATTAAATGAAGGAATCATGGAGTGTGCAACCGGTTATGGCCAAGGCATGGCCTGCCGGCCAATGAGCCCGGTCCCATAGCATTTTTCCTAATTTTATTATATTTTTCATGATTTTATGAAAATACCATGAATTCAAGGAGTTTGTTGAAATAAAGGAGTTTTCCTTGAAGTGAAGGAGTTTCTATGAGATGAAGGAAACAAATAATATTAATAATAATAAAATAAGGGTGTATGGGACCGGCTTGGGCATGGTCGTCCGGCTAGGGCCCGGTCCCATGAGTGTTCCCTAGTTTTATGTATTATTTCATGATTTAAAGTAATTTTCATGATTTGAAGGAAATATCATGAAATCAAGGAATTCCATAGGATTAAGGAAACATAAAAATAATAATAATAATAATAATAATAAATAAGGGCGTGTGGGACCGGCTAGGGCATGACCAGCCGCCTGGGCTCGGTCCCATGAGTTTCCCTAATTTTATATTATTTTTTCATGATTTGAAGGAAATATCATGAAATTAAGGAGTTTTCATGAGATTAGGGAAATAATAATAAAATAATGAGGAATCATGAGGTGTGGGACCGGCCACGACTAGGGCATAGCCGTCCGGCTAGTAGACACGGTCCCACGACACCTTTTCCAATTTTATATTATTTTCTTGATGCGAAGGTAACACCATGAAACTGAGGAGTTTCCTTAAAACGAATGGTTCAAATGAAGAGATTTTCATGAGATCAAGGAAAATAATAAAAATATGATAAAATATAGAATTTGGATGTGGGACTGGTCACGGCGTGACTGGCCGTCCGGTGAGCCCAGTCCCCTAGCGCCTTGACTAATATTTTATTATTTATTATTTTCTTCCTATTTTGCATAGGTTCATCGTTCTTTCGTATTTTGGAATGCTTGTTCGTGCATTCAGGTGCTCGTTAGGTGTATTATTCTTTGAGTACATTTGCACCATTTTAGTCGGGGCTTACTCGATAGTTGCTCGAGATGCCCGTGTGTTTAATATTTATTACTAACCCATGGAATTCTCATTGGCAAGAACCATGAATCAAGTAATGAAATATTATGGAAAACATACAATATTTTCCAAAGATTCAAAATGATGAATCGATGATTTAGGAATAATTAATTGATGGCTCTATACTAGTACGATCGTCTAGGAGCATTAATTATTCGAGGATTGAGTAATATGAGCTAGTTGAAGCGTCATATTTCTTTTATATAGTCGGGGAAGACATTGCTACATCCTGAAGACGTTGTTGCTCTATACTAGCAAGCAAGCTGTCTAGGAGCCATCCAATATTTCGATTCTATACAGAAGTAATTACTGAAATTGCTCAGTATTCGTGAGATATGTCGTTGCCTCAGCTGAGAGACTACATATCTACATACACTCTGAGAGATAGTATCCTCAGTCAGAGATTCTTGTGGTATAAGCTTTCATGCTTTCGATAAGAGACATGAGCCTCAATACTCGTCTGATTGCTGGATCAGGAGCATATACAATTATGGGTTTATGATTTTAACCCTTGTCGAAAATCCACCATCTACACAGCCATGCCGGGATAAACACCAAAAACCCTAAAAAAGATAAAACCTGGGACGAGAAAAAAGAAGAAAAAGTCGAAAGGAAAAAACAAAAAGCTCACGGAAAGAAAATGCTAATCAAATGAAGAAAAAGATTAATCAAAACGGGAAAATAATGGAGAAGAGACCAATCCATCGGGAAGCCTGACTTTAATTCGCCAGATTTCAACGCCGGAGCTCATCGCCGGAGAGAGAGAATTAACTAAAAACAAAGCCACAATTTGAAACAATGGAGATTTTTTTTTTTTTTTAATTTTGTTTGGTCTGATTGGTCTAGTCTCTTTTTTATTTTAGTAACTCAATCACTCTATTTCATCCCGGCAGTGGTAACAATTCGATGTTTGGTTCCCCACCAAATCACTTAGAGAAACATATAATTTTTCAAATAAAATAAAAACAGAACGCAGTGTGATGATTCCATTCTAACACATGAACTCTGTCTTTTTATGAAAAGAGACTACATTATTGGGTTCCTTAACTTCTACAACCAAGATGTTTCCATCCACTTAGATCTGGTTAGTGTCATCCCGAATTGGCACAAATTTCTAGGCTATGGAGTTTAATTTTTTAATTTTTTTTTATTATTAAAAACTAACTAAAAGTTTTTCCCTCACCCCAAAATTAAATATAACATTGTCCTCAATGTTTCAAATAAAAGTGCAGTACCAAAACTATAAGTAACAAGAGGAATCAGTAAAGAGAGAAATCAGAAAGATAAAATCTGGATGAAGCGTAGCAATCCTTCCATGGGGAACAAGAAAATAAAATAAAAACAAGAAGAGGGACCTTAATATCACCATGTATGGGTTGCCTCCCATAAAGTGCTAAGTTTATTGTCTTCATCCAGACTTCAGTAGAATTAGTCACCACATAAAATCATATAACAATAGTCGGAAAAATTGTGGGTCATATGAATCAAATAATGTTAACACAAATAGAAGAAAACTACATTATACCAAGAAAGTGAACCAACCAAAGACACCCTTATCAAGTTTTCTATTTAAGACAATTATATCTAATTGTGGTTCGGGTTCAGGCTCTATAAAAGGGCTTGAATAAAATATTTTTATGGGCCATGCTTCCTCGTTGGCAGGATCCGGAGGATCAGGTTGTAGAGTCTGGAAAAACTCAAATAAAAATTTAAAAGCACATAATAATAACCTAATAATTGCGGATCCTCTAAGTCAATCATATCGACTCACACAGCTGACCACAATGAAAGTGGTGATCATTCTTAAGAAAATGTGTCGAAGATTCTAATTTCCTAAAATTAGGTTTAGTTCAAAAAACTACATAATGACACATTTCAAATTGAGATACTCCCACATTTGGTAAATAAAATTTTGGTCGGACAACAAAGTCAATTATGGTATCATGGACCGGATTAACCACATCAACTAGAGGATGTGTTTCTATCAATATAGTTTCTTTATGGATATAACTAGGTTCAGGAAAACATGTATGAAGATAGTCTCTTATGATGGCAGAGGAAATATGTCAAGTCTCAAGTTAGGGACCTTTATAAGAGTCAAAGGTAAACCACGGGGAGAATGATATTCACCCCCAAACCTAGAGTTGTCAATATCCTTAGAAAAACTAGTCACAATTTCCTTAATTTCTAAATTATCAGATTTAGGAAAATTGTCTTTTATTTCTTCTAGGTTGTAATTATGTGGTTCTACATTTCTATAATCCACAACAGAGACTATTGATTCCAAATCGGTAGACTCTAAACATTAGTCTCAGGATAAATTCTTTCCTCTAAGCCATCCTCGGCTTCATAATCACAATGATATACTACACCATCTAAAACAATGGTATTCCTAGTCAAATACTCATCCATTTGAATAGGTGAATAGTTATCAACATTATTAGGATTTGAACTAGAAACAACATTATAATCATAAGTCTCAGTTGGTGCAACAATTTCCTCATCATTATGACTACATATTTCAAATTCTTCATTAACACTATTCTCATCATCATCATAACATGAAGATGCTTGAACCCTATCAAATTGGCAATTAAGTTTGTTGAGAGCAATACTTAAAGATGCAATTCTTTCATCCGTATCTAAGAAATTCTTCTGCTCAGTTTCAATTAATTGATCCATTAATATTTGCGTCCATTGTGAACTTTCAACCAACTGCTTGAGTGAATCTTTGAGACAAAGAATTTTGTTGTAAGAATAATTAGGTTGCAACTGTTTAACTAGATCCTCCAAAGATGGAGAACTCTCATTTTGTTCATTATAATATTGCTCATTCGCCCGTTCGTATGACTGGTGGACATGCGAATATTAATTGGGATCACCGTGGTAAGAACCATAACCTTTAGAAGGTCAGTATTGGTCCCAAGTACTATACACACAATGGTCAAAGCACAAATATTTTTTATTTTGAAATTTGGGTCGATATTCATTATATTGTTCCTCATAATACCAGTTCGACATTTTCTTGGTGCACATGAAAATGCAAGGTCGACTAAAATAGGTAGGCTCAGGTTACCTCAGCAAAATATACCTATAGGTACGAGGATGGGGCTTGCGGAATTTTGGCTAGTAACTCCCATAAGGCACAAGGCACGGGTTCAACGTACTTTTCCACATGTTTCCTAAATTCGGTAATCAGACGATCCAATTTGTGTGTGCAACGTGTTTTTTTATAAAGAAAATATAATAAATACAAAAAAATATTTACAAAAAAAAAATAAAAGAAACCTAATCTAATTATGTACAAACAAATAAAATATCTAAAGAATCAGATGTAGTTTTACAAGTGGTAAGTAGAAGGTTCGATTCTCGGACTTTTGAAAAGATTTGGTTCTAGATTAATTAAGAAAATACTAGAGAAAACTAATTGTATTGGCCAAAGAGAGAGAGGTCTAGGGTTTCAGATTCCACTACTTCTAACAGTAGTAAATTCAATAATTAATTTCTCTAACTTTACTCTCGAAACTACACAAGGCAATTTTGAACCCAATCTCATGCCTTGTAAAATTTATCGCTAATGAAATAAAGGTTCGACTCAAGTCGATAATCTAAGGCCTAATTTTCCTTCGCTTATAAAAGATCGACCGCCGAAGACGATCCAAAATAGTTATTATGAAGCATTTAAAGAAGAGAAAAATTTTAAGCAATTAAAACTAATTCGAGAGTAATAATAAAAGAAAATTAAATACCAAAAATTACATGTTAGAAGTAGCTTCCTCCTCAACCTTAGAAAATAAATTAGCTACTCATATGAAGAGATATGGAAGAAAATCGATTAATCATTGCATTGAAAATAAGAAAGATTGCTTAATCATTGCATTGAAAACTCTGATTTTGTGATTTCTGGCCCTCTATTCTATCCCAAACTCTCCATACCCTTTCTCTTGATCCTCTACAACCTTTATATACTCAGCAGAGTCCTTCAATATCTGTAATAACTTCGGTTGATCTCCTTTCCTTCTCGAGAATATTTTCTCTCTTTACCGAATAAACTTTCCTTCTATTCTTTCTCCACACGTCTGCTTGTGTTAATCACATTCCCAACACCGTATAAATTGCAATCTGCTTCTTTTTTCCACACAGTACAGAGAAAGAAAACCCCGTGAACTACCTTCTCCTTTATTTTGCTTTGATTCGATGACTCAGCCCTATTTTCTCGAATCTAAGAGGCTTACCATATCTGTTTTGATGTAACATGCCGGTCCGTATCCATTGGAGTGATTGAGTTTCACCCAAACTCTTCAAAGGTCCAAACAGAACTTCCCGGGAAAGAATAAACCCGAGAATACCATTTTCTTCAAACTCATGATTCCAGCCAATTCTATCCAAAACAAAACCCATTACCATCCCTGTTATGCCAAAATAAAGAAACCCATTTGATTTAAGCCATTGAGTCTCATTACAACACCTCCGAAATCCAAACCCTAATTCTCCCGGTTCAAACACAATTTTTCCCACAATTTCGGTTTTCAAATTGTTGAACTGCCCTTATCCATTACGGGGTGCATTCAACAGTTGGGGTGTATTTAGCAATCTTAGGGGTGCGAATAGCAATTTGTGGGGTATAAGAAGTAATTTGGTAAATAGCAAAAACTCCTCCTGGTGCATTTATCGACTCATTCGGGTGTCTTTAACACATTTCTGGGGTGCCATTATCCAAAGATGGGGTGCCTTTAACACTTTTGAGTGTGCTTTAAGTAATTTTCAAGCCGATTTCTCCAATAATGTTTATTTCTCCAAAAACACCTACAAAGACATAAAAAGCCATAATAAATACAAATCGAGTACTAACAATATATGTAATTGAGACATAAATGCGTCTATCACAAACATGTATAGAAATTCATTAAATACAAAGCACACAGTAATCATGCGATGAGGTGAACCAAGAATGCCGAATGACATAACATGTAAGTAATCAGATAAACAAGCCGTTGTGCTCAAGGATATCGATGAGGCAAACAAAAATCATGCAATCTTGAAGTCATGTTGTCCGCTACCATTCATTGGAAAGAAACAATACATACGTAAGCCATGCTAGAGCGAAAATTATATTTGGGTAAAGAGATAAAAAGGGGTACCATTGTTACTGCATTCAAAGCGGAGATGCCAATAACTATAGTCGAGCTGCCTGCAATATGGGCTCCTTTCCCTATCATAACGCCGGTGCATGGAGGATCTAGATAATGACTTTATTCTTTTACGAAAATTTCTGGATATATTGTATCCATGTGCTTATAGGTAACTTCTCTTCTTCATTGCTTGAAGCCCATCTCATAGGGAATTGGCACTAAGTAGCGCTTGCACAGCCAAAAGGTATTGAGGAAGTCGAGTGGTGCAGTTGGGCAAAGACGCTCGTGAAAGACAAGCGGCGCTGGCGAGATGGATTCTAGCTCTCGGGACTGTTGAGTGAAGGTGCTGGTAGCGCCGTACATGGCGCTATTATGGTATCCTCCAACCTCAGTGTTGTTTCAACTACATTTCCTTTGGTAGATGCTCATGGACTGTTGTATTATATGCTGATATGGATCTGAACATTGTGCAACCACTGGCTTTTTGGAACAGAATCAATCATACTATTCGAATCGAATTTGGAATCATAGAATCAAACTTTTCTATGTTATTTATTGGGAATTTAAATGGTTGAACACTTCTTTTCTCTGCCAAAGTCAACAATTAGTCATTCAAACACATACACGAGTGTTTCCCAATTAGAAAATTAAAAGAAAATTGAGTTCACAACATTTACTGGGTATTTCTTCAATTTTTTTTTTTTTTTGGATTTGAGGTTTAATTCTCGATCACGATTAACAATCAAGATAGGTCAAATCCAAGTAGGAACAAAAACCCTGACGATATTACGGAACTTCATGGGTCCCATCCAAAATTTAATGCGAATTATCACCATTTTTCAGATCAACACATCGATTGTAAATCGTAAGACAAGAACTGATGTAAGACCAAATTCATGGGTTCTCAAAATAAAAAAAAGTAGTTTTTCAGAAATTTTCCCTTGTAAGACGCGAAATCAATCATCATAGATGGGATTCACAACCGATTAGTTACCAATCATAATTAAATTAGAAGATTAGGATGAGATGGAACTAATCTTTTTAAGAATTTACTGATGAATCTCTGAATCCGATTGTTGATGATTACTCCCTCAGGATTTTCTCTTGAATCTGTGCTGGGATAAATTCAGTCTAGGGCGAGAAGAAGGTTGAGAAAAGATGAGTAGCACTTGTGTGGCTTCGGAAAAGAGAACGACGCTGATATAGTTAAGTGGCGCTTGGTATGCTGCAGCGGCGGTGATAGACGCGGAGATAGGCAGAGGAGGGAGGCGCTTGTGTTTGTAGACATCAGACTAACTTCTGAATGCGGAGATGATTTATTATGAAGAAATAGGCGGCGCGGGGGTAGTGTTTAGTAAAGATAGGGCACTGGTGAGGATGTAAGATGCGGAGTGAAAGAAACGAGCGGTTGTTTTAAGTGGAGAAATGAAATGGACGCGGATAGGAAAGAAATGTTTTGGGAATTAGGCGTCTAAGCTAGAGATGAGCCTCCGCTTGTGGTCGCCAAATGTTGAGGGGTGAATATGATTTTGGTTGTACAAGTCTATCCACAACACACCCAATTCCTAAGAAGAGAGAGAGAAAGAGAGAAAACGGCCCCCTTCCTTTGTACTATGTACCTCCTTATATAGACTTTTCCAAATGCCCTTCCTTTTATGACATCATGCCACATGTCCAAAACCTCCTTAATTACTTCTAATGCCACTCCTTCTCTAATACAACCTTCTCATTCTCCATTAATTCCCTTCTTATCTTTTCCGTCTTATGGATACCTTCTAGTGGACTTGGGCCTTAGTCCCCAAGTCCCCCATGTTTCATGTTGGGTTTGACTCCCTTTTAGGGGCTCCCTAGCCCTGCTAAGCGGAAATTATTTTCATGTATCAATAGCGGGACCACTTGCTTTGCTAACCATATGATCCATGGATAAGATATGAAAGTTTTAGGAGTTTTGAGCGAAAGAGAAAGTCCTTAAAAGAGAAAGCCCTAATAATAATAAAATAATGGGAAAGAGGGCGGCCGACCAAACTCGGTGACGTGGACGGCCGGTTTGGTCATGGTGGGCCCACCCCAAGGTTTCTATTTATTATTTTATTATTATGTCCTCTCTCTTCCCTTTCCTTCTTTGGTCAACTTTCATATCCTTGTTGTTCCATGTTTTTGGATGCTCCCACGAGCATTATTACTAATACACCCGTGCCTCTTTACTTGGGCTTACTCGGGGGTCCCCCAAATGCCCGAAAGGTGAATATTCAATACTATTCCATGGAATTCATACGGGAAAAGCCATGAATCAGAGTAATTTTCTATGGATTCATCGGTGAATGTCGCACTAGAATCGTTTAATTATTTTCTAGGGATTCACTGGTGAATGCCGCACTAGAATTAATTAATTATTTTCTAGGGATTCACGAATGCCGCACTGCAATTAATTAATTACTCGCTCTATACTAGAATGCAATATGTCTAAGAGCATTTAGATATGTTGTGATCAAAGATCATATGTTATTCTCGGTTCGGACACAAGAGATGAATTCCGGAATTCAAATAATAAATGATGATACTTTTAGCTTAGTTGTAAAATATATGGAATATTGAGAGTTCTGTCCCAGAGCATTAATATTGCCGTCATATATTGTTACATTTAATGGGATTTCACAGAACTGCGATTAACTTTCATTGCAAAAAGTGAAGACATAATTTCTTACGATTCCGATACCAATCAGAAACACACAATTTCCGATGTGATTTTACGAATATGACCTTCGTCAAAAATCCACCATCAACAGTAGTCTTGTAGGGTTGGCGAACCCGGTTCACGAACCATTGCACCCTGACTCGTGAACAAGCCTAATGGTTCTCGAACCGTTGTATCAACTGTCCAAATTTAAGATTTTAGTATATGCTCAAAGACTTATTTTTTTTAAATATGTTTAGCATTACTAGAACTCTCTCAAACACTTCTAAGACTTCATTGATCACTCAAACACTTATGTGTGTGCATCATTATTAAATTCTTAGGTGTTTAAATGAACATCAAATTGTTGTAGTTCTTTGGCATATTTGCCAAACGAACAATCATTGTACACGGTTCTAGAACCGGTTCCTAATGTATATTCTTATATTGTCTTTTCAAGACATAAAGTGTTTGCTTGATTCTCAAGTTATCTTATCATGAATTCTAAGCAACCCCTGGTCCTTGAAAACATATAAATAAAGATGCTCTTTCAACTAGGAAAATCAATCCCTGACACTTTGTATCCTAGTTGATTCTAGGGTCGTCCTCTATAGACCTAGGTTTCCTATGAGAAACATAATTAGGTCTACGACTAAAAGACTTCTCTTTGGGGATTTGTGAAACCAGGTCCGATTATCTTTACCTTGATAGTTCGTGTATCCCGATCTTACTTTTGTTATCTTTTTTAGGAAAGATAGATAGTCATCATAATGTTCTCCTCGTCTCATACTTTGTGATTCCTCAAGATAGATATCAAAAATGATCTTAATCGATCTTTTGAAGATTGTTCTTGAGAGGTGTTTAAGAATCTAGACTGCTCTCTAGGATTCGTAAGTTCCGTATTAGTGAGGTTTGCTAGCTTTGTCTATTGCAAACAAATGTCCTCACCTTGATCTTTGATCTAAACGGAAATCAAATAGGCTTATCTGTTAAAGGCAGATTGGTATCAAAAGTCTCCACTTAGGTTGAAGAAACTCTTAGGCTGTAAAGGACGTCATCTAAGGGAATCAATTGCGTAGAGCCTTGCGAGGTTCAAGAGACGCAAGGAGCGCGACTTTAACTGAATCACTTGGAGGGTGGGTTCGATCTCAACTGCATTCCGGTCTGAAGTCTTATAATAGGCTAATGTTTGTAGCGGCTTAATACAATTTGGTATTCAAATCTAGACGAGCTCCCAGGGTTTTTCTGCTATTGCGGTTTCCTCGTTAACAAAACTTTTGGTGTCTTGTGTTTTTCTTTTTCCGCATTATACTGTTTAACTGTATAATTATATTTACACAGGTTTGTAGTTATTCAATCTAAGTAGATACACACACCTAATTGGAATCGATTACAAGACTAGTTTCTTGTAGAATTCGTATCTTGAAAGATAGATAACAAGTTTAATTATTTGGCAGAATTCCGATTGAATTATTTGGATACGATTAGATTGATCTTGGATATTGATTTTTAAGATCGTCCAAGTACTCTGCTTAACAATGAGGTTCACGGACTCGGTGTCTATATATACTGGTTGAGTAGAGGTTAGAGATATAAACTCTATATACATATTGTCAAGGATCATTCAGTTGGTCTACTTGCAATTTTATTAAGTTTTGTCCATACAGGTTGCTGAACGAAAACGTTGGGTGCACTACAACAAAAACAACCATGGATCATCCTTAATTAAAAACCATGATCTAACTACCGGTTATCTGTGATCTTTGCCCATATGATATATTAAGCAACCTATAGATCACAACTTTTCTGCAATGAAATATGTGATCTTTAGTAAACAATCCATCTCTGGTTTTTCCAAACAGTCATATATATACCCTATGGTATCCTCCTAGGTCGACAAATATAGAACCAAATATAAAAAATGGTCTTTGGAGCCCATAACATAGACATAATTAAGCTTAGTAGGCAAACTTCCTACCCTTGCCTTGGGATGGCTCCGCCCTGGTGGTATCCTCCTGGGAACATAAATTCCTGCTTTGTAAGTATAATAAATAGAAGGTAACAAAGTAAAAGTAAAATTTTCAGCTTCTTCAAAAGTGTCGTAGTGTAGGAGGTAGGGGCTACCAGTTTGTGTGCCAATAGTAGTTAGTTAGCGGGTATCCCTTATCCCCTAAAGTGCTAGTATTTAGTATTAGGCTTATTGTTAGTAATTAGCTTGGAATTGGCTGTCTTTATAAATTATAAGGGATGGGTTAGATTTAGCCATGTGTTGGCATATTACCCGTAGGATCTATTCAGTAGAGTTGAGCCTTATAAGCTCCAGTTCTGTAATTATTTGGGTATGAAAATATTAATCTAAATCAATTGTTCAATCGATTTCATGGCTGGTTCTTCTGAACTAAATGGCTCAGATCTTCGGATCAGAGAGGTTACCGTTACTTATGATCAAAACCATGTTGTTGTACATCAAGGTACACAACATTTGGTATCAGATTCGTTTCAATCTAGGGATTATTGGTATAGAGTTAGGGCAAAAAATGAAGCCTATAACCATTTCCTTGATCTGCAGACACAATATAGAGATTTATCCAACGATGTATCTTCATGGAGTAGAACTTCGGAGATTACAGAATGAAATCTCCTGGGCTAGGGTCAGTTGGGAATCCATTCAAGTACCACCATTCGAAGAACAATTCGTTAATAGAGCTTGGTTTACGAGAGCTACGAAGAAGGAGGAAGAGGTTTTTATTGTAGACTCGGTACCTAAATTAAGTCAAGACTCTTCAACAGTGGTAGAAGCTAGGGTTACAGAAGCAACAAAGACTGAAGAGATAGTTGTATCTGAAAAATTGATTGCTGATTCTGATGAGTTGACTCCATCTTTCTTCTTTGAAGAAAAAGAAGATTCAACCACTGTCGTAGTAAAATCAATTCCTTCCCCTGTCATTGAAAAGGATTTGTTTGTTGATGAGAATTCTCAGTACTAGAAGTGGTGACAACTGATGTTATTGAAGTCATCAACAAAATTCTAGGTATGGCTTGTTTTCACTTCAAACTTGATGATTCTCGTTTGTTATTCGATCGTGGTAAATGTGCTGGTAAAGCGATTTTTCAATTGATTCTTAGCCTTGGGTATGATTCAGAATTGAGGTTTCTCGATTCGATTGCTCTTTGGGTATGATTCAAAATTGAGGTTTCTCGATTCGATTGCTCTTTTATGTGTCAAACCTGTTGATATTCATGGTGAAGGGAAGGTGTTTGTTCAAATGACTGAGAGAGGTGGATTTTTGTTACTCTTAATTGCTAGAGTAGTTGCTATTGAGATGGCTTGTCGGTTGGTGTTTCAAAGGGTTGAGATGTGGAGAGCAAATTTTTTTTTTCTTGCAGCTCAAATGTTCATTGCTTGAGGTAATTCCAATGGGAGTATGTGAATGTCACAGTCCTCCTTTATGTGACATCTATACGGTTAAAAATGGTGACGCCCGATACCGGTGGTTACCTGTTCATGAATATGCCGCAATATACCCAAGTATTTTACTCGCACTGTTGCCTGAATACTAACACATGATTGCTTTGCAGCAAGTTTGTGAGCAGATTGAGCACTCAGATCTTGATCTCGATACATCAAATTCTTCATGGGAGGTCATAGTGGAGTATTTGAGGTGGAAGTTTAAATTGGTTACATTTGATTTATGGAGTCTGAGAAATGCTAGTTGGATTGTGAACAATTTTATCTCAGTTGTATGCTTTAACAAAAATGGAAATTATAGACGCAATCTGTTCTACAAAGATGAGGTCTATCATCAACTTGCAAGTGGATCAGCTCGCATTATGTTCTGCAAGGCTGCTAAGGCACTTGATCTGTTTGTTAACATTCAACTTGGGCTTACAACCAAGTGTGTTACTATTAGTCAGTTTTTGACACATGAACTGTTTGCTGACTTTGTTGGGAGTATAGTGTGGAGACGGAATTATGGTAATGTTGATATTCTCTTGCAGCTTCTACTTGGTTTACAAGAATATCGATTGACAATCCAAGAAAAACTTGTAAATCGATTTGGAAGATAAAATTCCATTAAGTAGCACTGAAACCCCCTATTGGAAAATCCTTAAAACATTCAAAAAAAAAGGTGCAATTTAATTTTAAAATGGTTGTGACATAAAAGACAACAAGGAAAAGTGCCGATTCTTATTACATAAAGAGTTTCTCTAATTTTAATTATATTATACGATATAATAACCAAACACAAAGACATATAAAGTGTTTGGATAAACTTTAAGTAATTTATAATAAAATTTAGTTAAAAGATCGAAATTCAGTTCGAAAATATAATTCCACAATAACTTTTAAAAGTAAAACATCAACTTTTATCCAACTTATAAGTTATTTTGCTTCTGACTTTTAAAATTGATTTATGCCTTCGCGTTCTGCTTTTAGTATCAAAACACCCTCTAATCATTTGACTATTTTAAAGCTCCCAAATAGACGTCCAAGCGAGATAAGTGGGATTTAAGTTTCATTTGTTCCAAAGAAGCCTAGTAAGCTTCTCTAACAGTGACCAGACTACCCCTGTAAGTTTTGCTAGGCTCTCTTACCGGCGCTTACAAATTTTACCATATCTAAGGTGCACTTGCCGATATCCTCAAAAAGATTCTCCCCAAACTCGAACGTTCCATTTATTTATTTTTCTTATCTAGAGATCCCCAAATTTCAAAAACCAATTTTCCATAATAAAAACACGACACCTCACACATATGAGAGTTATGACGCCGTTAGTTTAGGGATTCAAAATCTCCGCTCCCACTCTCTAACGGATACATTTTCTTTTTCCCTTTCTCTTTCTTCCTTCCACTACTGTCTTCTCTTCTTTCTCTTTCTTTATTCTCTCTTCAATCGCCTCTGTAAATTTCTAGGGTTTCTTCATCATCATCTTCTTCATCATCATCTTTCTCAACTCTCTCTACACTTCTAAACGATGAAGAATTACATGTTACCGAAAGGTAGTGGAATCTTGAGAGAGATCAGTACACAAGAACAACAACTATCATCGCCAAACCCTAAACAAAGATCGAGAAAGAAAACTTCATCGAGAGAGAATGTTTCGCCGTCAGATTTAAATTCGATGGTTGATTATTCTTCTCCGTCAGTTACTACTGCTAAAACACTATCTTCTGTGGGTAAAATGAAAAGCCCTCTTCCTCCTCGACCTCCTTCTTCTAATCCGTTGAAACGGAAATTGATATTGGAATCTGTTCCTGAGAATAGTGCTCCTGGATCTTTCGATTCTGGTGTTCAGGTATGTGTGATTGATTTCTTTATCTCGTTTGCCCTAATTTTGGATTTTAAAGGGAATTTGTTGTAAGAAACCCTAAATTTTGTTGAATAATGATCTTGTAAGCTTTTGATTTCTGATCTGTTGAAATATTTTGAGATTTCCTTTTGATTTTGGAGGTTTCTTGAATTGTGTAGGTGATAGTACGAATGCGTCCACCAAATCCAAATGTGGATGCGGATGACGAGGTGATAGTAGAAAAGGCATCGTCGGAATCTTTATCAGTCCTTGGACAGACCTTCACGTTTGATTCTGTTGCAGATACAGGATCTTCTCAAGTAAGAATGCTTTCTATTTTAACAGTAATTTTTGGGAAATTTTATGATTTCTTTCTTTTCCTGCTTCTAATAGAATCAATTGTATTGAATTCTTCCAGAAAGACATATATCAGCTAGTAGGTGCTCCTCTTGTTGAGAATTGTTTGGCTGGGTTTAACAGTTCAATATTTGCTTACGGCCAGGTATGGTTTTCATAGTAATTTAATCTTATTGACATGAATGTAACTTGTATTTGTATGAAGAAGCATTGGTATCTGAATTCGCTTCATCTAACAGACAGGGAGTGGAAAGACATACACGATGTGGGGACCCTCCAATGCTTTGTTGGAAGATAATCCTTCTGGTGGAGAACAAGGCCTTACTCCTCGCGTCTTCGAGCAGCTCTTCTCACGCATGAGTGAGGTGAGTTCAGCTGTCTTCATTTAATAAACCCATTTAAATTCTAAACGCAGAATGTTGTATAAGTGCAGCTTGATAAATGCATATTTCGTTTTTTAGGAGGAAGTAAAACATGCTGACAAGCAACTCAAGTACCAATGTCGCTGTTCATTTCTTGAGGTGGGATTTCAGAACATTTTTTGCTTAAGTTCGTTTAATTTGATTTGTTTCTGTGTTCATGGTTTTCGTAATTTCATGCAACAGATCTATAATGAGCAAATAACAGATTTGTTGGATCCAAGTCAAAGGAACCTCCTGGTAAATATAATATGTTATCTGCTTATCCTCCTCTTGCTATGCCTCCTCGATGTTTTTTTTTAACATTGTTGTGGTTAATGTTTTCAGATTAGGGAAGATGTGAAATCAGGTGTTTATGTTGAGAATCTTTCCGAGCAGGATGTCTGCACGATGAAAGACGTGAGGTTGCTTTTGATAAAGGTGCGCAAAAAGGATTATGAAGTTTGTGTCTAAATTTATAACATGCTAACTTCGATGTTTGTATGTTGCTTGTTGGTGATATAGATAAATTTCAATTAGTTCACCTTCTTTTAAGGATGTGCATAGCATTTTCTACTCAGCACATCCTAGAATTTTTGAGAAAAGTGAACTATATATGGGATGTAGGAGAGATGCCTAGATGTCGTTATACTGCTGTATTAACAAGATACCTAGAAACAAATTATAAACCCTGAATTAGGATTGTCTTTACGAAGATTGTATTTCAGTAATATATGAACTGTTTCCAGTACACAATTTTAATTTTTATGGTTCTCCATCGTGTAATACGAGGGACTGGCGAACAGGAGGACTGGTGCAACAAGTATAAATGCAGAGAGTTCTCGTTCGCATAGTGTGTTCACTTGTACTGTGGAATCACGATGCAAGGTAACCTTTTGTGTTTATTGATTTTATGTAATTCATTTAAGATTGCAATCTAACCTAAAGTTCCATTTACAGAGCATGTCAGATGGCTTGAGCAGTTGCAAGACAAGCAGAATAAACCTAGTTGATCTTGCTGGCTCAGAGAGACAAAAGCTTACTGGTGCCGCAGGAGAACGTTTGAAAGAGGCAGGGAATATTAACCGTTCCCTTTCCCAGCTTGGGTAATACTTTTTTCTTCTTACTTCATGCATAGTCTTGTATGATATGTGTAAATAGAAATCTCATGGTAGCATTTTGTTCTGGTGTTAATGGCTATCTTTTGTGTGAACTTCAGGAACTTGATAAATATTCTCGCTGATGTTTCGCAAACTGGGAAGCAAAGGCATATCCCATATAGGGACTCCAGGCTAACTTTCTTGCTGCAGGAATCCTTGGGTGGTAATGCAAGATTAGCAATGATATGTGCTATTTCTCCCGTGCTAAGGTAATGATCTGTGTTGCTTTACTCCAGAATATAGTATTTTCTATAATCCGGGAACTCATGTGGTTGGAAATGATACAGTTGTAAGAACGAAACACTCAGTACTCTGAGGTTCGCCCAGCGTGCAAAAGCAATTAAAAACAAGGCAACTGTTAATGAAGTCATGCAAGATGATGTGAATGTCTTGCGAGAAGTGATTCGCCAGCTTAAGGTACTCCTTTGCCTTTTAATACTCATTTTACCTTCTTTGTAACTTCAAGAATATAATTTTACTTGATTTTATTTCTTACCTTTATTTTTTCCTGCCAATAGGATGAACTTCTCCGAATGAAAGCAAATGCCAATCCTGCAGCAGCTGGCCCCAACGGAGGATATTCAACAAGTTGGAGTGCACGTCGAAGCTTAAGTATATTGAAAATGAGTCTTAACCAGCCTATGACATTACCTCATATTGATGATGACAGTGATGAGGAGATGGAAATCGACGAGGAAGCAGTTGAGAGGCTCTGCAATGAGGTAGAAAATAATATTAATGAAAGAGAGGTTGCCTCTGAAAACGCTGAAGTAAAAGCACTCTCCTCCGATGATCCTATAAGTGCACCTGTTAGTAAGCAGGGCTTGGAGGTAGCTGATGTTCATATGGAAGTTTGTCCATTAGAAGGAATAACAAAAGAAGAGGCTGTGGAGAATGGTATGGTTATTTATGATCAAGTGAAGGATGTAAAGGATCCCATTGAGGAGCAACTTCAAGAGGGAGGACCAACATGCGAGACTCTGGTGGAGAACCATTCTGCAGATGCTTCTGTCTCCAAAACAGATGTATCCTGTTCTCCTAGTGCCGCTCTTCCTTCTAACCTTAGCATAATTTCCTGTGAGGCGACTCCAGTTCTTCGTTCTCCCCCTTTGAGTGTTTCACCAAGAGTCAACGAAAGCAGCAGGAAAAGCCTTAAGACATTATCGATGTTGTCTGCTTCCCAGAAAGATTTAGCAGAGGAGAAAAATCTAGGACTGGAGGATCTACCTAGGAAATCTGTGAAATGCAAGTCCTCAAGTGTTCAAACTAGTACAAATGGCTTTACACAAACTGAACATCTGGCAGCAAGTCTCCATCGTGGTCTTCAAATTATCGATAGTCACCGCCAGAGTACAGCCTTCGGTCGCTCTTCCTTCAGGTTCGCTGAACTGAAGCCTCTTCTTCTTACAGTTGATAAGGTTGATGTCGGAGTACAAACTGTTTCACTTGAATCTGAAGTACCTGTAGAAGATGCATCAGAATATTTGTGCAGTAATTGCAAGAATAGAACTCCTTTACTTGAATTGAAAGAGGAAACTGAGAACTCAAATATGCAATTAGTACCTATTGAAGTCTCACAGTCAGGTGAAAAGACCAAAAGCTAGTTCCAAAGGTATGAATTAAACGCTAAAAACGATTTGTTCTCGCTGATGTTGTTGTTGTTTAGAGTCTTGTGTTTCATTGTATTTGTTTCACCTGCAGGCAGTAGAAAAGGTGTTAGCTGGAGCAATCAGGAGAGAAATGGCTCTTGAAGAGTTCTGTGCCAAGCAGACTGCTGAAATCTCCCAGTTGGATCGTCTTGTCAGTTCTTTTCTTTCTCTATTTCATATATCAGCTTCTTATAAGATGCTGTCTTTAAATTTTCTCTGGGTTGTTTGTTAGTACTTACTCTTTTTCTTTCTTTATTTCCTTGTTTTTATAGGTTCAGCAATACAAGCATGAGAGGGAATGTAACAGCATAATTGAACAAACAAGAGAAGACAAAATCAGGAGGCTAGAGAGCCTGATGGACGGGGTCTTGCCGACTGAGGAATTCATGGAGGAAGAGTTTATGTCTCTTGCAAATGAGCATAAGGTATGATTTAATTTGTATTCGCACTTGTAAAGCTTGACTATCTTTGTTATTATCAATTATGAAATTAAATTTCTATGTTCCCTTTTTTATACTGGTCTGGTTGTTAAAGAATTTTCCAGTTATTGATAAGAGTATTATATTGCAGCTGTTGAAAGAAAAATACGATAACCATCCTGAGTTGCTGAGAACAAAAATTGAACTTAGAAGAGTTCAAGATGAGCTTGATAGTTACAGAAACTTTTTTGATATGGGTGAGAGAGATGTATTGGTGGAAGAGGTTCAGCATTTGAGAAGCCAACTCGCCTATTACGTAGAATCTTCTTCTTCTCCTTTACCGTCTCGAAAAAGAAGTCCAATGCTACAGCTGACATATCCTTGCGAGCCTCCTTCGACACCCTTATGTGCAATTCCTGAGACAACTGAGCGAAGTATGGAGGAGAAATTTGAACAGGAGAGGTGTAACTGGACTGAGGCAGAAGGCAAGTGGATCTCCCTTTGCGAAGAATTGAGAACTGAACTTGAAGAAAGTCGTGTTCTTGCCGAGAAATTGAAGGTGGAATATAATTCAGAAAAGAGATGTGCGGATGAGCTTAAAGAAGCAATGCAGATGGCAATGCAGGGACATGCACGGATTCTTGAGCAGTATGCTGACCTTCAGGAGAAACATCTTGCTTTACTTGCAAGGCACAGGAAGATGCAGGAAGGAATAGAAGATGTCAAAAGGGCAGCATCTAAAGCAGGAGTTAGGGCGCTGAATCAAGTTTATCAACTCCTTGCTGCTGAAATTTCTGCACTTAAAGTGGATAGGGAAAAAGAGAAGAGGTATATGATGGATGAGAAGAAGGGGTTGCAGGCTCAACTGAGAGATACCGCTGAAGCTGTACAAGCGGCTGGTGAACTTGTTGTGCGGCTTAAGGAAGCAGAAGAAGTTGCCTTTATCTCCCAGGTCAGTAATTTCCTTTCTATTGGCATTTCCTTGATTGTGCTTTTCTCTTTCAGTCTTTTGTATTCTGCTTACATTATGATTTTGTCAACTAAAACCTGAAATAGTAATATGGGTTTATATTGAACTTTTTGTAAGATAGGTAATAGTGGGGACTATATGTGGGCATGGGTTAAACAATATTCTTCCTCTTGTGACGTTGAGTCAACCACGGTCCAACTCAATCCCACTATATGTTCCCAGTGAGATATAGATATAGATATGTTTGAGTTTTTGATCTTTCCAAGTAGTGGGGGGAGGAAGAAGATGCGGTGCAGTGTGCATGGACCATTTTATTCTTGCCTCCAGCATACCTAAACAACAGTTGGTTCAGTAAGCAGAAAGAATCCTTAGTATTTTAGCTTGTTAATATACACTTTAGGTTGTGTGCTTAGCTTCATATTTTCTTTTATCTTGTGTTTCTTGCTTCTTTGAAGATGAGGTGCAGAGTGTATGGACCATTTATGCTTGCCTCAACCTAACCTAAACAACAGTTGTTCATTAAGCAGAAAGAATCATATGTTTCTTACTTCTTTGAAGTGAATTGACATTTAGATAGATCGAAACATATATTGTAATGCTTGATTATTGGAGCCCTAAAACACTACTTGTTTCGAAACTCATATCTTTTACACAACTTAAGTACTTTATATCATCAGAATAGTCAGATAGTTCTCTTTTAAGAGTAGAGTTCTCACTTCTTTTGTATTTAACATCTCGCAGAAAAGAGCTTTAGAGGCAGAGCAAGAGGCTGAGAAAGCATATAGACAAATTCAGAAACTAAAGAAAAAACACGAAAAAGAAATTTCTACTTTGAATCAGGTTGTTGCAGAGTCTCGTCTACCTAAGGAGGCAATCAGACCTGCAAACTATGATGAGCCTCTCTACCACGGCCAAGAAGAAGATAGCGAACTCCCTGTGGAGCCATTTCCATGGTTCTCCTCTGGGTACGATCAATGCAACATCTAGATAACTGTGGTGTCAGTATTGCTATGTACCCTGCCTTAGCTGAGCTTGTTGTATAACGACCCTGTTGTGGATTGATTACGTTATGAACCAAATATATTGGTTCTCCAGTCGTGTGTGTCATAACATTTCATTTTTCTTCCGGGGGAGTTTCAGGTTGAATGAATGATTCTCCCTGATTTCCTTTGCTTTCTGCACATATTGTAATCTTATTACTTCATAAATTTTGTATTACCTATATCTACTATTTCCAAAGTTCTATAAAATTTGTAATCTGTTTGGGTTATCTGGGACTTGGTGTTTTTGGTCTGAACCATATTTTTCAACCTTGTTTCATTAGTACAGTTCCACGATTTAGAATCTGTTTTCGTCGAATTTCGTTGTAGCTGTTAATTCTGTTGTAGTTGCTCGAACAACCGCTTCTTCTCCTACATTATTTTGTGCCATTAAATCTTAATCAAGTCTTAACATATGATTAGATTAATTGAGTTATGTGAACGTACTACGTACATTGAGACAGCTAACTTTGGCATTATCACAAAATGAGCTCAAAAAATATTACTCCTAGTAGGTATACAATTTATTAATATTGTTCGGATCCAAAACATCATTTTTAATCATGTAAATCTGATTAGGAGTATCATAATAATTGCTGGTGATTAGTATAATTATGTGTTTAGAGATTTGAACTTTGAACAAAGAATTTTAACAGAAGTAGTAGCTAGGAATCTTCAATAATTCATGTGTTGACCTATAGAGCAGTAGACATACAGAGTGTATCAAGTTGATACGCGTTTACCTGAACACAGTAGGTAATTTAATTTCTAAGCCTTCATTTCCAGTTTTTTCCACACCTACTACTATATATTTTTTTTCTGTATGGAGCATCCTATGAATAATAATCAGAATTAGCTGTTTTGGTTCCTCGGCGCTTTGACGGTTTTAAATGATACTGGGGGTTCTGGCTGTCTGTTCGGTGCCGCCTAATACGACTTATATGCCTCACCTGAACTGGAATGCAAAAGAGCATCACGAAGTTTCTACAAAGATAGCCAAAGTGAAAGCAAGCTTCATGAATTGTACAATGGGGGTGGTCTCGGTCTGTAGTACAACAACTTGGCAAAATTTTCAAACTCAAGACAAAGATAGGTACTTTAGGGGTGGCCTGGGCTACTTGCACCTGTCAATGTAGTACAATGGACAATGGCAAAGTACTCTAGCAATGACCAGAGTTCGAAACTCGTAATACTAAACATATAAACATAAACAGATATGTTGGATTAACGTATATTGGGTAAAAATTAAAAAAACTCATACCCACCATAAGAAAATGTTTGGGTTCTGAATCTTAAGAAACAAAAGTACAGAAGTTCTTTAACTGTTATTTCAGGAGGAAAAAAAACGCATATTCTCTGATGGATCAGGTAATCTAATTATTACTTAATTAATGTAATTTGATTGGTTTTAATGAATTGTTAAAGACAAGTTAATCAGAGAATCTTCTTCAATAATGAAGGGTTGGCTTATTACAATCTTTTGGATGATTTACTGTTTCTTTGTTTCTAAATTATTTTGTTTGGGAGAGTTACCGATATTGATTGAGCTTAATGTACGAATAATAATTTTCAACATTTTATTGTTTAGAAAAGATAGATTTAGTATAATTATGCATCATCAAGAATGTGAATCTATTCAATCATGGCTAGACACTTGAATCTCGATCCAAGTTTGTGCATACTTCTTTGTAGACTGAAATTTAGCATATCCTCATTCAATCTTACTAGCTACTTCCTGTGTTAAAAATTATTTCGTCCCTTGGTTCCATCACTACAAAAAATTATCGACTGTGCACCACATCGGACGGACTCTTTGGCATCCCATCAAAGTTACATGGAACTATATAGAAGATTCCAATGCGGCTGCCACCTCCACTGAACCCGTGAATGGAGTATGAGTATGCTATCCAGCTCAAGTTGGGAAACTTAGGACAGGCGTAGCTAGCTAGGAAATGTAGGCATAATCAGATTCAACCCCCCAACATCTTGGGCTTCACGTGAACTAAGTATTCCATAGTTAGGGTTCATAGCTATGTGTTCCCCTAGCCTGTGCTAGTGCTAGTGGGGTGTGACTCTTCAGATATCGGCTAGCGGGGAAGGCTTTTGCCTAATTGCTCGCTACAAAGTACAAACCGTGTGAATACAGTTTCTCCTGCTATCAGCTAGGCTTCAAGTGTTGCTCCTAAACAATTTGTCAAACTTGATTTAATTCATCGTCTCAAGATCGTGTTGTTAAAGCCCTAAGAAGGTCGACATGATACAAACTAAAACATTATATATATGAAATCAATCATGATTAAGAGAACTTAAATAGCCATTATGATTCAAAACAAATAATTATATTGTTTTCCAATTATTTTAAATATTCTATGTGAACATAGTAGTAGTGCCTAGCTTGATTCATGAATTCGTGTACATTTATTTCATTTCAAAATAATGTCTGGGAAATGAAACGTGAAATATACATGGAAAAAGCTATGCATGTTCCAGTTATACACGACTAGATTTACAGTACTGAATCAAACTTTCTAGGAGAACTAACAGAAACTTTTCTTTGTTAGATTTACACTAATCATACGGCCTCTCTGGAAGTAATCACACATCTATACGCGGTTTTGAAACGCCACACCCAAGTATAGATAGCAGTTTCAAGAAAAAAAATCATCACCGACCAGGATAATATTATATTGCATGATTCATTTTGTTAAGAGTCTCAAACTCACTCACTACTACTACTTCATCATTCAACAAAAATATAATGTTATCTTTTTCTTGTAGAATAAAGCTAAAGAAAAGAAAACAGTAACTTCTCTCTCCATGCACCTTCTATCCATGATTTCGATCTTTTTCTAGGGAGTAATTAACTAACCACCATTACTAAACAACTTTGAGATTAACATTAAGAATTCTTAGGAGTAGACGAAAAGAAAGAAGAATTATAAACAAGGATCAATACACTGCTTTTTAATAAGTAGGTTTCATGATTTGTTTTTAAATCTCAATTTTTGGGGCTACTACATTTCACTTATTTTCACTTATTCTCCTCTGAGCTCTTTATTAAAAAGAACGGAGGGAGTACAAAGCTCTTTAGCTAGCTAAATATCTTTGATTTTCTTAACTTGTTTTTTCTTTCGTGTCATTATTTTTAATTTTACTTTGTAGCATAGGTGCAGTGTACACATTGTGAGAGCATATATGGACATAGTATATGGTAGTATTAGGTAGTAGGGAGTAGTTTCAAACCTTGGGAATATACCCTCTAATTGACAAATTAAAGTCAATTGTGGATCCAGTACTCAAGAAAGATTTAACTAAACTAATAATCAGTCAATAGGCTGCATGCTATTGCATTTGGTTCGAGGAAAGTAGCCATCCCCGAGGACCCGACTAAGGACACTGTTTCTTAACAGAAGAAACTTCTTCAAAGCATCAAAGGTTTGGCCCGGTTGTATGAATTATGAAACTCTCTACTGTATAACTTCTGCCGCACCAAGGCAATGTCAACTGTAATACTATTTCCTCCATAGTATTATAATTTTTTCAGTTTGACCTATTTTTAGATTAAATTGAAAAGTAATATAGTATTTTTTTTTTTTAATCAAAAGAGAAGATGTTATTATAAAAGAGGATTTACAACCAGCTACAAGAGGTAACCAGGAAAATAAGAAAACAAAGAAACAAAAGTTACATAAAAAGTGTTGAAAAAGATGACATTTAGACACTCTCTCTGTATTCCATTAATTGATTTCTTCTTAGTTTTCATATAAAACTCAATCACACAGACTCTGTGTATTTATCCAGAGTCTATGCAGGTGCGGAGACACTCAGCTTGAACCTGAGAAAAGAGAACCGTTTGGTGGACAAACCTTTGGTAAGAATGTCTGCAATCTTTTCTCTGGTAGACAAAAAACGAACCTCCAATGACTTAGTTGCAACTAATTCCCTTACATAATGAAAAGTTATCTCAATGTGTTTCATTCTATTGTGAAAATTGGAGTTTGCGGTCAAGTAAGTTGCACCCATGCATGTTATCACACCACAAAACTGGACGATTGGAGCATTGAAACCAAGTTTAGAGAGAAGAGATTGAACCCAAATTATTTCTGAAGTTGCATCAGCTAAAGCTCTGTATTCATCCTCAGTGCTTGTCATGGATACAGTCTTTTGCTTTCTAGAGCACCAGGATATTAAGTCTGGTCCCGAAAATATATGGCCATGCCACTGGTGGATCTTCTGTCAGATGTATCACTAGCCCAGTCAGCATCAGAGTAGGCTTGTAGTTGCAGAGATGATGATTTTTTGAATTGCAGACCAAAATATAATGTGCCTTGAAGATACCTAATAATTATCTTCATAACAATCCAATGAGCGATCTGTAGGTGCTTGCATATACTGAAAAGCTTTGTTAACAGCAATGGCAATGTCAGGTCTTGTGATAGTGGCATATTGAAAAGCACCAACAGTACTTCTGTATAAAACAACATCCTCAAACAATGGTGATGGTTAAGAAGCATGTGGTTTAGAATAGGGAGTGTCACAAGGCTTGCAGACACTCCTCTTAGTTTTTGAAAGTAAATTAGAAATATATTGAGCTTGTCTAAGATGAATACCACCACAAGAATGAGTATCTTGAATTCCCAAGAAGAAATGAAGTACTCCTAAATCTTTGATTGCAAATTCAGTGCTCATGGCTGTGATTAGAGAATTAATATGTCATCTACATAGATAAGAATATTAATTGTGGCTGAAGCTTTAACCCAAATTATAAAGCTTTAACACAAAACTGGACGATTAGAGCATTGAAACTGAAGTTTAGAGAGAAGAGATTGAACCCAAATTATTTCTGAAGTTGCATCAGCTAAAGCTCTATATTCATCCTCAGTGCTTGTCATGGATACAGTCTTTTGCTTTCTAGAGCACCAGGATATTAAGTCTGGTCCCGAAAATATATGGCCATGCCACTGGTGGATCTTCTGTCAGATGTATCACTAGCCCAGTCAGCATCAGAGTAGGCTTGTAGTTGCAGAGATGATGATTTTTTGAATTGCAGACTAAAATATAATGTGCCTTGAAGATACCTAATAATTATCTTCATAACAATCCAATGAGCGATCTGTAGGTGCTTGCATATACTGAAAAGCTTTGTTAACAGCAATGGCAATGTCAGGTCTTGTGATAGTGGCATATTAAAAAGCACCAACAGTACTTCTGTATTGTAGTTGCAGGATTTCCCACACTACACCCCTTACTCAATTTTGCTTAATTAATCCATTGTAAGATGTAAGATCAAGAATATTTATTGATTGAATCTATGAAATGTTTACTCAGGATAATAGAATTACACTTAGAGATTAAAACACTCTTAAACTTTCTCTCTCCTATTGACTTGCTCAACCATTCCAAAAGATCCCCCCCCTTTACAGACTCATTTACCCCTTTATATAGGGTAATACATAAAGGTGGATGACAAACTAAGCTCCCCTTTATTTTCGTGAATGTCTCGCGAAGTGTCAGCATGCACAAACATTCACTCTCGCGACACTTTAACCTTCGCCTCATGTCTTCTTTATTTTTGCCTGTCGTTATTCATCAATATCACTGTTTATTTTAGCTCCCCTCGCGACTCCCTCGCGACACCGCTGTTCATTAATCCCGCGAGCCTTGTATGTTGCGATATTATGATCCCTACATCTTGCCTCTTTTTCCTTGAATATTGCTTGACAAGCGATCTTTAAGGAAAAATCTATCAGGGAGCGATCTTTAACTTTTGTTGATAGAGGAACGAGCAAAAGAATACTTTCCTTTGAAAAGTATCACTTGCCTCTATTCTTTTGTAAAGTTCAAGCTTCTTTGAGTTATATACGAAGTATCGTCTCCTATCTCTCTCATATTTCTCCTGCCAAGGGGAAGAGTATCATGAGATTTTTACAATATTGTTGTCACATCGCTATCTTTATCTCCTTTTCAGTTTTTGTACTTTTTGCTACGATTTTGATCATTAAAGTCTCTTCTTGACACGTCTCTTTCGACCGCTTATTCTTGACCATTCATGTCTCTTCTCGCATTAAATGACCTCGTTTTCTCGAGGATCTTTTTTTCCTATATAGTTCCTCTTTTTCCCTCCTTTTATCCTTTAGTTTCTCTCTCGCAATTTTTCTTGACTCTCTCTCCTTCCGCAATTTGCGCTCCCGCAACCGCAAATCTTCTTCGTCTCTTCTATCGTGATCCTATCTTTAACCTCCCATCCATTCCCATACCGATAATGGCTTCCATTAGTCGAGTGCATACAAAAGCTTCTTTGAGGAAGTTCAATGAAGTTGCTCGAGAAGTACAATCAGAGAGAACTTTTGAAAATTGTTCAAAGGATAAAGATGAGGAATGCGAAATCTCATTTGGGGTATTCGCC
>JAJJWW010008051.1:0-140529 GCA_023531295.1 Papaver armeniacum | reverse complement strand
TCATCCCGGTGGTGTTGGAGTTATAAAAGGAGATTGGGCTGAGGACAAAAGTGCTATGAAGTTGATTGGAATCTTGCGAGGAAAGGGCTGCTCAAAAGAAGAACTGGAAACGAGAATAGATACATTGCGAAACCAATGTCTGAAGATAGTTGGAAATTGCGATGGTTTCGCAAAAGGGAAGGAAATATCAGGAAATTTAAATGAAGAAGCAGAGAGCAACAGAATTAAGAAGTGTAAGAAATGAATAATTGACTTTAGATTTGTGTAAAAAAAAAAAAAAAATGAAGGAAAAAGACATGTCGAAAGTACAAAGAATGTGACGATTGAAAAAGGAGTACGTGAAAGTCTCGCGAGATAGAACATATGAAAATATGGTTAAATAATTTGAACGAGATCGCAGAAAATGAAGCAAGACTATGTGATAATTTCGCAAAGATAATGAGAAGAAATAATCAAAAATCAATGAATGATTGAACGAATTGACAGAAATGAAAGAATGAGTGAATGGGATGAACCTTTATGGCGTACACCCTAGTTCGCGAATGATATTTCACAAGAGGCAAGTGTAAGACCTAAAGTGCGTCATATAAGGGGGTATCTCTTGACATGGCTCGGGGAAAAGGTTACACCGCCCGGAACTGAGTCATGAAAATTTGGGGTCAATAAAGCCCATCCGGGGAGATACCTTGGATTTCCAACTATATATATAAGGTTATACCCTGGTTGGAAGACCGATGGTCTCTTCAAGGAGTCGATGTATGACCAAGGCGCCGAGGTACACGGTTGATCCAAGAGTGCAGGGCATTTGAAGTGTCTCGGCCATTCTTGGCAAGTCTTGGCACATGATGCACTCGGCCAAGAAAACTCCACTTAGGGTGCGATCTCGTAACCATAAGCCCTATAGGTATAAGGGATAAGAGGCTGCGAAAACAACCGGTTGTTGTTAAGACCGGATGGGAGGAGCTAGTCTTGTATGGCGATGTACGCCTCCTTGAAGGGGAAACCGGGGAGATGATAAGGGCGGCACCCTCCATTAGGGAGCTGATAAGTGTCTTAAGACGCAAATGTCATGAGGCTTTATTTTCGCAAGAAAATTTAGGCTTGTCATATTTGTGTGATGATCCTGAAGAGGCAATAATACTAACGCGAGGTTAAGACGAGATCAATGGGTCTTTACATGAAAGTGTAAAGACGTCCTGGGATTTCGTCGCAAGACGGAAATGTCATGGGGATTTAAGTTCACAAGAATTTTTAGGCCTGTCATATTATCGCAACAAAAACATCCTGCAGAGGCAACAATACTAAAGAAATGATAAGACAAGATCAATGGGTCATTACATGAAAATGTAAAGACGTCCTGCGATTTTGTCATAATGAGGGGTGGGAAAATAAGACCTTTAACTAGGAAGGCAAAATAAGACCACACAAGAGCAATGATAAGGCAAGATCAATGGGTCATTACATGAAAATGTAAAGACGTCCTGCGATCTTGTCGCAATGATGAATTTCAATATAAATGAAGATAAGACCACACAAGAAATTGAGTAAGCAAATAAACTTGCGAAAATGACTATATTTCTTCATTTATTTGTGAAGAGTTAACAACGACGATTGCGAAATTAAGAAGTATTATTACTTAAAGATTATCGATTTAATCTCTCATGTGAAAATAAATAACAGAGGCAAGTATGGGAATGTTTAGAGTAAAAACTTGTTATTTATTTTCATACGATAGAGTTACAGTAAGAGATTACAAAAATGGAAGGATAAATGTACAAATATCACAAGAAGAGAAAAAGGAAAATGGAGCTATCTCTCAGTTTATTCTTCTTTTTCATCAGACTCTTTATCGGACTCCTCTTCTTCGCTAGCATCACTATCAGAAACATCCAAGGAAGGTATATTTTCAGGAACCTCATCAAGAAGACAAGGATATGAAGAAAGAGGAATATTGTGGTCATCGCAAACTGTCTTAATAGTTTGATTGCGAAAACGGACAACATCATTATTGAAATTCGCTACATTAGTTTGTAGTTGCTTCTTCAACTTGGAATACTTGTCATTACGAAGAGAGAAGTATTTTGCAAGTTGTTCTTTCTCAGATTCAAGTTCTTTAATTCTAGTTTGAAACCTCTTCTCAGATTCTGCGAATAAATGGCAATGAGTCAGTAACTTAATAGCAGTTTCACAAAAAAGAAGTGGTAAAGTTATGAAGAACAGTTAACAACCTTCTCTGTCAGAAATCATGTCTTTAACCAAGGCAGTTTGATCAGCATGAAGTCTAACGTTAACACCTAAGTTATTTCTGGCATTATCTAGAACTTTCGCAGCCCAAGCGAATTCATCATCATTATTTGTAAGAAGAAGAGAACGAATTTGATTCTCTCTTTCGCTAAGAACAGTATTTTAACGATTAGATTCATCACGCTCAATTTGAACTTCAAGAAGAGCTTTTTGAAATTCTGCTAATGCTTGAGCGCCTCGATTAGCAATGCGATCTTTATCATCTATAAGATCGCTAACTTTCTTCCTTAAAATGCTAATTTTCTCTTGGGAACTAAGATGCAGGTGTTTCATTTGGTTGGCTAAACTTAAACTAGATCTATGATCTGCTTCTAAGAGATGGAATCTGGATTGAAGTTCGTTCAAAGAAAGATGTTTGATTTTGTCATTTGAAAAGCTATTTAGAGAATTATTGAGATGGGCAAGAAGAGCATCATTATCCATAGGCTCGGGAAATGAGTGAAGAAGAATAGCTTCTTCAGAGAGGTTATAAATGTCTGCGAAAATGATAAGTCAAATAAAGAAAAGTAAATGACAAAATAAGAATAAGAGAAAGAGAAGAGTTTTATACCATAAAGTTGCTGATTAGCACTTTGAAGGGTAGATATTTTATTCTTCTGGGTAGAAGATTCAGTTTCCAATTGTTGAATTCTTTCGCGAAGAGCGGCAGTCTCATTTTCATTCTTCTGGCGAGATGTCGCAACTTCAACTTCTAGTTCTTCGGTCTTTTTGTGAAGCTGAAGATTTTTATTTTCAAAATTGATGCGTCTCTTCTCAAGATCTGAGGCAACAGCAAAGGAAGCTCTTCCAGACTATAAAGAAAGATAAAGAAACTATTAGTATATGATTTAAAATTAAAATTATGAAGGAATAAAGAAATATAAACATACCAAGGTACTGAGTGCATTCAAGAAGCTGGGAGTCAATGATCTGGAGATCCCCTGGAGAGACTCATTACCCTCCAGTAAAGAAGCATCACATATACTTGCGAGAGCTTCGCATATACCAGAGAGGAGGTCATCTCCAAGCCCCTGCATGGAGTTTGAAAAGATATTAGACAATAACGTCATAGGAGATTCAGTTGGATGATCCTCCTTCGCGGTAGAAATGTCTACATCATCGTCTTCTTCATCGAAACTCTCACTAGATTGAGGACTTGAGCGAGAAAAAGAATGGGTCTTTTGTTTTTTAGAAGGCGGTGCAGCAGATTTTTTCTTGCGACCCTTTCTTTTGACCCTCGCAGCTTTTGAAGCTTCATCCTCGCCGGCAACTTCAACATCAACCTACATATACGAATGAAGATAAGAACAGAGGCAACAATATTGTGGATAACAAGAGAAAATATTTCTTACTTCATCCGTGATTGAGCGAAGTATCGCCAAAGTACTTGGCTTTGGATTTCTTTCATAACTTTTTCTCAATTTAGTGATCTGAAAATCTCGCAAGTTTAGTAGATATAAAAGGAAGAAAACATCGCAAAGCGAATGAAAATTAGAAAATATACCTCTTTTGCTTTCTCGGGCCAATTAAATACCCAAGGATGATAATTTGCGAGATTTGCAGGGAGTATATTGGAACCTGAAATGTAAGGTCCGTTCAAAAATAGCGGAAAGACACACCACTTCTCATCTTTAGAGTAGTGAGGAACATTGTTCTTGCCAGAGTGCCAATCAATATCTAACATGAGTATCTTATCGTCGGGAACGTTCTCTTTTCTTTTCAATCGAGCACCCCAGCGAGATTTATCATTCTTCATATTTATCACTTCATAATTTTCAAAAAGTTTTCTACTGAGTACTTTTCAAATGACTATCTCTAAGTTTGCGAATTTAGGATCTCGACGTTATCGGGATATAGAGATCCTTACCAGCGCCACGATTGGCGAATTCAAGCATTAGACGGATGCAATCACCACTTAATTGATAAATATCTCGCGAGAATTTCTCATGAGCAAGAATTTCATAGAACAAGGGCAGTTCGGGATTGTAGAGAGGAATGGGAAGACCTGCGAGAGCCATTCTTAGAACAAGGGTTTCGTATCTACGACCCAAAAGGGTTTCGTATCTACGACCAGGTGGAGCCATTCTTAGAATATGGGAATGATTAGAGAATTGAAGATCAAGAGGAAGAAGAAAATGAAGATTTACAGTAGCAGAAACGTAAATTGCGGAGGAGGAGAATTGAAGAAAAATTGCAGAGAGAAAGTAAAAAAGAAGAAGAGGAGGGTGAGAAAACTATATATAAAGAAGAATTCTCGAGAAGATAAATGCATTTAATGCGAGAGGAGACGTGAATGGTCAAGAAAAAATGGTTGAAAGAGACGTGTCAAGAAAAGAGTGGAAGAAGAAACATGTGTAATAAATTTTGTGTAAAAGTACGGGATCATAACAGAAGGATGTGAACAGTTGCGGCATTTTAAAAATACTAGTTCTCATGACATTCTATTCTTCGCAGAGAATACATGAGAAGAGGCAAGATGTAGGATCAGAATATCGCGACATCAATACTTCGCGAGATCAATAAACGACAGCATTGCGAAAGTGTCGCAAATGAGTAATATAAATGACGCAATGAATGACGACAGCTAAAACACGAGAAAGACGTGAAGACCCAGCGAGATTTAGGAGAGTTGCGAGATTATATATTTGTACACTTGCGAAATTTCGCAAGTCATTCCCGAAAATAAAGGACAACTTAGCTGTCATCCATTGTGTAACACCCTATATAAGGAGTCGAGCAGGATTGTTGTGGGGGATCTTTTTCCGAGTGTTAGGCAAGTCGTTAAGAGAGAGAAAGTTTGTAGTGATTGTAATTTCTTTAGCTCTTTTCCATTTTATCTTGTAAACATTCAAGGAATTAATCAATAAAAATCATAGTTGTTCATCTTCAATGGCTTAGTTGTGTGGATTCTTGTGAGGGGTGTAGTGTAGGATTTCCTGCAACTATAAAAGTATTAGGATATGAGACATTACAAGTATTGCAAAAACTTGAAGATGTGAAGAAGCAAGGATCTACAACGACAACAATCATCATTCCACTTGAGGTTAGTGATATTTGACTTGAACTATTTCATTCCCTAACGTATCTTTCAAGTCGTGCATATTGAAAACATAACTGCAAAGCATATTTGAACTCTAGATAGACATAGTATAAAAGGAATAAAATACGAGGTTTATTTCTTAACCATTAAACTTTGTAGATAAGACATCGTCATAATCATTTGAATGCTATTGTGATTATGTATGGGTATGAGGTGAGGATTTCATCCTAGGGAACAATATTTACATGTGTTCTAAGGAAGTAAGTTCATAAACTTGTTTGTGAACCGAAAAGGAAATTTCCAGGTGTTATTGGTTTTGTTATTCATTGCATATCTTATGAACAACCAATATGTGTGATAGAGTATAACCGCTACTTGTTGTGTTCTTGGTAGAACTGTTCACAAAGGCCTGACTTATGTATTGGTATAACTTTTATTAGTAAAACCGATCTTAAGTAATCACTTGTGGTATGATCGGATTTTGTATGTCTGACCTTGTAAGGGAAAGGGAACCGATCCTTGTAAGGGAAGGGGAACCGATCCTTGTAAGGGAAAGGGAACCGATCCTAGTAAGGGGTGCAGTACATCAAAGGGAACCGATCCTTGTATAGGGTGCAACAAGGTTTATAGCAGAAAGGGGAACCGATCCTATGGACATGTGCAACACATATAAGTTAGATACCATATATATGTGAGTAACCGATCCTAGTACCTAGTCAACCGAACTTTTGGGAATCTAGTGTGACTATGCACAGTACTCACATGGAGGTAGAACCGAAACTTGTTTTGGTAGAACCGTAAACCCATGATTGTGATTGAATGTTGGTTTGATCAATCACATAGTTCTTGAAAGTCATATGAACCAATTCTAAACTTGTTTGGAAGTGTGGCAAATCGATTTCAAGGTTGTAAGTGTGAAAGAGAACTTACAAAGTTAAGATGTGGACAAACTTTGAACACGTGTTGTGAATGTTTATTTCTATAATTGTTCAAAGATATTCCTTAACGGCTAAGGGAATAGAATCCCAGGATCGAAACATAAGTAAGTTAAGAATCTTTTAATTAAGGTTATTAATTTCATTTGGTAGGGAAATTACAGAATTAGTAATGTGCATTTACTAATTAGATTTTCTGAGAGATTTCGATCGTTATTTTTGGATAGAGCATTTCCAGGAATTATGAAAACCGAATCTGTGCTTTTATGAATATCTTGAGAATATTTTCGGTTTTGAAAATTCCTTGGTGTCCAAACTTCCTTGTCTATAAATACACGGAGTTTTCCTTTCTAGCAAACTAATCCTTCGTAACAACATATTTACTCTTATGTTGTTGTTAGTGGTGTAGCCGCCTATTCGTAGAGGAGAGTAACCTAATTAGGAAAAATCTCTTACGGCCGCTCAATTTAAAGTCTTCTTTGGGATTGAGAAGCTCTAGCGCGACCCGTTGGTGGGAAACTAGATAATTGCGGTTTATCTTTGTTTTTGATTGATTTGATTGACTAACGGTGGTTGAAATCTGATTGCACCTAGTTTGTTTATTCTTGAGAATCTTCTCTTCTGATATAAAAAACTAGTTCAGTGTTTCGACAGGGATATTTAGACTGGTGTTAGTTCTAAAGACGATCTTGTGATAATCCATTGTTAACAGACTCCGTTCTGTGCGTGATTGATCACAAGAGATTCAAGTGATTGTGTGCAGGTTTTTATTGAAGATTTAAGAAGATTTGAAGACAAAGAAGATATTGAAGATCTGACTTGGGTTTTATAATCTTTGGTGTGCACAATACTTGTTTGGTAAAAAGAGGATCCAATTATAATCGGTTTATCCTTGTGGTAGATTGGATTGATTAATTGAGTAGATCAGCATCAATACGTTTCCTTGTGATTAAAGGTATTGATTGGCTTAATCTTAAACGATTACCTTTGGGTGATTATAAGATAGATCTAAGGACCCGACGAAGGAGTTTATGTTAAGATAAACATAAGAGTCTTTGTCCGACTCATATCCAAACAGCCTTTGTCCGACTCATATCCAAGTACGTGACTAAGGTCGGAGGCGTGGGAATATAGACGGAACTAGGTGAACTATAGGTTTAGTTGCTTGGTCTCAACTATACGAAATTAGGTGTAATTTTGTGTAGCGGCTTCATCCTGAGAGTATTCAATTCTGGACAAGGTCCCGGGGTTTTTCTGCATTTGCGGTATCCTCGTTAACAAAATTTTGTTGTGTCATTTACTTTTATTTTCCGCATTATAATTGTTTTATTATAATTAAAGTAAATCACGCAAACGTTAATTCCTATTTACTTGATAACCAATCCTATTGTGTTTCGTTAAGCCCGAACCTTTGTATCAAGTAAACATACTTCATTGTTGTATTGTCTCGATCTCGTATCCATAGACAATCACAAGAAGTGTGAACCAATTAGTTGTATTGTCTCCACTCAGTCCATAGACAATCACTTTCGGAGAAAGGACTTATAGGTAGGAAAATTTTTAGCTTGAGATATATTTGGGTACCCTCGCCTTTTCACGGTCGATATGAACTATGGTTGCATCAGCAAAGTAGTTTAATAGCCTTAATGCTTATGATCTATAAGGGTCTAGGGTTACCTCTTTGAGCGAGTATACTCCATTCACTTGATTGACTAGCATCTTCGAGTCGTCTCTCACTTCCAAGTGTGTTGCTCCTGCTTGTTTGGCTAGTGACAGCCCTATGAGGAAAGCTTCGTATTCTGCTGAATTATTAGTGCATTGAAAGTCTACCTTGAACGAATACGAAAAGACCTCACCAATTGGAGATACAAGAACTACACCATCTCCTCCAGTGTTACTGCTAGGGGTAGAAGAACCGTTAAAATACAATAGCCATGCTTCTTCTTTGACAAAAGAGATTTCAAGAAACTCTCAAGGAATGTCTTCGTGCAACGCAGTAGTAACTTCTCCAGGGAATGCTGCTAGTAAGTCTACTACTTCTTGTCCCTTAATGGCTCTCGGAGGATTTCATGTTATGTCGATCTCTGACATTTGGAGTAACCATTTAGCTGGCCTACTTATCAGGGCCGGTTTTGAGAGCAGGAATTTGATAGGATCAGCTTTGGCTACCAGCACCACTTTATTTGACAGCAAGTAGTGCCTGAATTTCTGAATGGCGTGGACTAAATCTAGACACGCTCTTTCTTCCTTAGGATATCTGAGTTCAGCATATCTTAGAATACGACTGAAGTAGTATATAGGGCATTCAATTCCTTCATGATCTTCTTGAGAAAGGATGGCTCCAATAGAAGCAACGCTGGAAGTAGTATAGAGAAAAAACGGTCTTCCTTGTATAGGAGACTTCATAACAGCAGGTGATGACAATATTTGTTGAATCTTCCAAAAGGATTCTTGCTGCATCGTGGTCCAAGTGAAGCTTGCTCATTTCTTCAGCAAGGGGGTGAATGAAGCAATAAGCTGAGCCAGACTGGGTATAAAACGCTGAATGTAGTTTATCTTACCCATAAATCTCTGGAGTTCCTTCACTGTTTGTGGAGGCGACATAACCTGGGTCTTGGATGGATCAGCCTTGATTCCCTCAGTCGTTACTTAGAATCCCAGGAATTTGCTCGAAGAAACTCCAAAAGCACATTTCAATGGATTCATTTTCAGTTTATATTCACGGAATCTTTCAAACACTTGTCGCAAAACGCCTGTGTGAGCTGCTCGGGTTTTTGACTTGACTACTATGTCATCTACGTAGTCTTCAACTTGTTTATGCATCATGTCGTGAAATATTGCAGTCATTGCACTTTGTTATGTAGCACCAGCATTTTTCAAACCGAAAGGCATTACAGTATAATAAAAGTTTCCGAGGGGAGTTCGAAATGATGTCTTACTTGCATCACGCTCGTACATTTTTATCTGGTTGTAGCCGTTGTATACTTCCATTAAGGAGAACATGTCGTGTCCACTGGTAACATCCACTAGCATGTCGATGTTAGGAAGAGGGAAGTCGTCCTTGGGGAAGCACTTGTTCAGGTTTCTGAAGTCGACACAGCACCTGATCTGACCATTCTTCTTCTTTATAGGAACCACATTAGCTAACCAGGTAGGATGTTGAATGGGCTTGATGAAGCTGGCAGCTAGTAGCTTCTGAATCTCAGTTTTGATTTTCTCCTCAACATCGTGCCTGAATTGTCTTGGAGATTGTTTGACTGGCTTGGATCCGGGTATTATATGCAGATGATGAGTGACCAACTTTTCATCTAACCCGGGAATTTCCTCATAAGTTCATGCGAATATATCCTGATACTCATTAAGAATATTTATAAGCTTTTCACGTTCCTCTGCACACAGAGTTGAATTGATGGAGACATTCCTTGGGGCTTCTTCGGTCTCGATATTAACAGTCCCAAGATCATCTTTAGTGGAGTCAGTACCGTCTTGTTGTTGTCGTGGAGAGTCTGGTACCTCTTCTTCTTGTAGCTTGTCATTGTGATTGCATTCTTCTGGGCGTAGAGACCTTGTAGTGGTCTCCCCTATTAATTGCTAATAGCGGCGCCGATATACAGTCTTTCCTTCGGCATCACGATTTGCCACAAAAGTACATTCCCTCTTAGTATGGAGGTGGATCGAGTCTTTACCTGATGAAAGAGATTTGTCCCTTCTTGTCAGTAGAGGTACCTTGCAAGGTCCAGTCCCCTTGTTCAGTGATGACAACCTGTCCTCCTCCTCGATCGATGTTCATGTAGGGAGTGGTGTCCAATAAACCTTGTTTGATGGGTCTTGTGGATTTTCTTTCGGTTCAAAAAGTTCAATGCCGCAAATCGAGCATAAGGAGACAGAGATGCAGGTATGCGAACAACTTCTTCATTTGACATAGTCTTCAGGCACTGGTGATATGTTGAGTGGATGATCCTATTATGATGAAGACATGGTCTCCCCAGTATCATGTGGTAGTATGGATCTTTCTCTATCACCTCGAATTTTACCCTTCGATTGGACAGGCCCTAATGACAGGTTCAGATAGATGTATCCATACATGCTAGTTTGGTTTCCTTCGAAATCTGTCATCACAATAGGTTGTCGTACAATCTTATTTTTCTGAACCCTGGCTGTTTTGAGAGTTTTAAGAGAAATAACATTTGAGGCTGCTCCCGTGTCGATGAGAGCCCTTTTGAATTCTGAATATTTAATGCGTGCAGTAACATGCATGGCTCTGTTATGACTTTTTTCAGCCATCATGTCATCTTCGGTGAAAGTAACGTTGTTTATGGACATCTCTGATGTTCTTGAGGATTTTGGAGACGAAGGAATCAAGTGTGTGTCTAGAGCTATTTGATTGATTGCAGTAAATGTTTCCGCCCGTTGATCATTAGAGAGGTGTAGAAGCTCACATAGATTCTCTACCAGATAAGTTGCTTCTCCACCGGCCTCTTGTTGGTAGTGAATCTTCCAATTTATGGGGGAGAGGAATCGTCAGTCGGAGTATTCGTTCCTTACATGGGAGATCTTGGGTCTGTGAAAACGCCACGATACCCTAAATCATCCAACAACATCTGAAAGATGGTGAACACACCATTCAATGTATTTTCCAAGCGTGCTAACTTTCCTGCCAGTTCCTCATGTGTTCTCATTAATTCTTCCATGGTGATTTGAAGCCGTGTTATTCTGACTTCTCTTTCTGAACCATAGGCAAGAATAGGAGTTAAAAGGGGGGGAAAACAACCACACCCAATATTTCGTTTAGGCAATCTGTATGGACTAACTCCAATATAATTCTTATAGAATCAACTAGACAGTCATACTCAATCAAGGAAAATATATCCAAGAGTTATATCTCTGTTTCTCAATGTAATCAGCAAATCAAACAGATAGAAATCCGCAAACCTGATTAATATGAGAAACAACTTGAATGGTACCAAAGATCAATGTTCAAGTGTCAATCAATTTATATCAACAACCAAAGGTTGGATTATCTAATTGATTGAACTACGCACAACCTGTGATATTTAAATTATATAAACAAATATAATGCGGAAAAGAAATAACACGGACACCAGAAATTTTGTTAACGAGGAAACCGCAAATGCAGAAAAACCCCGGGACCTAGTCCAGATTTGAACACCACACTGTATTAAGCCGCTACAGTCTCTAGCCTACTACAAGTTAACTTCGGACTGGAATGTAGTTGAGCTCTAACTAATCTCACACTGATCAAGGTACAATCGCGTTCCATACGACTCTGAATCCCAGCAGGAATCTACGCACTTGATTCCCTTAGATGATCTCACCCACAACTAAGAGTTGCTACGACCCAAAGTCGAAGACTTGATAAACAAATCTGTCTCACACAGAAAAGTCTATTGAATAAATAAATTTGTCTCCCACAGAAATACCTATGAGTTTTTGTTCCGTCTTTTGATAAATCAAGGTGAACATGAACCAATTGATACACCAATCTTATATTCCCGAAGAACAGCCTGGTAATATCAATCACCTCACAATAACTTAACTATATGGTAGTAGAACAAGTTATTGTGGAATCACAAAGAATGAGACGAAGAGATTTGTGATTACTTTTTATATCTTACATATCGGATAAAAATCTCGAGCAAATCTTGGAGAATATAGTACTCAATACGATAAAACTAAGTAAGATCAGAATACGCAACTACAGAGAAAATAGTTAGGTCTGGCTTCAGAATCCCAATGAAGTCTTCAAGTCGCTAGGTTAGAGGAGAATCGATACTAGTCGCAACTAGTATCACACATGAGGTGTGGGGATTAGGTTTCCCAGTTGCTAGAGTTCTCCCTTATATAGTCTTCAAATCAGGGTTTGATAACTTTGGGACAAAGCAATCAATATTCACCGTTAGATGAAAACCTGATTAGATTCAAGCCAATATCTTTCAACCGTTAGATGGTCTTGGCTTGTTACACACAAATGAAATATACCTTCATTTAGATATGGGTAACCGTACCTAAACGTGTATATTGAGTTGGCTCAATAACAGTTAACCGAAGTTAGTCATATGAACACTTTTGTAATAACCTTGTTCATCTAACAATTCTAGATCACATATGATGATCAATCAAACAAGAATGATAATCAAATGAATCTAATTGTGTTACTCATAGAGTTGTTCAATTGTTTATATTCTCATAGAAGTATACAAGACAAAATTGAAGCAAAATCAGATTGATTCAAAAGAATCAGTTCATGAACATTTTAGCCACGGTTTGCAAAGATTGCATTCCTTAATTTATAAATGTATTTGTTCATGAGTATGAAATCATACATAAGCGATTTTAAAACATGAACCGCTTAAGTTTGCAAACGGGTACGCAAACTTAAGTTCCGTACTTTGGTCACGAGCCGACAGTTTGCAAATGGGTACGCAAACTTTAGCTCCGGACCGAATTCAGTTGAAACCGTTTGCGAACAGGTACGCAAACTTGGTTCCCGGACTTTAACAGTTAAATCAGTTTGCAAACGGGCATACAAACTTAAGTACCCTGACTTAAACAATTGAGTAAGTTTGCAAACGGGTATGCAAACTTTCGGTCCTGAATTCCGTCAAAACAGTTCGTACACTGAGTACACAAACCGTAATGTATCCAGACATGGGTTTTAGCTCTTAACTCCCATTTCAATCATTGAAACATTGTTAGAAGACGATAATATCTGTCTCACACAAACTATTAGCTTATAATCAATTTTCAAGTGATCGAATGATCAATACGAAACTTTTTGAGTCTACATCAAATGACTGTCTCACACAAATCATGTAAGATGTTACCAGGTGATTTTCACAAGATCATCTTTTGACTTACGTAAGCAAAAATCTTTCCAACAAATATTTCGAGAAAGATGTAAGCGAGTTAAACTCAGCTCGAAATATCAAATGTGTATAATAACGAAGTCTATATAGTTATACGACTTTGTCTCAATAGGAGATAAAATAGTATAGACTTCTGAGTGATAGGTGTGTTTAAGTCTCCATGTACCTTTTGTTGATGAAGTTCTGCAAGGTCCCCTTAGTAGTTTTCCGTCTTCAATCGATGAACGCCGTGATGTCTAAAGCTCAACTACACATTCTATCATAATCCGAGACATAGCTATAAGTAGACTAGAAATCAAGACTTATAGTTTTGACAACTAAACTTGACAAACAAGCTTGAGATATAAACGCTTGCGAGTTCGACCGAGCAGTGCTCTAACAGGAGTAACATCTTCGTCGGTGTCATTTGTATCACTGATGACAGAAGAGACAGGGATGTCGACATGATTCAAGTCGGTAACCGTTGAGTCTTGATTAAGACCAACCATTGTGAGTTTGGAGAAATTTAAAATGAAAGATAAGAGAATTGAGAAATTGATTTTGCAACCGAGAGATTAATCTCCCACTATAGTCGCCTATTTGTAGTAAGGTAAAAATTGATTCTGCTGAAAATGGTAAATTGGGTGTGTCGATGAGAAACAAATCTAAACCCTAAACAAATGTACTGCACAAGAGTACTTTAGATTCGAGAGATCAATCTGTACGATTCTAGCCTAAACCAAGAAATGGCCGTTTCAGCCTTGTTTCGGTCACAAAATGAAGGAGAAGGGTTGATCTTAGGGAGGGAAGCATAGAAAGTGTTGAGATCAGAATGATTAATTCTATAAGGTGTAGTTGTTTATGACTTGTATCAGAATGTAGAACCTGCTTGCCAAGTGTAAGCTGTAAGTTCTAACTGTTTCTGAGTACTTGCGTTGATAATGAAAAATTGTTGTTGGTTGAATTACAAGTCATAGTTGAACACCCTGATCTCGTAGGAAGTGGAAGTAGTTGAGTGATGGAGAAGTGGAGATCGTGTAAAAATGGTAAGTATCATGTCCCTACCGTGAAGGGAAGACAACATCCCCCAGTTTGTGACATGTTTGATGTCTCGAGTATTTTTGTGGAATGTGGAGCAAGTTACATGAAGAATAGAAAAAGTTCTACATGATAGTTGCTGAGTGGGTCTTGCTTGCAAGACCTAATTATTTTGTCCAATCATGCGCACTAGGTGGCAGGTGATCATAAGTGACAAGTCAAGTCGTATGAATGTGACTTGCTGTGAGTCGGCGCTCAGAAAATAGCATGTGGTACTTTTAGGTTAAAATTATTTATAAAATCGATATTCATAGAATATCGTTTGTAGTCGATACATGTAAATCATTGATTTTAAGCAAGCAGCTCAAAATATTCGATACTTGTGAAGCATCGTTGTATAGAGCCTGCCTGAATTAGTCGCGGATTTCACGGTCTTAAAAGGAGCGTGACTGGCTGTCTTTGGGAAGCTGCCAGGAGCTGTTCGTTTAGGTTAGGGATGAGGTGACCGGTCCTCATAGGAGAAGGATGACTGGTAGCCATTATGACATCTCATTGGTCGACCCAAATTAAATCTAAGCCGGTTAATCATCTAGCCAAGTTGAATGGTAAGATGATTTGCGGCAGTTGTTGATCGACGTTGAATTTATTTAAGACTTTTATAAGCTTAAAAAGCGGGGTCTAACAACCACACCCAATAGTTCGCTTAGCAATCTATATGGACAAACTCCAATATACTTTCTAGAGAATCAACTAGACAGTCAGACTCAATCTAGATAAAAAGTATATCAAAGACTTTAAATCTCAATCTCTCGATTTGATCTTTACTCAAGCAAATAGAAATCTGTGAGTCTTTATCAAAGAGAGATTACTAAGATGGTACCAAAAACCAATATCCAAGTTTCAATCAATTTAAATCAACAACCCAAAAGGTCGGATATTCTAATTGATTGAACAACGCACAACCTGTGATATTTCAATTATATAAACAAATAGAATGCGGAATAGAAATAACACAGCCACCAGAATTTTGTTAACGAGGAAACCGCAAATGCAGAAAAACCCCGGGACCTAGTCCAGATTGAACACATATTGTATTAAGCCGCTACAGACTCTAGCGTACTCTAAATTAACTTCGGTCTGGACTGTAGTTGAACCCCAATCAATCTCACAATGATCCAAGGTACAGTTATGCTCCTACGCCTCTGATCCCAACAGGATGCTACGTACTTGATTCCCTTAGATGATCTCACCCACAACTAAGAGTTGTTACGACCCAAAGTCGAAGACTTTAATAAACAAAACTGTATCACACAGAAAAGTCTACAGAATAGATAAATCCCTCTTTTGATAAATCAAGGTGAACAGGAACCAATCAATAACCCAGACTTATATTCCCGAAAAATAGCCTAGTATTATTGATCACCTCACAATAATCTTAATTGACGCAACGAAAAAAAGATATTGCTGAATCACAAACGATGAGACGAAGTGTTTTTGATTTCTTTTCTATTTTGCCTATCGAAGATATAAATCTCAAGCCAATTATTTAAATTGTACTCGTACGATAGAAACAGCAAGATCAGATCACACAACTACAAGAAAAGTAGTATCGGTATGGCTTCATAATCCCAATGAAGTCTTTAAGTCGTTAACCTGGTTTTAGAAGAAGAAAACCAAAGGTTAAAGGAGAATCGACTCTAGCGTAGCAAACTAGTATCACACGCAAAGTGTGGGGATTAGGTTTCCCAGTTGCTAGAGTTCTCCCTTATATAGTCTTTCAAATCAGGGTTTGCAATCAATGTTAGCTTAGTAACAAAGCATTCAATATTCACCGTTAGATGAAAACCTGATTAGATTCAAGCTAATATTTCTCAACCGTTGGATCGAAAACTTAGCTTGTTACACACAAACGAAATGTTCAATTTTGGGTTTATGAACCGTACCCAAACATTAACATTTATTGGTTCAACAATAGTCAACCAAATGGTTAGCCATATGATCACTCTCATATCAACCTTATTCTTCTTCACCATAACTAGTTCAAATGACTCAAATGAACTAGTTAGAGAGTTGTTCAATTGCTTAGATCTTATGTAACTACACAAGACACAATCGAAGCAAAAACGGTTTGATTCACTCGAATCGGTTCATGAACTTTATAGCCACGGTTTGCAAAAGCATTCCTTAGTTTATATAAACATGAGTTCAAGAACAACCGGTTTTAGATATAACCTACTCAAGTTCGCGGACTAGGTTCGGGGACTTAAGCTCATGGAAGGAGTACACAAACTCCAGCAGAAATTCTCAGGTGAGAACTTCCACCAGTTCGCGGACTGAGTTCGCGGACTTGGCTTGTGCCACTTCCATTTCTCTTGATCAACAAAGTTCGCAAACTTTGGTTCAAGGAATAAGGAGTTATACATATATGTGTTTCCACAACAATGCTTATATCCTACCAATGGTTATGTAATCTAAACTCTCATTTCAATCATTGAAACATTCTCAGAGAACGCTATATAGCCGTTATTCACAGACCATTTTTCGTCGAGCAATTTCCAAAGTGATTGAAACATATCATGACTTTCGTCACTAGGTAAAGATGAATTCGGTTAAAGCGAAAGCTTACCAACACATATTTCAATAAATAGATAAGCGAGTTAAACTCGGCTCGAAATAGCAAATATGTATAATGAAAGTCTATACGTCTAAACGACTTTTGTCTCGAGAGTAGGAGATAGAGTAAATAAACTTTTGAGTGACATATAAGTTCAAGTCTCCACATACCTTTTAGTCGATGAAGTTCCACCGGTTCCTCGAGTAGTCCTTCATCTTTTATGATGATTGACATGGAGTTCTTGAGCTCAACTACACTTTCTATCCTAGTCCAAGACCTTTAGCTACATAGGCTAGAAATCAAGACTTATAGTTTTGATCACTAACATTGAAAAACATGCTTGAGATAGCAACGCATGCGAGTTCGACCGAGCAATGCTCTAACAATCTCCCCCTTTATCAATTTTAGTGGCAAAACTATTAATACATATGGAATATAAAAAATAAATAAATAAACTTTTGTAGCTCCTATTCCACATGTCTAATCTTCAACATTACTCGAAATCTTCGTCACTTCCAAGTACTCCAATGATCCCAAAGGTTGTAAGTTTAGCATCATCGTTGTTGAAAATCCGTAGCTATAACAATAAGAAAACAAGAGTTCTCAATCATTGTTATACAATGTCATAGTATCATTACACGGCGTCAAAGTCCAATTGTATCACAACTTCAACAACAATACTATGGTGATATGTATCACTCCCCCTTTGTCAATACTCCATCTCACATGGAAACCACTCCCCCTTACATAATGATCCGAAAACCATATGTATTTGTAGTGTGAACTACATATTAATTCTCCCCCTTTTTGTCAATAAATTGGCAAAGGTACAAGAACGGGATCCTAATGAAATTTCCGAAAGAGACATTTCATGACCAAAAGAAAGAAACACATATCATCTTATTTAGATGCAATCATAAAGCCGAAGCTAAATGCATTCATCAAGGAGTTTAAGGATACAACACAACCCCTATAATATTCCAAAGCCGCACTCCCCACAAAGATTTGGCAATTAAGCACAAGTTCAAAAAGAACTCTCCCCCATAATATGTCATTCCCGAAAGAACAACAAGAGCGACCTTAATTTCGAAGGAAAAGAAGGATTTCTTTGGACATAACTAATCACATACAAGTATGAATTTGAATCCAAAATACTCAATTAAATTAACCACAAGAGAACCCATGATTAATTTAATCGAAATACACAATCAAACTAATCACAAAGAGTAATCAATTTAATTGGCCATACTCACATAAGAGAATCTATGGAACAATGACTAAGTTAATCATGAAACCAACCCAATCAAAAGTGCTCAAACATAAGAAAACTTATGGAGTCATAACTAAATAACCAAACAAGATGCTTAATTTAGTTCAATATGCTCGACATAAAGTACCTTATGGAACAACAACAAAGCTAACCATGAAAATAATCAACTTTGATTGTTTTAGTGCTCAACATAAGACACATTACGGAGCCTCACAGTAATACACAAAAAATATGGATCAGGGAAGATCAATTACTGCGGAATACACAAGGATTCATACTATTATCCATCACAATTTGCACCATGACATACAATAGACATAATCCTTGAAAACAAAAGATTTTAACCTATCTTCCATCAATAATTGACAATATAGGCTTAACTTTTGTATTTGTCGAAAGTCCATTCATTCCTTTATCAATATAAGAATATCGACTTACGAAAGACTTTACTTTTGACAAGATATGGGACAATCATAGTTCACGGACGCAAACACACATATCCCATAAACAATTGCAATATATAAAACCATAAAGATTAATACTGCAAAAATCATCTTCCAAACAAGTTTAGAATTTAAACCAATAAATCTAAAAACAAGAAGATGAGAACGTTGGACATAGCTATGTGTAATCACAATAATGGCTATTCCAAACTCTAGTTATTCTTCTAAAAAAATAGAAAAATAGAAGATTTACTAGACAAAAACCAAATCAGAAATAGACTTTTATGCCGACGCCGAACACAAACTGAAGTCACATGGACGGTTCTGGATCCTCATGAGTCTTGAGATTTTCAAGCTTGTGAACGACAACATCCTCTTCAAATTTGGGAAGAACATTCTTATTGGGAAGTTCTTTAACACGGGTCTTTATGAGAACAAGGTCAGAATTAACCTTTTTCAACTCAGTTCTTACCACATCAAGACACTTCATAGTATCAACAAGTTGCTGCTTTGCATCCTCAAAGTGCTTAAGGAAGTCAAGAACCACATCGGATGAAATCTCTTCAACCTCCTCAATAACCGAATAGGAATCAGGATATTGAGTAAAGGATCCTTCAACTTGAACAAAGGTTCCCTTTCTCTTTATCGAACTCGAAGTATATACCATTGTCAACGAAGTCTTCAGACAAATCCCAAGAACAAGAAGAAGACGCCATTGATAATAAGAAACCTAGAGTGAGATATCTCAACTCAATAGGAAGGGTATATAAATATATTCGAGAGATTTAGGGTTTACAGGATTGGTTTATGAGAGAAACCCAAAACCGTACGTATACCCGTAAGAGGATGATTCAAAATCCCGTAACATGCTTTTAGTTTTTCAAAAACCAAGTTTGAAACCAAAGAAAAATATCTAAAAAGAAAAAAAAAATACTCATGTAAAAGTATATGACTAATTATCCATCTAACAACGATAAGAAATTAGCTAGATAATCAGAGCCACTTTGTAAAGAGTATACCTATTCAATTCTTCACACAACCGGGGTTTATGTTGGGTGAGATATCAACCTTGTGATTAATTTACACAAGTATGAGCGTTTAGCTCATTAAATGACTGTATTTTTTGTTTATCCTTCTTTCTTAGATTGGTACTCAACTCAGAGACGTAAGGCATAGCTATATCAAAGATATCCGTCGAAGATGTTCTCTGAGGACTAAATCTATGACCTCTTGCAACAGGTTCAAGAGGATTATGATAGAAGGGAATCCATTTTCTAGACTTAGATTTACCAGCAACAGCATTATAAACACATGGAATGCTTTCATCAGCAACACTGGAAAGCCTTTGAGTCCTGTGATGATTTCTAGGAAGGAGATCATATTTATAAGGTTTCTGGTTTTCTGTGGACATGTGATTCACTGTCGTAGTCTGCTGACTATTTATTCCATTGACAGTGAAAAGAAGTAAATTACAAAGTTTAGAAATCTGTTTCCTTCTGACAAAATAATGGATAGCATAGTGATTCTTTTTCCCACAGAATGTACAGGTTCGTGGAGGAGAAGTAATAATTGGCACCTGTTTTAACTTCATAGCCATATGAGAAGATTGTAAGTTATGTAAACTTTTCTTTACACAATCTTCTTCTGGAGAGCATCTCGTCATGTACTGTGATTCGTGAGAATTACTTTGTACAGAGGAGTTTCTCCTTAAGACATAGTTTTCCTTTTCCAAGGATCTGCACTGTTCATGGGCTAGACTCAGAGATGCTTCTAGTTTCTCTTTCTCGACACGAAGTTTGTTAAGATCTGATGAATGGGTCTCGATCAACCGTTTCTCTCTAATTGAGTCTTCCTTAACAATATCTTCAAGAACACTAATCTTTTCATGTTGTAGAGTAGTTTCTTGGAGAAGTTTTTCAATATTCTTAGACAAAGACTCAATGATGCTGTAGAGTTCATATTCTCGATCAAGAGACTTTTCAAATTCATCAATAAGCTAATCATGATCCTGGAAATCAATAATCTCAGCAGAGTTTTTTGAGATTCTGGTGAGCTCCATTTTAGCTTTTGACATCGTGCCCAATGTCTCATCGGAAAGAGATATGTTGACACAAGGTGGAACAATCTTCTTACCTCGGGATTCGTAAGAATCAACTAAGGAGTAATCCTTTGAGGTATTCCCAAGACATTTGGCATAGTTAAAAGGGGTTGAAGACATCTTGGTATTCGTAGAAGAGATATTGTCCTCAGACTTATATTGCCACAAACACAGACTTGTAAGGTCTTAAACGTGTTTGCCTGCTCTGATACCAATTGAAAAAGCAGGGGTCTAACAACCACACCCAATATTTCTCTTAGCAATCTGTATGGACAAAGTCCAATATACTTTCTAGAGAATCAACTATACAGTCAGACTCAATCTAGATAAAATGTATATCAAAGAATTTATATCTCAATCTCTCGATTTGATCTTTACTCAAGCAAATAGAAATCTGCGAGTCTTTATCAAAGAGAGTTAACTTGGATGGTACCAAAGACCAATATCCAAGTGTCAATCAATTTAAATCAATAAGGCCGGATATTCTAATTGATTGAACAATAACCAAATATAATGCATAATAGAAATAACAAAAGGTTAACTTGACAAATCGATCTGGAATGTGTGATGTAATTTCATTTAATTTTTATTTTAATTGTTGAACCCCAATCAATCTTACATTGATCCAAGGTAAAGTTATGCTCCTACACCTCTTGATTAGATAACGATCCCAGCAGGATGTTACGTACTTGATTCCTTAGCCGATCGGATATTCTAATTGATTGAACAACGCACAACCTGTGATATTTCAATTATATAAACAAATATAATGCGTAATAGAAATAACACGGACACGGAATTTTGTTAACGAGGAAACCGCAAATGCGAGAAAAACCCGGGACCTAGTCCGTTGAAACACACATCGTATTAAGCGCTACAGACTCTAGCCTACTCCAAATTAACTTCGGTCTGGAATGTAGTTGAACCCCAATCAATCTTACATTGATCCAAGGTAAAGTTATGCTCCTACACCTCTGATCCCAGCAGGATGTTACGTACTTGATTCCCTTAGCTGATCTCGCCCACAACTAAGAGTTGCTACGACCCAAAGTCGAAGACTTTAATAAACAAATCTAAATCACACAGAAAAGTCTACAGAATAGATAAATACGTCTCCCACGAATAAACCTATGAGTTTTGTTCCATCTTTTGATAAATCAAGGTGAACATGAACCAATCAATAACCCGGACTTATATTCCCGAAAAATAGCCTAGTATTATTGATCACCTCATAATAATCTTAATCGACACAACGAAAAAAAGATATTGCTGAATCACAAACGATGAGATGAAGTGTTTGTGATTTCTTTTCTATTTTGCCTATCGGAGATATAAATCTCAAGGCAGTTATTTCAATTGTACTCGTACGATAGAAACAGCAAGATCAGATCACACAACTACAAGAAAAGTAGTATCGGTCTGGCTTCATAATCCCAATGAAGTCTTTAAGTCGTTAACCTAGTTTTAGAAGAAGAAAACCACAGGTTAAAGGAGAATCGACTCTAGCTTAGCAAACTAGTATCACACGTAAAGTGTGGGGATTAGGTTTCCCAGTTGCTAGAGTTCTCCCTTATATAGTCTTTCAAATCAGGGTTTGCAATCAATGTTAGCTTAGTAACAAAGAATTCAATATTCACCGTTAGATGAAAACCTGATTAGATTCAAGCTAATATTTCTCAACCATTGGATTGAAAACTTAGCTTGTTATACACAAACAAAATGCTCAATTTTGAGTTTATGAACCGTACCCAAATATTAACATTTGTTGGTTCAACAATAGTCAACCAAATGGTTAGCCATATGATCACTCTCATATCAACCATATTCTTCTTCACCATAACTAGTTCAAATGACTCAAATGAACTAGTTAGAGAGTTGTTCAATTGTTTAGATCTTATGTAACTACACAAGACACAATCGAAGCAAAAACGGTTTGATTCACTCGAATCGGTTCATGAACTTTATAGCCACGGTTTGCAAAAGCATTCCTTAGTTTATATAAACATAAGTTCAAGAACAACCGGTTTTAGATATAACCTACTCAAGTTCGCGGACTGGGTTCGCGGACTTAAGCTCATGGAAGGAGTACACAAACTCCAGCGAAAATTCTCGGGTGAGAACTTCCACCAGTTCGCGAACTGAGTTCGCGGACTTGGCTTTTTCCACTTCCATTCCTCTTGAACAACAAAGTTTGCAAACTTTGGTTCAAGGAATAAGGACTTATACATATATGTGTTTCCACAACAATGCTTATATCCTACCAATGGTTATGTAATCTAAACTCTCATTTCAATCATTGAAATATTCTCAGAGAACGTTATATAGCCGTTATTCACAGACCATTTTTCGTCAGAGAAATTTCCAAAGTGATTGAAACATATCATGACTTTCGTCACTAGGTAAAGATGAATTCGATTAAAGCGAAAGCTTACCAACACATATTTCGAGAAATAAATAGGCGAGTTAAACTCAACTCGAAATAGCAAATGTGTATAATGAAAGTCTATACGTCTAAATGACTTTTGTCTCAAGAGTAGGAGATAGAGTAAATATACTTTTGAGTGATAGATAAGTTCAAGTCTCCACATACCTTTTAGTCGATGAAGTTCCACCGGTTCCTCGAGTAGTCCTTCGTCTTGTATGATGATTGTCATGGAGTTCTTGAGCTCAACTAAACTTTCTATCCTAGTCCGAGACCTTTAGCTACATAGGCTAGAAATCAAGACTTATAGTTTTGATCACTAACATTGACAAACATGCTTTAGATAGCAACGCATGCGAGTTCGACCGAGTAATGCTCTAACATAAGCAGCGTGACTAGCCTACTTTGGCCAACGATTTGGACCGGAGCAGGTAGGATAGGACAGATGTGATTGGTTAAGCCCAAAGATGGGTTGCCGGTGAATATAACGGCACCTCATTGTTCGCTTAAGCTTGAATCTAAGATGATAAATTCGGACGGATAAGTTGGACGGCCGTGATTAATTTAAGACTGTCATGGGCGGTCTTGACCTAATTAAACCCCTTTTTCAGCCGCTCGACTAGCCTACTTTGGCTAACAATTGTGAATGCTGCCTGCAGACTAGGAAAGTTCTGATTGGCAGAAATAAAAGTGGGCCCATCGGTGAGCATCATGAAACTTGTTTGGTCGCCTTTGTAAGAGGAAGGTTTAGCGAACGGATCTTACCAAGTCGTGTGGTTGTGATTATTTTCCGACTGACTTGGACCGCCAAGATCTATTTTCTTAAGAATTTAAATGTATCAACCAGCCTATTTCCATCTTTAGTTAAAAGTGTAGCTTACACCTTTAGAGCAATTTGATTGATCGATGGGAAAGAGGAACTCACGGATAACAACATGGGACAAAACCGGCCGGTAGTGGGAGGCGCCAACTAAAACAAATCCACCGGCCAAGTGGCGCAGTCGTCCCCTTTTACGGCAGTCCATGTTAGTCATGGTTTTCCCTTTTTCCTTATTTTCCAACTTTTGGTAGGATTCTACTCCTACTAGCTCCATGATGGGCCAGTTTCCTAGCTTGCCTATGTTTAGTCTCGACCATAGGGATCAAAATATCGTGCCGGCTCTGTTTTAGGGCAAAAAAACCTAATTTTTGTAAATTGATGAAATTAGGTCAAAAAATTGAATTTTGCGAATTGACACAAAATCACTAATTTTTGGCTACTCTTGCAGGTAGAATGCATGTTCTTACTGGCACGATTTGTGGTGCCTTTCATGCATATCTTAATCTGGACATACAGGAAATTCATGCTTTTCAGCTGAGAATGAACATAAATTCAATGTCAGTATTTAAGAGTTCAGCTGGGAGCACATCATGGGATAGATTCTCAGCAAGCCCTGCATTAGTGAATAATGCAAGTAAGAGCTTAACAAAATTTATAGAATATTTGTGATTTTTGCAACCATAATTATTATAATTTAAATTTAGTATATAAATATACTGAACTTCTCAATACATATGTAAGCAGAGAGGTGTAGGCGCTCATCGGATTTGAATGGCTTTATTTCTTTGTAGAACAAAAGCACATAAATATAGGGTTTTACAGTTTTAGCCCTGAATTAAAAACCACCATCAACAACACTGAACTGGAGAGATTAACTTTTTAAGAACCAACTTTACTCTAGAAGCCACAACCTTAGAAATGATCTTATACACACTGATTGAAACACATATAGGTTTCACCGTCTCAATGTAATCCCTTTTTAGGAACAAGAGAAATAAAAATTGAATTATGCTTAGTGTCAATATAACCAGAATTGTAAAACTCTTTGACTGTTTCCATGATATAACCTTTAATGAAGTTCCAGCACTTGAGTAAGAACAAAATAGGATACCCATATATACCTGGCTCTTTGTTGTATCCCAACTCTGTAATTGCCTTGTAAACTTCTTTCTTCTGAAATAACAGCATCTAAGAAAATGGATCTTCATTACTAATCTTATCAAAAACATTCTCATCTAAAGATGGTCTGATCAGTTGTTCTTCAGTGAATAGGTTCTTGTAGAAGTTCACAATATGGTCCTATAATAAGAACTTATCAGCAGTAAGAACCATCAATATAAAGTTGTTTTATTCTATTATACCTCCTTCTGGCAGTTGCACTTCTCATAAAGTGGGTTGTATTTCTATCACCTTCTTTTAACCATTGAGATTTTGACTTAATCCTCCATGAAGTTTCTTCCATTAAAGTTACCTTCTCAAAATCAGCCTTTAACCTCAATTTTTCTGCAAGTTTTTCTTCCCCTAAAATAGCGTCTTCAGCTTCAATCTTGAATTTCTGTCAGGATGCCTTGTAACTTTGTAGAAGTTTTACCAAAAGTTTCTCTATTCTATTCCTTTAGTTTTTCTTTTAAAGCTTTCAGTTTCTCCCCTAATAATTTTCATTAACAAAACAAAAAAAATGAAACATGAAATAGATGTATCGTACCATGACGTACCATCGGGGATTTTGGTCTAAACCATACCTCGTCCCGTGACGTATTCAAAATATTTTAAGAAATGAGTTTTAGATTTTAGGTTTAAGAGATAACGGAGATATATTTTATGATTACACAAAAAATTACTTTACCTGATGGAGTGCATTATTCACTGTACTTCCGTTTTGCTCTAAATCTTTACTCTGGTAAGTTTGGTATTGGGTTTAATCCATATAGCTAGACAATGCAGAGGGGCTGTAAAACGAATTCCCGTCTCCCGCACGATTAACAAGAAGACCATTCAGCAAGCTTTCCAATGGGCAGCTGGATGCAAGGGGTGATCTACAAGAGAATCGTTCAGGAGGCTTCCTAATGGGCAACTGCAATGAAAACAAAAATGGAGTTTTGAGTTAAAAAAAAAAACACTTATTAAACTCTCCAGCTGATAAGATTGCTTGCAGAAAGTGTGGATAGTAGATTCACGAAAACTGTTGTCAAGGCAGAGTCTTTTGAAATAGTGTCTTAGTAGTATTGCCAAAAGGCACAACTTTATGCCTTTGAATTTGTCTCTTATTAGTAGTAGTTGTAGTAAAAACAATAGACTGCATGGTATAATCCTCACTATATTATGTGATCACAATCTAGATCCACTGAATCTAATGCTGACCCAGACCAGCATAACCAGTTTGGCTACAAGTCAGGTCTGAGAGTGTAATTTAGTCCTAAATTTTCATATTTGTTAAAGGGCACATGCCCATGGATGTGCGGTCCATAACAGAAGTCCTTTGGTTTCCCCTTTAGTCTTTTGGTTTACCCTCTCCATGTATATAGAGGATAATCTATCCATGAAACCAAATAAACCCTTATCAATGAAATCCTTCTCTTTCTCTACCTCTTCCTTTTTCCATGTTATTTTACTGCAAAACATTATCATGCACGAAGTTATACCGCAAGCTAATGTTGAAATCGATGAATCAAATTAGCTAGTTATATTTATTTATTTTTCCCATATATATACATATTTTCTTCTTCTTTTCCAATATATTTTTCTGATCCCTGGATTTGATTTTGGCATATCCAATATATTTGTGATCTGTGGTTTTGATTTTGTGACTGTGTATAGATTAGTTAAATATCCAATGTGTGATTGTCCAATATCCAATTTATCTATGACTGTAGATTAATTAAATAAATACAATATGTGATTTGATTTGTGAATACAAACATTTTGTAATATTAATATGATGTTGGTTGTATGTTTATGCTGTGATTTGTCACGTCGGTAGGAAATCTATGTGAAGGAGAAAGTAAATCCTCCGTTGAAGAAGACCGATCCAACCCGTTCCAGCTTGAGCAGATGTCTTGGTTGTCCCATCCTGTTGCGTTCCAGCTTGTCCCATCCTGTTGCGTTCCAGCTTGTCCCATCCTGTTGCGTTCCAGCTTGGTTCTGGCTGTGCGCAACTAAAGCTGTTCCGGTTCTGGCTATACACATACAGTGGGAACCAGAGCTTATTTAAGGTATGTAACCAACTTGGGTTTCAAATTGAATAAATGTTGGCTTATCTTTTTTTGTTTTTGTTTTATAGATATGCTAGTTCTGTTTTTTTTTTTTTTTTTGTCTTAGGATAAGTCCATAGCATATAAACGGTCAACTTAAATTATTACCGTTAATCTCGATCATTAAGAATTTTGGTCTTAATGTTATTTTGTTCCCTTGAATATGATATTGGCTATAGTTGAATGGTGTATTTTGTTCAATTGGTTGTACCAACTCGATTCAAATACCTTAAACCATTGAATCTTTAGTTGCATTTAAAGAGCTCTCCCAGAAATCAAATTGAGATGGCAAGTGAGTGCTAGCAGCATGGCATCATGGTGAAGGTGGTTATTACCTCTTTCATCAATATGGGAAACCAATCTTTCATGTAAGATTCGTAGTACTTTTATTTCGTTTCTCTAATTGCGATTTTAACATCATTTTTTCATGTGGTTGTATCACCCCGTTCATAATAAACATATATATATGTTTTAACATCAATTAAATCACAGCAAGGGCTTGCTGGTGCGGTAACTTCTGATTATATATTCTTTTTATGCAAGGTACTGAAACAAAGATTAAAACCGAAGTCCCCGAAAGAACTAGCTCCTTTAAAAATGATGCTTTAGTTAAACTAGGTACGTACCATTGAAAATTATGGTGATTGTTGGACCGAATGCCAATCGGCCTAATGGTACATAACCATGGTGTTGACGGACAAAGCCGGCTATTAATGTCAAGCCTCACACCATTGAGTAAAGTACCACGAATACTGTTGACACTCTTTGCACACACCACTAGCATTGTTTTTACTAGTATACTATATATACATAATACTTGCATTATGTTTTTAAATTCATATGGCATATGCACACGGTTATATAAGTGGTACAATTTGTACACAATTTGGATGGTCATGAATTAGTCATGAGATGCTACTAAGTCAGTAGACATGGGACTTGATTTGGGTGCATCAAGTGAATGTGGGAAAAACTTGGTTTAATCCTCCAACGGGCAAAACCCATTGTGGATGGGGAAAACGGTTTGCTGGTTTTTAAGGAAAGTGGAGAGTCGAGCTTGTTGTCGAGACTCCTCAACCGAGCAAACTGATGAACCTCATACAGATGCACTGCAAAGGGAGTGCTTAGATTCGAGAGATCAATCTGTAGGACTCCGGCCTAAACCAAGACAATGGCCATTCCAGAGTCAATTCGGTAACAAAGAGGGAGATTGGTTGATCTGTAGGAGGGAAGCTGAGAATTGTGTGGGATCAATGATGATCAAGGATTGTGGATGTGTTGAAGGTTTCTGCAAATTGATGAACTGCTGAAGTTGAGTTCTGTGAATAAGTTTTAATCGAGTTGTTGACGAATGATGATAATAATCTATTGTCCTCAATTTAGACTTATTTATATTGTTAGAATGATGAACACACTGATCCCTGTAAGTGTGACGGTTTCTTGAGTGGAAGAGTGGGAAAGTGGAAGATCGTGTTGAAACCAATTCCAGATCGTGCGAAGACTTGGTTAACCATCCACCCAGTACTTTGTTAACTACTTCAATCGTTGCACGACTTACTCACATTCTCATCGTGGATGAATCCACGTGCCGTAGGCCGCCATACCAAAACCCTAATTGATATCCCCCATGTGACATGATTGATGTCTCATGAATCGTGGAGTCTGCAAGACAGACGTGTATTTTATTAGTCGGTTGTTGACTGTTTAGATAGTGAATCTAAGTTTTGTTGAATTTAGCATGAGTGATCGAATTCTCAATGGAACATATTGTAAATTCGAGCAATTGAGCAAGTATTGCTCAATTCGACGAATTACTGATAAATTACTGAATATTGATAGTTTGATCAATATTCGAAAATCGAGCAAGTATTGCTCAATTCGACGAAATATCGATAAATTCTCAATATTGATAGTGATCAATATTCGAGCAATTGAGCAAGTATTATTCGATTCGACGAATTACTGATAAATTACTGAATATTGATAGTGATCAATATTTGAGCAATTGAGCAAGTATTGCTCGATTCGACGAATTATTTATTTATTTGTGACGCGACCCAATAAAATATTAAATAAAATATTGGTAGATCACCGAATATTATATAATTAATCCGCGTGTTGTTTGCTGGATCAACATAAATTTATTTAGTGTTTGAACTTGCTCAGAATGATGATTTGTTGAGCGTTTGTTCGAAACCCTAATTTTTGATCAATTGCTCATTAATTGACGAATTGCTGAAAATAGGTCATGAGCGAAGGAGGGACCGACCAAATGGGACTATGGGCGTCCATGTGATGCCCAATTGCTCGAGTGAGCGTACAATAGGGTCCTGAGTTGACCGGTTGGTGAAGGAATGACGATTAAATGCCGGTTTCATCATTTATTAAAATAGTGCTCGATTGAGCATTAGGTGATAAAACCTAATTATGGAAAAGTGAGGGACCGACCAAGAGGGTGTGAAACCGGCCCTTGGTGGTCATGGGACCAGCTGATGGTCATTTGAGCAAATTCCAAGTTGGTTGGAAAGAATCTGGACTGGACCGAATATGAGCAATCGCGCAAATTAGGTCAAAATTATGAAAACGTGTGGGACCGGCTCATTGCAAGCCTTAGAGCCTCCCTTGGTCCGTCAAGGGAGCATGCCCGTGTCTCCATAATGCATGTATCTCAGTCCTGAGAGTTTCGGTATTTTTTTGATGTGCGTTTGAGAAATATCTTGGATTTTCAGAAGAGTTCGGTCTTTGACTGAAATCCTCGATTTTGCTCGAATGAGCAAGTATGCCCGCTTGATCAATATTCCGTGAATATTAAAATAATAATATTTTAATATATTTTCGTGAGTAGCCTAGTCGGTCATGTGACCATGTTGACTTTTGGCTTTTTCATGGTTTGAGCAATATTTGAGAAAATATGGAGAAACCATGATTTTTGCTGAAACATGGAAGTTTCATGAGATGAGAGAAATAATAATTTATGAAAGATTAGGGATTGCAAGGTGTGGGACCGGCCACGGCTAGGGCATGGCCGGCCTGCTAAGTTGCCCGTTCCCACAACACCTTTCCCTATTTACTATTATTATTTCTCATGGAACCATGAAAATATGGGGAAACCACGAGTTTTGCTCAAATAAGGAAAGTTGCTAGAATGGAGGAGTCTTCATGAGTTCATGAAATCAGCAAAAATAAGGAAAAACAATGGGAGAGGCATGGGACCGGCCACGGCTAGGGCATGGCCGGCCGGCCGGTGGGCCCGGCCCATGGGCGCCTCTTCATTATTTTAATATTATTATTTTCCTCCTCCTATTTTGTGTAGGATTCCTCATTTGTCCATATTTTCGAATGCTCGTTCGTGCATTTGGGTGCTCATTCGTGCGTCATTGTCGAGTACACTTGCACCATTTAATGGGACTCACTCAGGAATAGTCCAGATGCCCGATTGTTGAGTATTTATTACTAATTTATGAAATTCAGTGGAGAATGATTCATGAAACTGAGTAATAAAAGTGAGTACTTTTTTATTATCAATCCATAGGATTAGCCGTGGATTCGACCATAAATTCGGAATAATAAAACGAGTATTACCATTCCATGGGATCATGGATTCGACCATAGAATCGGAGTAATGAAAGTAGTTATTACCATCCCATGAGATCAGCCGTGGATTCGATCATGAAATCGGAGTAATGAGATTATCTATTACCATTCCATGAGATCAGTCGTGGATTCGATCATGAAATCAGAGTAATGAAATAAAATAGATTATCTTCTAGGAATTCAGTGGTGAATGTCATGGTAGAATTAATCTATTACAGAAGGGATATTAGCCAGTTAAAGCGTCATACCCATTCTGAAAGGTGCATAGTCAGGAGACAGCGAGTGTTGCCGAAGTCCTGAAGGCGTTATTACTCTCAATCTTACGGAGAACCGCCTGGATCTATACACGGTCTCTCTACATAGTCAGGGAACAATGAGTGTCACCGACGTCCTGAAGGCGTTATTGCTCTCAATCTTACGGAGAATCGCCCAATGTTCTTCTATGTATATGCGGGTCTCTCTATGTAGTCAGGGAACAGTGAGTGTCATCGACGTCCTGAAGGCGTTGTTGCTCTCAATCTTACGGAGAACTGCCCAATTATGTTATTCTACATAGAGGCTATGATGAAATGCCCGGTGTCGAACGCTCCGGGGAGGCCTTTCGAGCGACATATGCATCATACTTCGTAAAACATGAATCGTCACATGCGTTCCTGAAGCCGTATCAGAAACATGCAGTATCATGATTTCACGGTTTTGACCTTTGTTGAAAATCCACCATCAACATTAAGTCCCCTGCTTAGTGAGGGACAGTCATGTTCTGCAGTAAGCACTAGATGGTGATTTTCAGTCGACAAGAGATCAGTGGTTGAACTCGGTCTACAAAGGTGTTCTCAGAATCCCCGATTTGCTCCAATGTCATCATATACGAGCAAATGTTCGGGTGGAGACTCTGATAATGTGATAGTGTCATCCCGTGAGTACGGAGAGATGAAGCACTGCTGATTGGGTGCCCGGAGGCTCAGTTTTGGTCGGTTTAGGATTTACGGGCCCGGGACCAAAAAAAGAACTCATTGTCTTAGGAACGGACATTCGTTCGTTAGTTTAAGAAACACAAAATAATCCATAGCATAAGAGAGATTTTTTTTTTTTTTTAATATGTGAGATTTCACAAAAATGGAATAAACTCTTGTTTCAAAGAAGGATGCTCGAACGAGAGAAAAAGTTTTTTTTTTAATAGACGTGCGTCTGTTAGTAATAAATTTTTGTCTATGAGCTTTCATGAAAAAAATTTTACTTTCGATATGTGAGCTTTCATATGGTCTCGTTTCAAAGACGGATGCTCGCAAGAGGGAGCAAAAATATATATACATATATTTTCAAAGATATGTGAGCTTCACGTTAAAATATATATTTTGTAAAATCAATGTTTTGATTTTTGAACAACTGTTGAAAGTAGACAATTATTCACGGTGAAATAATGTTTGTGTGTAAGTTTTCACAATTGTAAAATGGATGTCTGTCCAATTTTGAGAAACCAGTGAATGTTCACAGAGTAAAAATTTTACGTGGATTGTTCACGATTTTAAAGATTTTGTAAAATCAAGTTTTGATTTTAAACAATTGTTAAAAGCAAACAATAATGTTTTCGTGAATTTCGTGATTTTAAGAGGGTATGCACGAAAATCAATGAATGTTCACTCGGTGGAAATTTATGTGAAATTAAAATTTTGATTTTCAGCAATTGCTAGAAGTAAGCAATTTTTGATAAAATACGGTTTGTATGGATTTTGTGATCTGATAGTGTATGCACAGAATCAATGAGTGTTCACTCGGTGGGGAGTCGCTTACACGGTGAAAAATAATTTGAATTGCTCACATGATGGAAGTTTCGTGAATTGTTCACAGTTTTATGAAAATCCCATTATGGTTTTGAATAACGAATTTTGTTCGTCTTTGCAGGCTTGAAGGAGCGAACAAATTCTCGAGATTGTAATCACTACAGCTAGTGAAATTGTAAATAGGTAAGAGTTGGATGGTTACCATTTTGTAGACGCTGTTGTGAGCACCTTTATTCCATGATTCATTGTTATGTCGAATCCTGCGCTTTGTATGAAAGATGTGCTGAAGTAGCCACTTTGCAAGAATGACTGACTCCCATGATAACACTTCCAAAGATGGTGTTTCCATAGATAACATCTGTATGGACGAAACTGAAATGGTACTTCTGGGACCTCTTAGTGATGGTGAGAGATCCTTCAGACTGAGTTGCACTCCTAGTTATTTCATTAGCTTTACCATAGGATGATCGTGTAGTGAGATCCCGGATCAATGTAGACTCCACGGAAATGGAAGAAAGTCTACGGGAACGGAGAATCCAGAAGTAAGGACTACAGGATGTTAGCCAATGACGTGCAGTCCCCAGCCGTTTCTTTGGTGAGTTGTTAGCGCTCCTTGTGTCATGACTTTGCCCGTGCAATTAGGATCATGAGACCAAGGTTTGTTATTTTCTTTTCAGGCTTTTGCTCCATCGATTGACGATCTTCAACTCGTTCCCGGGCAAACAATTCATGAATCCAGCACTGATGAAGAAGTCGATGTAAGTATCTTTTTCGTGCAGGTGATCGTGGCATCTCCTTGAATAAAATAATAATAATTGTTGTTGATGAATCCAGGAAGAAATCATTGTAGATAAGTAGCATGTTGATGAAGTGTGCTCTTCTTTGGGATATGGGAATATGGAGAATTCCCGAAATCCCGAACCGAATGGAGATAGCGGCGTTGCTAATGGAGATTCCGGCATTGTCGAGCCTTCAAATGATTTAGAAACTCCCCTAGTAAGTATATATCCTGTAATATCTTCATAGAAGTATGAAATTGCTGATTTGTGAATGAATGAATGAGAATCCATGTGAGTATACGAGTAATTTTGCTGAAATACGTCACCAGAAAATTTCAGACTTCAGCCTTTTAGCAAAAACACCGTAGAATCTTCGTTCGAAGTCGGATTTTCGCGATCTGCATATGTATCTTAAAGCCCAGAAAATTTACAAGCTTTATCACAGAAGCTTTTAGAGTTTTGAGCATGTTTAGGGCTTGAAAAAGGCGAAACAGTAAACTTCCAGGAGACTTTCAGAACTTTTTCAGATTGTATGTTGTCCAATGTTTCGGCCACATCTCCTTGCTCGTTTCTTCAATTGCTTTGAATTTTGGATATGTTTTAGAAGACATCCATACGAAGATAATGGTATATGACCCATCCATATATTCTTTACCAATTGCTCCCAGCTCGTCGGTTTGTACAGGACAGTGTAAAATCATCTCAGACGAGCTTGCTGTAAAACACTCATGTTGTGTTTTTAGACCACTCGCTTGTGTCTTGAACGGTTGGTGAAGGATTTTAATGTCATTGATTCATTTGAGATCAGGACCCCTTGATTGATACATGAGTGTGATGCTTGCAGTTTCATCTTGTTTCTGTTAGTCGTAGAAACATCACTTCTGAAATCCTTGTCACGGGACCATAACTGAGGTTGCTCTCGAGAGGGGGTGATGTAATGATCATGGTTTCATGTCCCAGTGGTAGCATTCCTTTTATGATGAATGATCAGCACATGAGAGTCTGGTGCCACGGGTCTTGGACTGTGAAACTAATCGCCATGATCAGTGGACCGTCAATCCCCAGTATTTTGTCAAATCTCTCCTTTTTGTTTTCCTTTCTTCTGGCAAGACCTAGATCAGTGGACCGTCAATCCCCAGTATTTTGTCAAATCTCTCCTTTTGTTTTCCTTTCTTCTGAAATCCTTGTCACGGGACCATAACTGAGGTTGCTCTCGAGAGGGGGTGATGTAATGACCATGGTTTCATGTCCCGGTGGTAGCATTCCTTTTATGATGAATGATCAGCACATGAGAGTCTGGTGCCATGGGTCTTGGACTGTGAAACTAATCGCCATGATCAGTGGACCGTCAATCCCCAGTATTTTGTCAAATCTCTCCTTTTTGTTTTCCTTTCTTCTGGCAAGACCTAGATAGAGGACCAATGTAGATAAATTGATGTAAAGACCTAGATGGTCAAAGTTGGAGATACCTTGATGAAGGACTTAGTGGAAAAACCTGGTGGACACCGATCGACTGTGAAAGTTGTGAATCCCGTCTAAGAATTGCTGCTTGCATGTTGTATGCTCTGGAAGCTGTAGGAACCTCATACGACGTCGGAATTTGATGCTTGACCCAAATTTTGAAGCTAAGAGACTGAGTTATCACATGAGAAAAGAATCACTCAATTTGGAGTTGTCTAGGTCATCCAACGAAGCGCGCACATTTGTAATTTGTAATCCCGTGCAAGTTTTTCAGATTTCGTAGACTTGACGGTAAAGGCCATATCTTTGAGCTCGTATGTCCGATTGATGCGCCCTTTTGGTATGTTGTATAAGAGACATAGACGAACATCTTTTGTTGAAGAAGCATTGTCCCATTCCTCACCCATTGGTAGGTTTTTGTAAACCCATGGCCTGAAGTGTGTTGTATCTCATTTGTAGAGGTGATGAGAACATCTTGTAGAAGACTTTGGATTGTGCCCGCCAGTCGTGCAAGCTTTGAGAAAACTTTCATGTGAACATGTTATCATGTCTACACATCTTGATATGAATCATTAGTTCTTGGGGAAGTCTGCTTCATGTGTAACACTTCAGAGAATGGTTAGTTGATGAAGCCCTGTCATGAGGATGTTGCTTCTGAGACCGTTGTTGATGCTGAGATCACGACTGATTACGCTCCAGAGATCCTTATTGATGCTGAGATCATGTATAGTGTTCCTCCAGAGATTATTATTGATGTTGATGCCGTGGTTGAATTTGCTCCAGAGACCGAAAAGACTAGAACCATGATTATCAACATAATCTTTGCTCCTCCATCCAGTGAGCCTTTACATTCACGAACTAGTTGGTGGGTTGAGCATTCCCACGATTAAGGTGTACTGATCATCTGGAATTCTCTTGAACAATATGACTTTACTATGAACTGGCTTCATCAGTGAATCGACGTTATTGTGGAAGATGACAGCACCAGTCTTCATTGTGGTGTAGAGAGGAAGTTCCTCAGTCGTGATTTTTAATGTATAGAAGTCCCGTCGATGAAGTTTCATGGAATCACATCAGGTTGCAAATTTTCAATAAGATCAAGTCCCCAGTGTATGTTGAAGGAGTTTGTGTCATCCATGGATGAATGACGTTGCATTTGCTTCAGAAGTCTTATCATGGGATAATGAAGACTTATCGATTGTAGTTCAGTTACACTTTGATCGTCTTGGTGTTGAATCATTGTCGAGATATTTGTGCTGAATCCAGAGGTATCATTATCAAAGGCGTACTCTTTGATTGGGAGTACAATTTGAAGGATTCATAGATGCTTGAGCGTTGAAGCGTCACGTCCTTTAAGCATCGAACATCTTAGGTTTGATCGAGTATCTTCTGTTGATTCAGCATTCCTTTCATTGCGGTAGTGGGATTCAACACTTGTGCAGACACAGAATTTGTGACTTCGTGGGACACATGGACACTCCTTCAAGTCTATGGAGAAACACCCAAAGTGTTCTTTGCCATGTTTGGAAATCATCTCAATAATGAATGTCCCAATGCTCGATTCGGAGAAATGTCATATTCAACCACTTGGTAAAATATTGCTGAAGTGAGATTACCCACTTATAGCGTCTTGCAATAGCAGAGATGCTAGCAGAATTGAGTCCCCATGCTAGAATAGCATGTGAGGAAACAAATGACATAGACATGGGAGGAATTAGACTTGCATGAGTGCAGGACCTTTTTACGAATGTCTATTCATCTTTTGCAGGTTGTTGTTTCAACTTCGTCAAAGTTCGAAATTCCTCCAAGTGCTCTGATGATGGAACGTCCGCCAAATCTTCTAGATCAAAACTTTCTTTGTTGGAGAGATGTGCAACCAAAAGCGCTTTGTCAGTACCCATCTTTTCAACGTGGATCCATGCTTGTCTGAAGAACATGTCATATCCTAGATCTTCCTGATTATGTGAAACTTGGTTTTTGTCCAGGTTGAACTTATGTTCACTTTGAGAGTGATGTAGCCATAAGTATTTCCGAGCGTTCTTTCAAGGTCTCTGATTGAGATGGGATCACGAGTAGCTTCTTGTCGAGTGATGCCTATGGCTTTAAGGGTTTTCAGTGGAACGACGTTGATGGCGGTGTCAGCATCGATCAACATTCTTTCGAACTCATTTCCGAGATGGAATGTGGTAAGCAGTCCCCGGTCGTGCGTCTCCTTGTCTGTGGATGAAGGTTCAAGGAGTATTTCCTGGATGGACAGACGTCTGACACAATGTAATTTAATGTTGTGAACATGTCTTTCCTTTGTGCCTTAGACATATAGAGCAATTTCATAGATATGCTTGATCAACGATTGAACTGCTTCTTTGACTGGTTGTTTAGAGTGTATAGGTTCTGACCGGGAGAGGATTCTTGTGTACTCCTTCAGTCCCCAGTTGAAGTTATTATGGATCAACCATCTCTTTGAAGATGTACTTCAAAATATTGCAGTTATTTGGATGATCGATGAACCTATGAAGGCGACAGTACCTGTGATTCTCCATTTCTTCTTCAGTTGGCTTTTTCTTGATGAACGACAATTTGATTGCACCATCTTGAACCCAGACTTCCAGTAACTCGATTACTCCTTCATTGGAAGAGAGAAGTTTGAGCCTGTTTGATCATTTCCCCGTTCATTGATGTCGGGTCGAGGTTTGTGCATTTCAGGATTGGTTATCTTTCTTCGCGCCTTCAAAGTTGCCTGGGATGTTGGAGAAGCGCTCTGATGCTATGTTGTGTCTCGGCTTTCCTTTCATTCCTTTCGGCAACAACGTTTGTTAAAGGCTGGAGATTGTACTGATTGTTGACTAGGCGTCGGCTGCTTCGAGGTTCCTCCACCTTGCATACTTTTCTCTTTCCAGTAAAGCAGGTAGAGTAGTCGATGATCGTTTGGCTGCTTCATGAAGCTCTGAGAAAGTATGGAACCGGATTATTCTTGTGTTGCCGTGTCTCAGCTTTTCTCTTGCTCCCTTCAGCAACATTCATGGAAGTTTCAACATTGTACTGCTTGTTGATTAAACGCATGTTGGTGCTGCTTCGAGAGTTCGGTTCCTCGACTTTGACAGTCTTGGTTCTTTCTAATAAAGCTGGAGCAGTGGTTGCTGATCTCTTGGCCGCTTCATGAAGTTCTGAGAAAGCATGGAACCGGAGATTTTCCAGCAAGGCTTCTGTAGACCGGGCTCATTCCGTTGATGCACAAGTCCCCTGTTGTTGTTCAGTGACATTCGGGTCATGGCAATCCAAAGCTTGGACTCTGAACCTCTTCACATAATCGTTCGGATGTTCATTGTTCTTCTGAGACATTCTTCCTAAGTCAGAGAGAGTAATCTGATCTGAGACGAAGAAGTATTTCTGGTAGAAAGCGTTAACCATCTCTCCCCAACTAGCGATGATCCCTGGTGCAATGTTGTTGTACCATGTGTACGCTCGGCCTGTCAGGGATTTCGAGAATTCCTTTAGACGAATGACATGGTTGTGTTCTTGCTCTCCTAGAGCTTCCAGGAATCGAGAGTCGTTTTCTCGAGCATTCCCTGTTCCGTTGTACAGTGTGAACGTTGGAGAAGTGTATCCCTTCGGGAATGGAATTCTTTGCGTAGCATCAGGATATGGAGGTTGATGACGGCAAACAAATGATGTTTTGTCTTTTCCTCGATCCTCCATGAAGCGTTCCAGGTCCTCACGAGTGATGAAACCTGCAGGTTTCTTTGTTGGTGGGTTATCTGCAGCCTTATGCACCTCATCATCATCTGCTACATGGATCGGGGTGACTTCAGGATCAACATCCGGAGATGTTTCTTTGGATTTTGCTTTCTCCTGAGATTTCTCTGACATCTTTTCAGCGAGGGTTTTGAGATAATTGCACAGCTCTTTCTGAGTGGTGGCCATGTCAATCTGATTTTTAGCGAGAGTCTCTTGCACCTTCATGAGATCATCTATGGTAGGCGGATTTTCTCTGATTTCTTCGGGAGACCGTCCGAAGAGAGGATTGCTTCCAATGTTGGTTTGCGGAGGAGTGGTATCAACAACACCGGTGTTGGAAGCAGGAATGGTTTCTGGAGTACCACCATTATTTCTAGTGCTAGCGTTGTTTCTGTTAGGATTTGTAATTGAACCTGATTTGAAAGTTTGAGATTGCAACCGAGAGATTAATCTCCCACTGTGGTCTCCAATCTGTGGATAGGGAAAACGGTTTGCTGGTTTTTAAGGAAAGTGGAGAGTCGAGCGTGTTGTCGAGACTCCTCAACCGAGCAAACTGCTGAACCTCATATAGATGCACTGCAAAGGGAGTGCTTAGATTCGAGAGATCAATCTGTAGGACTCTGGCCTAAACCAAGACAATGGTCGTTCCAGAGTCAATTCGGTCACAAATATGGAGATGGGTTGATCTGTAGGAGGGAAGCTGAGAATTGTGTGGGATCAATGATGATCAAGGATTGCGGATGTGTTGAAGGTTTCTGCAAATTGATGAACTGCTGAAGTTGAGTTATGTGAATAAGTTTTAATCGAGTTGTTGACGATTGATGATAATAACTTGTTGTCCACAATTTGGACTTATTTATATTGCAAGAATGATGAACACACTGATCCCTGTAAGTGTGACGGTTTCTTGAGTGAAAGAGTGGGAAAGTGGAAGATCGTGGTGAAACCAATTCCAGATCGTGCGGAGACTTGGTTAACCGTCCACCCACTACTTTGTTAACTCCTTCAACTGTTGCACGACTTACTCACATTCTCATCGTGGATGAATCCACGTGCCTTAGGCCGCCAGACCAAAACCCTAATTGATATCCCCCATGTGACGTGATTGATGTCTCACGAATCGTGGAGTCTGCAAGACAGACGTGTATTTTATTAGTCGGTTGTTGACTGTTTAGATAGTGAATCTAAGTTTTGTTGAATCGAGCATGAGTGATCGAATTCTCAACGGAACATATTGCAAATTCGAGCAATTGAGCAAGTATTGCTCAATTCGACGAATTACTGATAAATTACTGAATATTGATAGTTGGATCAATATTCGAGCAACTGAGCAAGTATTGCTCAATTCGACGAAATACTGATAAATTACTGAATATTGATAGTGATCAATATTCGAGCAATTGAGCAAGTATTGCTCGATTCGACGAATTACTGATAAATTACTGAATATTGATAGTGATCAATATTTGAGCAATTGAGCAAGTATTGCTCGATTCAACGAATTATTTATTTATTTGTGACGTGACCCAATAAAATATTAATTAAAATATTGGTAGATTACCGAATATTATATGATTAATCCGCGTGTTGTTTGCTGGATCAACATAAATTTATTTAGTGTTTGAACTTGCTCAGAATGATGATTTGTTGAGCGTTTGTTCGAAACCCTAATTTTTTATCAATTGCTCATTAATTGACGAATTGCTGAAAATAGGTCATGAGCGAAGGAGGGACTGACCACATGGGACTATGGACATCCATGTGATGCCCAATTGCTCGAGTGAAAGTACATCAGGGTCCTCAGTTGACCGGTTGGTGAAGGAATGACGATTAAATGCCGGTTTCATCATTTATTGAAATAGTGCTCGATTGAGCATTAGGTGATAAAACCTAATTATGGAAAAGTGAGGGACCGACCAAGAGGGTGTGAAACCGGCCCTTGGTGGTCATGGGACCAGCTGATGGTCATTTGAGCAAATTTCAAGTTGGTTGGAAAGAGTCTGGACCCAATATGAGCAATCGCGCAAATTAGGTCAAAATTATGAAAACGAGTAGGACCAGCTCATTGCAAGCCTTAGAGGCGGTTGGGGTTGATCGAGAGTTCCTCTTGTGTCATTTTCAACTCCACTCATGGAATAAGTGTTATGACCAGGGTTTGAACTATAGATGATTTAGTGAAGAACAAACTCTAAAATGGTTGTTTAGTTTTGGTCTGTTATTTTTGAATTATGAGTAGGATTTGACCTGATTTTTTGGTTTGTATTTAGTTACTTTCAAAATAAAATATAACTTTAATTTTTTGTTAGTAAAACCTTGTCAATCGGTGGATCTGATGTCTGGTAATCAGGTTATCTCAATTTATTTTTCTTTGGTTGGATTTTCAATTAAGCTTGTTCTCTTGGCCTAATCATCACTTGTTTAAACTCTGGTTTTTCTTCTTTGTGTTATGCATCTCATGCCCCTTTAATTTCGCCTCTGGAATCTATTATAACCTAATCTTGTCTTGTCTGTAGCTCCTCAGCTGTGCCTTTTGTATCATCATATTAGTCTTTTGTCATGATGATGTCTCTCGGATCTTTTTTCATCTTCAATGTTCCTTGAACTTTGAGTAATGAGAAGTAGTTTGTCTTAGAAATAATGTTGGACAAACTGCTTGCTAGGATATTTTGTGTCTCACATTTCTTTGAGTTGTTTGATGTGAAAAATCTTTTTCCATAGTAAAGTTCAAGGTGTTATTAAAAATCTAGTTCTGTGATTTCTTAATCGTTTCCTGTTGAGCATGAGATGCATAGAATCTTGTCATTTTTCTAGGAGAGTTTTTGATGATTTTGAAAATTTAAAAATAGGGAGTCCTCTTTCGAACTCTTGATCCAACTACTGTTTGATTTATGTTCTTCCATTTACATGTTATTTTAGTGATACCCTGTTTTTCCTACCAGACATCCCATTAGGAAGTTTTCAATCATGTTCGACAAGCATCGAGCTTTAAAAATCCATATGTTTTAGTGTCAATTGTTTTTGTAGTGGATCTTATAATTTGGGTGTTCTTTTTGGCATAATCCTCCCTAAACTTCGATGGGTATGTGATTTTTTTTGTCATAAGTTTGAAATAGAGAAACGCAAGATGTTTTCTTGCAACTTAATCTAGCATACGCCTGTTCACGGCTTGGCAGCCACGGCTGCATGGTCTAATTTTGAGCAACAAGGTGGCAGTAATCTCACCAGCGCTCAGCCATAGTCACCCCCCTGAAGATTCAGAGCACAACTGGGTTAATGAACTTGTTGTAATTGGTCACTGTCAGGGCCTATGAAGTCCTTTTTTTTCTGATTTGAATTTAGTTTTCTTATTATCCTGTTTTTCTCTCTTAGCTATCTAGATACTTTCCCATCAGAGCCTTTAAGCTCTTTACTTTTATTTGTACCTAATCTGATTTAGCTGCTTGTTAGTTTTATTGTTCTTAGTTGCGGTAATAATTGTTTTTACCTGAATTTTCCCTGTGCAGTTTAACTACTTCCCTGCTGAACTTTTCTACAGCTTTATAAGTGCATTCTTTACAGTTTTTTACTGCCATCAAACCGATGCTCTCTGTTTTAAATAGATTGTATTGGTTGATTACTAGAGCTCCAGCTTTTTCAATCTGTTGTCTCCCCACTCTGATTTTTATTCTTATTTTACCTCAACTTTTCCCCATTTTTCTGATTTTAACTGCCATGAGGATTCTCTCATGGAATGTTCAGGGTATTGGTACCCCTATAACTAGAGATCATCTAAATAATTTGTACAATGATTTCAAGCCAGATATAGTTTTTCTCTCCGAAACAAAAGCTCCTTTTGAAAAAATGGATCTTATTTTGAAAAAATCGAAATTCTTTGACTGGTTTATTATTCCATCAGTGGGAATAGCTAAGGGGCTAGCTATCGCCTAGAATAACAATGTAGAATTAAAATTAGTATCGGCGCAGTTTAATGTTTGTCATTTTGAAGGTTTATTTGATGATAAAGTTTTCGAATTAAAATGTATATATGGTGCAGTCGAAGCTGAAGAACAAATAATTCAATGGTCTCACATTCAGAATTTAGCAAATCAAGTCCAAAAACCATGGGCTTTAATTGGGGATCTGAACATTATCCTGGACCCAGCAAAAAAGCAGGGAGGCAATAACACAAGCTCAAGCAGCAAAACAATTGTTAGATAAATTATAGATTCTCTGGGCCTCCAAGATGCGGGTTACGAAGGCGCTCCTTTCACATGGTCAAACAACAGGAGTGGAGATGTAAATATAAGCGAAAGGATAGATAGAGCTCTAACATCCTATCAATGGATTCAATTATTCCCAATACAAAGGTAAGTCACCTAACCAGAGTGGGATCAGACCATACTCCTATCCTTTTAGATACCAACCCGGAATCAAAACGATTACATAAACCTTTTAGATGCATTAGATCTTGGCTATCTCATCCGACTCTTAAATCTTTGGTAGAAGCATCTTGGAGTAATCATTCTTCCAACTCTTGTCCAAAAAAATTCATCTCAACCTTGAAATCTCTCTCCTCAGATCTATCCAGTGGAATTCTGATGTTTTCGGTAATATCCATAAAAATATAAAAACCCTTAATAGGAAAATAGACAATATTCATAATTCTGGAAACATAGCTTCCAAGATCGACATCCTCAAAAACCTCCAAGCTGAATTAGGAAAGTGGTATAAAATAAAAAATGATTATTACCACCAACTATCTAGGGATAAATTCTTCAAGGAATACGATCAAAATACCGAATATTTCCATGCTTCCGCTTCAAATAGGAAAAAAATAAACGCAATTCATTATCTCAGAGAACCATCAGGGCTCTGGATTTCAGACCGAGATCAAATCAATTCGCTCCTAATATATCATTTTTCCCAAATTGGCGCCTCCCAAAATAATAACTCCAATATAGATCTAGAAGGAATTATACAGCCTTGCGTTTCTGATTCAGAAAATTCACTCCTAATCAAAATCCCCACCAAAGAAGAAATCTGGTCAACTCTTGCAAACATGAACCCTTGGGGTGCTCCAGGTCTAGATGGTTTCCAATCGGGCTTTCTCAAAGCAAACTGGGAAATTCTAAGCCGGGACATAATTAACTATACGCAAGAATTTTTTCGGACTGGGCTTTTGGAAAAAGAAATGAATCACTCTTTCATTACACTCATTCCCAAAATCTCCACTCCTCAAACCCCGGCGGATTTCCGCCCAATTAGCCTCAGCAATACAATATATAAACTCATTTCAAAAATCCTAGCAAACAGATTAAAACCCATCATGAATAGGTTAATATCTCCAAATCAATCAGCTTTTCTCCCAGGAAGACAAATAACGGACAACATCATCATAGCCCATGAGCTGATACACTCGATGAAAACGTCTAAAAAGAAAAAAAAGGATTTCTAGCTCTCAAGATCGATCTTTCAAAAGCTTTTGATAGAGTGGAGTGGTCCTTTATTCAAAAAGCCTTATCAACTTTTGGATTTAGTGATTGCTGGGTCAACCTCATCACCCAATGTATTTCCACAACCTCATACTCGATCCTGCTAAACGGTTGCCCAGGCCCAACGTTCTCCACCTCTAGAGGCCTTAGACAAGGAGATCCTCTATCTCCTTATCTGTTTCTAATTTGCATGGAAGTCCTTTCAAGACTCCTGGAGAAAGCCACAGTAGAAAAAAGAATCTCGGGAATTAAAATAAACAAACATGCACCTACTATATCCCATCTTTTTTTTGCAGAAGACTGTTTTCTATTCACAAGGGCAGATTTAGGAGAAGCAAAAAACATTTTGGATATATTATCCAAATTTAGGGAAATTACGAGTCAAATGGTAAATTTACAGAAATCGGGGATTTACTTCATCCCAAAAATTCACCCGAAACATGCAAAGATAATAGCAAAAATCCTAAAAGTCCCGTTCCTGACAAAACAGGACAGGTATCTTGGTACACCTCTTTTCTTCGACAAAAATAGAAAAGAAAACTTTGAACCCCTTTTGCAAAGGTACTATAATACGCTACAAGGGCGGAAAATAAAGTTACTTTCGCAAGCGGGTAGGACAGTTTTAATTCAATCAATTCTCCAGTCGTATCCAACATATCAGATGCAGATGCTTGCCCTTCCAAAAGATACTCTAGATAAACTTGACAAAATTCAGAGAGATTTTTGGTGGAATAAGGATAAGGCAAAAACAAAAGGTGAATATATAAAAGCGTGGAAAGACATGTGCAAGCCAAAGTCCCAAGGCAGTCTAGGAATTAAGAATCCCCATAACTTCAATATAGCCCTTCTAACGAAGTTAGCAAGTAGAGTGATGACAGAAAAGGATCAACTATGGGTAAAATTACTAGAAGCGGAATATTTTCATGGATCGAACCCTTTTCAACCGACAAGAAATTATGAACTCTCGTGGATTTGGACAAGTATTCAGAAGGGTCTCAATATTATAAAAGGAAACTTCATCTGGCAAGTGAAAGACGGAAAAAAACACAAGGATCTGGGAAGACAAATGGATACCTGGCACAAATACATTAACCCAACCAAGTGATAAGCCGGACCCGATACCTCAAAAGGTCCATGAGCTACTAAATTCTGAGGGTGACTGGGATATTGAAAAATTAGATGAATATTTTTCCCCAGAAATTAAAGGAAAAATTCTAGCAATTTCCCCGAATAAAGAAAACAAGGACAGAATCAGATGGGAACACCATAATTCGGAAGCTTTTTCGGCAAAAAATATTTACAACTACCTTATCAATCAACATAATAATGATGAGGAAGATATTATATTCCCGTGGGAAAATATTTGGAATTTGAAGACAATACCTCGGATCCGACTATTTATTTGGAAAATCATCCAAAAGGCGCTCCCAACAAATAGCAGATTAGCATCCCACAACCCGGAAATCTCATCAGAGTGTCCTCTATGTAAAAACCAAGAGGCGGAAACAGAAGATCACCTTTTCAGAAAATGTCCTTTCGCTAGAGCAATCTGGTTTGGATGCGACTTGAACACAGTCAACTCGCAAATCAACACAGATTCGATTGTTAAGTGGGTTGAGAACTGGATATCAAATACTATCTACTCAAAAAATTGTGAACACATCGCAACGGTCTCTTGGTTTCTGTGGAAGTATAGATGTGAAGTAAATTTTAGGAAAACTAACCCAGATCCATATGCTTTGATCCAACGGATTAGGAATTTTTTACAAACTCAACCGCCAAATAAAGAGAAGTTGCAAACAAGTGCTCAAAAAAAGAAGACAAATACAAATAAGTGGAACAATTTCAACTCTGATTGGATAATTTTTACAGATGCCTCCTTTAACAAGAAGAATTTGACAATGGGCTATGCTTTCATTCTTTACTCGGTAGAACAAGAAGCTTTTATGCATATTTCTGCAGGTTCAGATTGGGCTTCCTTGGCTTTACATGCAGAAGCAAAATCAGTTTTGAAGGCTTTAAATTGGCTAGAAGATAATAGTCTCTCCAGTGTCTTTATTGCTACAGATTGTAAAGTTCTGTCAGATTGCATTAACAAAAAAGATGCATCAGTTGCCTGGACGGCAGAGAATACCATAGAAGACATTATTTCCATTCTGGACACTCTTCCACAAGCCAGATAAAATTTATAAACAGAGATTACAATGCTGCAGCAAATTTAGTAGCAAAGGAAGCAAGAATAAGAAGACTACAACACTTTTCGAAGCATATGCAACAGCAAATCCACAAAGAAAGCATCATTTCTAATGTTTTCGAAAAAAAATGAAATTGTAGAACTTTTGTATTATCTTGCTTAATTAATATATTCAATCTTCTTATCAAAATAAAATAAAAATATATAACTGAATTTTAAAAGTGGTATCTCGGTTGCATTTAACCTAAACGTGGGTTGCATTTAGTCACTGCCTAAGAATATATATATATATATAACCCTTTTGGCCAATTTTAACCAGTCATCAAGGACTCAATCTACTGTTTCACCCTCCCTAAAAGTTCCAATACTGCACTGCAGTTTGGGTGCGAAGCAATATGTTTTTATCTAAGGTTCCGAATTAGGTTACAAGACCAACACACCCACAAGAAGAAAAAGATCCTTATACAGATGCAATTCTTATACAGATGCAATTCTACATTAAGATCAACGCCGAATAACTTCTTCTGAAAGGATAACTCTACCTCACAATGGTATCTGTTTATTTTTCTTGCCCCATTTAATCATTGCCAGAAGTGGTAACCGTGTTGGGGTTGCTGCTGGCACTAATGGTGGCCACTGCCATTTCATCATTCTCACTACTGCCAGAAGTGGTAATTGTGTTGGGGTGGTTGCCGGCACTAGTGTTGGCCGATGCTGTTTTATCATTCTCACTATTGCCGGAATTGGTAGCGGTATTGGGGTTGTTCCTGACACTAGTGGTGGCCAATGCCGTTACAGCACTGCCTCCTGAAGTAATTTGGTTATCGAGATTTCCAATGTTGTCATTACATTTAGTACCTGTTTCAACTTTTATTGCCACTGCTGTCCCAATAGTTTCAGCAGTTACACTGACAGAAGACTCTTTAACCTTAAGATCTGCAGTTACTTCCGCCTGTTGTGACTTCACAGATTCGGAATTTGAATAATTCCTTGAACAAGAGTTAACAGCACTGGTAGTTTTCTCCCCCATTTCCCTCTTTGGGTCCACTCGCACAAACTCCCTTGCGCTATGGAGTAATCTCAATCTGTGATCAGTTTCTGGTCGACGACACACCTTCCTCAATTGCACTATTTCCTAACGATGGAAAAAAAGAATGTAGTGAGCTAGAGTACATAAATCACTTACTACTATAAAATAGGAAACATTAGTTCTCTGAAAATTTTCTATCTTCTGGAGGAGTTGGTACTCCTGATGAAAGAAACTTCTTTTTGGACCATAACGCACAAATCAACTTCTCCCTGAACATTTTTGGGGCTGTTCACGGAAAGGCCACACGTAAGTCTTGAAACATGCAATTCCTTGACGATAGTTACTTCCTACTTTCTAGGTAAGAAGGGGCCAGTATCTTAACAAGGATTTGATTCCCAAGCATGCTCTAAGATGACATGAAAGAAATAAAAACAAAATCAAACATAAGTCATTAAAAAATGGGTTCGAACCTCGGCCTGATCATGATCATAACGCACAAGAAACCTGCATCGACATCCTCGTACATCATGTCTCCGCCTTTGCGCATCAAGCACATGTGCGTCATAGTAGAGAGCCTGATCTTTACCTTCCTGAAAAGCTTCCAGAGTGAGCATTACTACTAGTTCTTATCATGTCTTACAAAGTTAAGACTTTCTTAGGTATGAGAACCACCTGAAAGCATAGTATTAGATCTCCAGCAAGTACTGCAACACATTCTGATGCTTCACACGGGAGAGATCGCTGTCTCACATGCTTGCGCACATTGATCCATTCATCCTCTTCTGCCCCAAATCCTGCAAATCGGACTCGAACTTCCTGAAAAAAGTGAAGAAATGAAAGTTCAAATACTCTCAATATGTTATCAAAAAATACAAAACATTAAACAAAATAGAAGGCACTTGTTGAGTGGACTGTCATTTATTGAAGACAGGAATTTCTATTTGGAGACTGCATCAAGTATTTTGGGAGGATTACCGGATCACCTGTTTCAAACATCCTATGAGAGATAAAAGCTGCCACATCATACCTGGGAATTAGAGAGAATAAAATTACACAAACAAGAAAAGTACTGGCCACCAATATCAGGCCTTAATTTATGAAACAGTATGACAAATGGAATAGCTTAATGGCCTAAAAGCACTAACCATGCACCATCCCTAGATGATCTGGCTTCAAACTCCATTAAAGCATTACTATCTGAAGTACTTCTTCCTGCATTTTTTGGAACCATTAGGAGTAGATACACAAAAACATAAATGCATGCAACAATTACTTCTGTGATACTTAGTAGTAAGAAGACTAGTTATGTGACATGTAGGATCATCACCAGAACCAACACAGAAACACACATCTTATACATTACAAACACATGATAGAATGTCGAGACCGTTAACTACCATCTGTCAAGAATGCAGTATATGCTTGCCCCTAAAAAGTATGGTAATAAAATGGTTCTCCTTAAGAGACAGAAGCGTGACACAAAAAACTAAACACCGCATATTTATCAGAACTACCTGAAGGAACAGGCATGATATGAGGCACATTCCTTAATGAGACTAAATCCTCACGGGACTTGGGGATCACGCTCAAGTTCTCAGAAGGCTTCATTGTTTTTGCTTTTTGTGCATATCTCCTATTTTGGAACCAATTCAACACCTGTAAGCAAACTTAGAATGAGAAAAGACTTCAAAAATTTATGCATAAGTGATAAGTGTGACAAGTGTAATGTTAGCAACCTGCTTCTGATGCACTGTCATCTTTCCTGATCGCTCTGCAGATGCACTACAAACCAAACACAATATATTTAACATCCTTCATATAAGTCTTTTGGTGAAGCAAAACTAGATAGTGTAATAGAAGTAAGGAAGCTCCCTCCATATACAAACCTAAACTTCTCTGCAATGGAGCGAATAACTTCCAAGCTTGGAATTATAAAAGTAGCTTTTTGTAAACAAGCCTCCATTTCCGCCACCTTAAAGAATTAGCCAACATCAAACAGTATGATTAAGACTAGAGAATATTAAGTATGACCAAAACATAAGCTGTCTGCGACATAGAATCGACAAAAGGATATGTAAAGCTAGATGAGAATATGACATTGTAATGACCTTGACACCTGATCATGGTTTTGATATGGACTGAATTGGCCAAAATAAGAATAGATTTTAAGTTATAAATGGTCAAATCGAACTGTAGGTGCATAACTCAAATTACAAACTGTTGAACTAGAGCCAATTGTTGAGGCTCTCAGTATAATGTACAGATAGTGGCATAAAGTACAGAAAAGTGAACACACAAATCAAGTTAACAAGGAGAGCAAGTACAGAAAGCGAACTACATTAAGACTAATCTATGCTAGTATCTAATTATTCTTCTTTCACTTCTTCTTTTACTTCTTCTTTTTCTAATGCATGTAAACTAAATTTACAAACAAACGAAGACTGTAACATGAACCGCTTGGAGAGATAAAGCGTACATTGAAAAACAGTAACTGAGCAATCCACAACTTGACACATGAAAGAGGTACAATTACCAGCACCCATGGTAGCCACAAGTTTAATCTTACAAATCAGTAATGTTAGTGTGTCAATTCCCATCAAGTGCGTTATTATTTTGTGTACACTGTTTAGATATTCTAAAGATACACCTCATTATCACACACTCGCTCTAGTCTCTAACAAACTTTTCAGGCTCAAATTCAATTTACCCGAAACTGACTCATAGCTCCATGCAGTACAAAGCCATGTATCAATATGGTGAATTGTATATTGACCTAATCACTTCAGTTTCATACATCTGAAAGAAATTATATAACAGAAACCCTAAAAGTAACTTCCCCATGGCTTCGAACAATTTGAGTATTTTGCGAATGTAAACATTCCAGTTGCGAATGTAAACATTCCAGAATTCAAATATATAAACTAATTTAAGAAAATGTGGAAGTCTAAATTAGAAATCAAGACATCTAGTGTGCATACCTCATTCGCTGTAAATCGAAAGGATGGGCCGGGTCCAACGTTTGGAGGTCTTCCCATGATCCTTATCTTTTAATTACCCCTATGTTAAGATTTCCCTCCTGAAATTTGATTGATTTATGAATTTATCGATTGGAAAACAAACAGAAACAAGCAACGGAGGAACGGAATCGCGGTTTTCGCACACAAAAGAAATAAGTTGCCTTGGGTTAAAGGTGCACTTGCACATACCCTTAAGAATGTGAAAACTACTACCACACCCATTTTTCAGATTTCTTACAATAAGAAACTCACGCCCAGAAAAGTTTAGGCGCGCACTCATTATCTGAGAAAAAATTTCCCACAAACCCATATTTATTAAAATTATGTTATTCCTTCTTCCACGCCCAGAAAAATTCTGTGATTTCCTTCTCGAGGAGTATTGTTTCTGCGATGTAGTTTTGGTTTTTCCAGTAAACATTACTTCGTGATTATTTCCTTGCTACTTCCTACGTCGGGACTACTTTGTTCTTCTACGAATGGTAATGGAGATTTGAATTCATTCATTCGATGTTATGCCACTGCAAAATCTCTTCGTCGGAACTAATTGATTTCTTTTGCTACTTCGTCAGATGTTGGGGATCAATTCCAAGCAGGGACGGAGCTAGAACTTTCGGTTAGGGGGGACAAATTTATAGATTGGCATTCATGATCTAAGTCCGGCTAGGCGGTCGAAGGCCGCAATTTTTTTCACCCTTCCTTACTATATTTTGGGTTGTGAAGACGTTGAAATACTTGTTCAATTCTAACAAGTTTTGCATTTAAAACGGTAAATATATGAATTTGCAGAAACTCCGTGCCTACACAGTATAACAATATTCTATTGAAGGTTCACCTTTCTTTTCTTTCTTTTTTTCTTTTTTTTTTTTTTTTTTTTTTTTTGAAATAGATCTGATGATTGAATTTACTAGTAATACATTGAGCTTTTTACCAATTTAGTCTTCTTCTTTTTACCATTTTCCGTTATTGCCCCATGAAATTGTTCCCTTGTGTACTAAAATTAGCTTACTACCAAACCTATTGTAATTGAAATCACAAAATCCAGTGGGGACTCTAGACCCTTAACAGCTTCGTGCCTGATTCCAAGCCTTCCTCTTTCGGCTGCAAGGATTTCTTCTTTTGGGTATATTTGCAAAACCCTAAATGAAATCGAGATTTTGAAATTAAATTGATTTGTTGTGGAAGTAACAATGAGGAGTTGATTAATGTTCCTTGCATATCTTCTCTGATAACCCCTAACAGCTCTGTGGAGACTAAAGCAAGAGCACCTATTGGGTTTTCCACTTTTCTGCCAAATAGTTGATTAATATCTCCTTATTACATCTGAAATTGAGGCAGACGAAATCGAGAAAGAAATGGGCCGAGAAGAGAGCTGCTGATGAAGATGTGAAGTTGTTTCTATCAGAGAACATCAATAAGAGTTTGGTTCGTTTTGAGATGAAGAAGAAAAGACCTGATTCTGATGCCGCTGAAGTTAGGGTTTGGTGTTCTTGAGAGAATCAGATAGAGATGAATGTTAAGTTCCAGAGACTATAGAAATGTGGTATGTGCTTGAAGGGTTCAGATCGAGAATTGGAGATGGATTTGATGCAGAGACGAAGAAGAATTGGGGTTAGGGTCTAGTCGATTCAACAAAGAAGAAGACTTGCTGCTGAAATCAGAGAAAATGACAAACAGCGTGGGTTTGTGGTGTTCGATTAAGTTAGTATGCTATTGTTGCTGTTGTTATTCTTTTGGGAATGGTTCATGATGAAAGAGTAGCCAAAAATGAAATGCGTCCCGTCTCGCTGTACGTAGGGTTACATTTACTTTATGAAGTCTGTTGTGAATTCTTCTATAAGACTAAAGTGTACTGACAGAGAAGGTGATTATGGAACTGACGGCATTGAAGTTAAGCTGGAACTGACGGTATTGTTGGGTTGCAGCTGATAGCTTCATGGAAAAACTTGTTGCAAGGAGATGAGTTGTTTGATTGCTCGGATGATGCTTCAGCTTACACGCAGTTGGTAGATGTGTTAGAGTTTCCTGAACCTGAAAAGTTGGTATCTCGCGTTTCAGTGAACTATAATGCTTTTGTTTTGTTGCGTTTTTCAGAGTTGTTATGGTATTTTGTAGTTTTAGTTATCGTTTTTCAGAGGTGTTGTTGTTGTTGGTTGGGAAGCTACGGAAGTGTTTGGTCATATTGGTGTTGATGTTTGGTCGTAATGGTTGAATAATCTGTTTTGCAGCCATGAAAATGGTTGCACAACCTGTTATGCATCTACAAATTTGTTGCATAACTTGTTATGCATTCTCGAAATTGGTTGCATAACACGTTCTGCAGCTTTTTTTTTTGCATAACTTGTTATGCAATCCAGAAAACGGTTGTATAACACGTTATGCAGCTTCTTTTTTCTTAGTATTGAAACCAACAAAAAATAATGTTGCATAACTTGTCATGCACCTACAATAATATCTACATAACATGTTATGCAGTCGTGAAAATGGATGCATAACCTGTTATGCATCCGAAAATATGACTGCATAATGCATTATGCATCGAGAAAATTATTGCACAATCCTTTATGCATCGAGAAAATAGATGCATAACCTGATATGCCTCCGTAAATATGGATGCATACTGCATTATGCATCAATTTTTTATGTACGCACTATAATCAACCAAAAAAATGGTTACATAACTTTTTATAGATGCATAACTTTGTTATGCAGATGCATAATTTGTTATGCAGTTGAGAAAATGGTTGCATAATTCGTTATGCGTCTGCAGAATGTGTTATGCATCTTTTTTGGTGGCTGCATAATGGTTATGTAGTCAGCTTTCGAAATTTTGCCTAAAATGATGATCACCTCCGATTTTTTCGTGAAAAACAAAAATTTGATATTGTTGTTTGTACTCATTGAGTAGCTCTCTTAAAAAGATTTCCAACGATATAAAATTTGTAAAATTCCAAAGCGCGGATTTTTAGATATGTTATATCCAAGTTGCATTGCCAATTATACCCCTGATGCATAACCCGTCATGCGGATGCATAATCCGTCATACAGACATTTTTAATAATTTCATATAATTATGGGTGTCACGGAAATAATTATGGGTGTCACGGTACCTAAAATTAATTGTGGGCCTGACAATGAGAATATTATTTTTTTTTGGGCCTGCGCCCAATTTTCCCCTTAAGAATCCCGTTTGAAAAATATCACAAAAATTCCACTGGGCTTATTCATCGGACAAATTTGCCCAATACTTGTCTCCTGGACTATATGTAACTCCATTTTGGAGGGGACTACTATTTCTTTTTTGGGTGAAGTAAATTTGAGTCACCCCTTATCCATATATTTATTTTAGTACCAAAATTACCCTTTCTAATTAAGTTAGTATAATGATTAGTGAGTTAATTAATGATTAGTGAGATTAAATTAATAAGTTGATTTTTGTCAAAAGAAAAATTATTGAGAGGGACAAGAAGAAGATGAAGATGATAATGAAGATGAGGGTTTTGGAAGAAAAAAAATTAGATCTTTTTCTTTAAGAGCCACAACAAGAGTATGATGTTTCGGGTACTCACGAATACTTCAAATTTAGTTAATGGTGCTTGAACTGGCCAAAATATTCCTAAAAATGAACAATTTACAAATTGATTTCGGTTTGGTTAAAAAAGTTCGGCTACGACATCTGAAGAACGGGTAGCCGAACTCATCTGCAAGTGTAGTTCGGCTAATGTTTCTGAAAACACAGGTAGCCGAACTCAGCTTTAATGGAGTTTTTTCTTTCAGAGAAAAGTTCGGTTAAGAGAAGAAAATTGCGAAGTTCGGCTAGGAAAAAAATTGCGACATACCGAACTCAATATATAGGTTTTTCAGAAAAAGTTCGATTAGGAGAAAAAAATTGCGGCGTAACCGAACTTTTTACGATGTAACCGAACTAAAAGTTCGGCTGGGACATTTTTTTTGCGACGTAACCGAACTTTTCTCTGAAAAAAAAACCTCCATGAAAGTTGAGTACGGCTAGTTCGACAAAGTTTTTCACATATTTCTAAGCCTAACTTCTCTCTGCAACTTCCATTTTCAACTCATTTTGATGATTACTTCTCATTTTTTCAAAAACGAATGACAAGTAATGAGTTTGTGAGAATATCTTTGTTAATGATTTAAATTAAGCTATATATATAGAGGTGGTGGTGGTTGGTGCTAGTGGTAGTCAGAAGTGGTAGGTGATGGTCGGTGGTGGTGGGCGGCGGTGGTAGGAGGAGGTGGTGGTTATATATATATATATAGGCGGATTCGAGATTTTCACCGACGTCCAACCCATGACTGGTCGGATGTGATACCCACGGGTTAGCGAATGAGCAGATCGGATGCGGATGGATTTGCGGATCTAGAAAAAATTATAAACGAAAACTGATAAATATTGAACATGAGTAATATAACTTAGTTTTAAAACTTAGATTGCTAGTAATTAACATAACAAGAGTAATGACTTTCCAACAACCATCTTATAATATCTATTGATATGAAGTCCTCGTATCAATCCAAAATTGATACTTTTGGAATATTATTGAGGATCTTCCATGCTTCTCAATAGCAAACTATATATCTTATCTACGAATTTTCTATAATAACCTTCATATATGCATAATACTAATATTATCTTTAGGGTTGGGTGTCCAACAGATGGGTGATGTTCCACCCGCATCCAACCCGAGAAAACGACGGGTTTCAAAAATCCACCCGCGTCCAATCCGCCGACAAACGGATTGGCTGTCCACCCGCCAAAATATGGATAGGTTTGGGTAAAATCCACGGATTTGGGTGTTTTAGCTCACCCCTAGTTTTAGGGCATACCAAAAAAAAATAGGGCTTGTCAAATAAAGGAAAAACATGGTCATTATATAGTAATTCTAAATGCCCCTTAACCAAATATTTTTAATAATGACAAATCTGACCTTTTGTTATTAGTGATTATTACTAATGATTAATGGTTAATAGTAATCAATTTATAAAACTTTGTTTTAATAAATTTGGGAGAAGAAAAGAAAAAGGTTAGGTTTCTTTTGGAGAATGAGAAGTGAAGAAATTTTTTTTTCAAAGTTATCAAAATGAATGAAGAAGATCAATCTTCATCTTCTAAAGCTCAAAAAATGTGCATCAATTACAACAATCATCCAGATATGGTTGATTATTTGGATTATGATAATGATTTACCCAAACTCAATCTCATATTGAACCTCAGACACAAAATGATGATTTTTATGAGCTAAATCCCGAAAATGAATACATCGATGAGGAACCTTATGCTAATAGTACATATGTACACTTTTAAATGATGTTTAATGTCCGTTTTGTAGGTTGAATTATTCAAAAAATTGGATTTTTCCAAGAAGTTCGGTTGTCCAGTGTTGGGTTCGTCTTACAGTTCGGCTATTAGTTACTAGTCGAACCTAACTAGTATGATACAAAGATGAACAGTTCGGCTCATTCGAAATACAATACTTGTTGGCGGAACTTGTAATTTTGTATATTTCACGCCAACTAACAAGTTAAAAGTTCGACAAATGAATATATTTTCTTAATCACCTGAATATGTTTCTGAAATTTTGATAGGTGCATAATATACATGTTTAGAGTATCAATTTTACACTTGTTTTAGCTATTATTCTTGTATATTACTTTTTATTACGTTTCTTTTCTATTGTGCAACTTGTGTTAGGATGAATCAACTGAAAGAAGTGGAAATGGCTACAAAAGTTTTAAGAAAGTGAAGTCTACTAATGGAGGATATCAAGGTCCAAATTCAAATCATTTAAATCAAGGAGTTCTCATCGTCATCTTCAAGAGAATGAAAATACGAAGACAACGCAAAAAAAAAAAATGAGGTCATTCCGACATCGGGCGAAGAAATTATGGCCAAAACAAGATCGAAAGAAATGAAGTTACAGAGATGTTTGGCTGATAACTTCATATCACGAGTCAGCAAAACCTGGAGCCTGGAAATCAAGATTTTAGAAGAGTTTACAAGGACATGTTCGGCTCAAAAGTGATTTAATAAAGTCAGTCGAACCTGACATCCACCTGGAGAAATTTTTACTTGTCACAAGGTATTAACCGAACATGACACTGTTCTATGACATATTTTGATGCGAAATTGAATTCCATCTCAAGCAAACACGGTCCCATAAGGATTCTAACGCCTATCATTCATATTATCTTCAATATCACAAAGAAGACATCCAAGGCCCTAAAACGACACACATCGATTTTGAGAAGAAAAATCAAGTTATAGGTTCGTCTTATAAACTAAATACCGAATCAGCCAAAACCGACTTATTTATATAACCTGGAGAAATAGTGTCGGGTTTGGCTAATAATTCAACTTTAGAATCAGTCGAACTTCACAACTTCAATAATTTTTATATAAATATTACAAAGTTCGGCTATAGTTTAGAAATAAATTATCAGCCGAACTATTCACAAACACTTTCAGAACTATGAACAATGAAAAGTTCGGCTTAAAATTCGTCTCACTTATCAGCCGAACTTCATTTTTTAACCGCAAAAACCTCTAGTTTAATCTAAATTAATCTTATTCTATCAATCAAAAACAATAAAATTAGAGATAGGTTTATAGAAAATACATTCTAATCTTCATTTCAGGAGTTGGTTCTTCACTCGGTTGAATTTTTGCTTCAGTTTCTATTTCAAATCCTTTAACTTCTTATTGTTCTTCAATTGACGGATTAAAAGAAGATTTAGAGTGACTACCTACTGCCTGTTTTGTTGTGCGAGTCATTTTATAATTGTGTTTGATCGACGATCAAATTTTCACAAATCAACGTGTAATTATCAGTATTAAAAGAATTTATCGACGGTTTTGCGAGAGAGGATCGGCTGGAGAAAAAGAGAAGATATTTAAGTTTAAAACTGATTATGATTTTTAGTTTCTAAATTAAGGGTAAGGGTAATTCAGTAATATAAACCATATAATGGTATATAGGTCATTGCGTTCCTATTAGACACCCCTTATAAACACACCCTATATGTGAAAACTATTTTGTATGCCTAAAAGATTTCTTTATGCCCTAAAACAGGGTTCCTAAACAATTATGCTTCTTTCTCCAGTTGTCAAATTAATATTATCAATGTGAAAACTACAGTCAAACCCATTTTTTCATTTTTTTTTAACCCACATAAGGAAAATTTTAGGCGCGCACCCATTTTTTTGGTTAAAATTTCTAACATGCCCATATTTAAAGAAAACAAACTGTGTTATGTCGTGACTTGTTTTTGGAGACAGAGAAAAAAAAAAGGTGAAAATAGAAGAAATTTTGATTTTCTTTCGATGGAGGAATTAGATTCTCTTAAAGTTTTATCGATTTATTGATTCTTATTGATTTTTTTTTTTGTTTAGATCGATTTTATTTGTAGGTTTTATCGATTTATTTTTGTTCTAATATACTGTAGATGTAGTCGTACTGTGTAGATGAGTGATTTAGTTTCATATGCTTGATTATTGGTTTCCCTTAATAATAATCAAGCATTCATAGCTTAAAAGTGAAAACATGTAATTCAATCATTTGAGGTAATTTTAACTTAGGAAGATGAAAACACATATTAATGTGGCACTACTAATAGTTCTATATTTTTCACTCTTTTTACTGAAAAAACAATTTAATGAATCATGTGAGTAATTACTTAGAACAAACCAAAGAGACTGGTTCACTTGTACCAATATGTATATAATGAATCATGTGAGTAATTACTTAGAAGAAACTAAAGAGACTGATTCACTTATACCAATATGTATATATTTTTAATTAGAGGGTTTATTCAACTTTCAAGCACTGAACAAAATGAATCCATAATGAATTTTTATTATAAATAGTCTTACCATAGACATATACACTCATCTCTCAAATTTAAGTTTTTTTTTTTCTTTCAATATCATTTATCTGATCAGTAATACTTGTTTTTTTCCCATGACGAAGGATCCCATTGAAATGGTTGATTCTTACTTATTCATCATAGATGAATCGAGTCACACTCTCAAAGCTGAAACATTATGTTTTAATATAGAGATACTGGAGTGTTTTGCATCAATCGATGGTTGTGCATAATCTGTTAAGCAGCTATAAAAATGTCTGCATAACCCGTTATACATTCGAGAAAATGGTTGTTTTACGCTTTATGCAAACATTTTTTCTTAGTTTATGTGTTTAAAAGATAGTTGCATACGTATTAGTCCTTCTAAATTTTATCTCTTCACTGATTATAGGATCTTATCACAATTTTTGTATGGCTCTAATATCTTTCTTTACAATGAATGACAGCTTGGATTCAATACACTTCTTGGTATCTCTAACATAGATTATTGGTGGTTCAGAGTATGATAATGGAGTGATGTAGCGTACAGTTGTGTAAATTGATTTTTGGAATGTCTAACCATTAAAGCCATAAATTCTGATCTAAATGGTATGATTTCGATGGTGCAGGTGCATACTACAATTGATGTACCTGTAGAATGGGAGGGATATTAACACATTTTGCGTCAAGAAAAAATAGGATATTTTTAAGTACAAGCATTGTGTTATTATATTAGTTACCATTTTTTGTTGTTTCTATCATCTATGTTTTCAAGTTTCAGTCATGCTTGTATGTTTACACATGGATACAAAAGCAACATGCAGTTTCGTTCATTTTTTATTTTTTTTTGAAGGAATGAGGAGCATGAAAGCCCCAAACTTCATTGATAATAAAATATAGTTACATAATATTCAATTACATCCATGAATCGAAATACATGATTAGTACAATAATATTGAACCGAAAATAATCGAAAACAAATTATGTACCAAATATTTGTAAACCGACGTGGTAATTAAATTTTTCTAATGGTTTATCACCATTTTGTTGGATACTCCCTGTAAAGGAAAGATGCTTCCATAAAAGAAGTAATATGCCCAAATTCAATACCAAATTATGTAATCTCTATCCATCACGTCCGTAGATGGTTGAGTGAAAGATTGAACAAAATCGAAGGCCCTCCAAGAGGTATGAGAAACCGTAATGGCACAAACTTACCATACGTAATCGAAATAAAAATATACTACAATATCAATTGTTGTAATGCAATTTATTTTATTTAAATACATATTACATGGATAATTCCACCCGGATCTTAATTTAAATTAAAATCCGGGCAGAAAAAAAGAAGAGGATTAAAAAAATTCAATGGAGAGGATGAAGATAACTACTAATGGATGAAGATAACTAATTTCTGAGGAAGATAATTGTTTATTGTAAATGATAAAGTTGCACGGAGAAAAAGGGAGAGGCTCGTTGCCATAAACCTTGGCTTTTTTATTTTCATTGACTCATTAAACCTTGGATCGTTGCCATAAACCTTGCCAGAAGATAATTGTTTATCGTTTCGTTCATTTTTGTTGTTCTAAATCTTGGATTTTTTATTTTTATTGACTCATTAAACCTTGGCGCTATTGGCACAAAATTCAACCAAAAAATGGATACATAATTATTGCAATCGAGAAAATGGTTGCATAACGTATTATGCAGACACTTTGACTGCATAACCTATTATGCAGTCGAGAAAATGGCTGCAGAACATATTACGCAAACACTTTGTTTTGTTCATGTGTTTAAGAAAAGATTGCATACCTTTTTAGTGATTTTTGTTGTTTTTAAACCTTGGCTTTTTATTTTTTGTATTTCATTAAATTTTGATGGTGTTAGCGCTAAAATCAACAACAAAAAAAAGGCATCATAATTTATTATGCAGCTATAAAAATGGTAGCATAGTCTTCTATGGGTTTGTGAAAATAGTTACATAAATCGTTGCATAAACTATTATGCAGTCGAGGAAATGGTTGCATAAGGTATTATGCAATCATTTTTTTTTGCCAGCAATGAAATCGACCAAAAAGTGGCTGCATAATTTGTTATTCAGTCGATAAAATGGATCCTTAACTTTTCGGTAACCATTTTTGACAACCGCATGATGATCATTCATCCCCTAACAAATTTGCTTCGGATAAAGTGGTTGCACAAAACGTAAAAGTGGATGCATATGCTGGCATACTATATACACATCCTTATTTTTGTTATGTATCTATTATGGTGGTTGCATAACATTTTTTAACAACTCCACTAATCGACATTTATGCCTAAAAGAATAATAAAGTCCTATTTTTCGTAAAATATTTAAATTTAATATTGTTAATTGTACTCGTTGTGTAGATCTCTTTAAAATCTTTGCAACGCAATAAAATTTGTAAAAGTCGAAGGCGCAATTTTTAAAATATGTTATATTATAGTCCGCTTGCCGATTATGCCCCTGAAAAAAATAAGATGCATAACGAGCTATGCAAACATTGTTCATAATTCCAAATAATTATGTGTGTCACAGAAACTAAAAAATATTTTGGGCCTGACAATAAGAAAAAAAATATTTTTGGGCTAATTTTCCCATTATCAATTACAACAAGTCAGGGATAGTTCTTGCCAAAAATACAGGATACTGCAGAGCTGATAAAGAGACATGCGATAGATACAAGATATTATCTCAAGCTCTAAACTTTTGGCAAAGGTACGAAAATTAGTGGGATCCTCATGAAATTTCCATAGAGATACTTCATGACCAAAAGAGAACAACATATCAACTTGTTTAGATGCCATCATATAGTCGCAACTAAATGCATTCATCAAGGAGTTTATAAAGATACAAGATAACCCCTACAATATTCCACAGCCGCACTCCCCACAAAGATTTGGCAATTAAGCACAAGTTCAATTAAGAACTCTCCCCCATAAAATGTCATTCCCGAAAGAACAACAAGAGCGACCTTACTTTTACAAGAAAAGAAGGATTTCTTTGGACATTAACAAATCACATGAAACATGAATTTGTATCCAAAAATCTCAATTGAATTAAGGAAAATGATCAATTCAATTGGGCATGCTCAACATAAGAGAACTTACGGAGCAACACAGTACATACACAAAGATGTGGATCAGGGAAAGACCAATACTGCGGAATAATCAAAGATTCATTCTATTTTTCATCACTATTTGCACAATGACATATAATAGACTTAATCTTTGTAGCCAAAAAGTTCATCCTATCTTCCATCAATAAATGACATAATAGGCTTAACTTTTGTAGTCAAAAGTTCATTCTATCTTTTATCAATATTTTCATACCCGACATGTAATAGAGTTAACTTTTGAGCATATATAGGACAGTCAAGGTTCACGGATGTAAACAACATATCCCGTAACAATTTGCAATATGTAAAACCATAAAGATTAATACTGCAAAATTAAATCATCTTCCAAATAACTTATAGTTTAAATAAATAAATCTAAAAACATTGCAAGATGAAAACGTTGGAAATAGCTATGTGTAATCACAATAATGGCTATTCCAAAACCTAGTTATCCTTTTTAAAACACAAGAATAAATTCTCATAATAAGTTTCCTAGACATCAAGACAAACTCGTAATGCACATATAAGATGATTTGTCCTTAGAGGGTAGAATCAATCTTTTTCGCCCGGATTTACACCAAGAATAGCTCCAAAGGCGTATAAAAACATTTTCTTAACAAATAAGAACATACAAAGTCATTAACGACCATGCACCATAGTTCACATAAAATGATTGTGAACATTCAAGAATTCTATAGCAATGCGTACTACTGCCCATTCTTGAACTTTCTTCTTTGTGATTCACCAATATCATTCTTGTAAAAGCTACAAATGATTTAGAATAGGATTACTCCAATAATCCAAGTGCCCAAGTCCAAGAGAAGTAGAACAAGTGCGACGAAACGGAGCAAAACACTCAAAAACAAGAGACAGGACAATGACCAATCTTAACTCATCCAAATTCAAGAATTCTCATCTCCAATTTAAATATAATTCAAAGAGGAAGAGAATGCAAAAATAATGAGGTCATTCCGAGTTCGGACGAAGAAGTTACGGCCAAAACAAGTTAACCGAACATTGACGTCTACAGGCCAGTATGCATACGGGTTTGCAAACGAATTTTCGTGACCAGGAGCAGTATGCAAACGGGTTTGCGTACTAAAATCCCTGGATTTTGATTTTAAATGATGGTGTGCATACTTGGTATTGTACCATGAATTCCAAACATCCCGAACTACTATTTTCAAACCTGAACATTTAAGAACCTTAAACACAGATCAAGTTAGGTAGAAATGAACGATAAGAAAAGTACGTTGATCAATATAAGTCCTCTAAGCAAATAAATAAAAGCACAAATCTTTCTCAAGTTTATAGACATACCTTTTTAGATGAATCCAATCAAATTCTACAGCCTTACCAAACATATATAATCTGTGCGCCCCAATTCTCGTGCTTCCCTCGGCGTATACATAACAGGGCATTCCTTGGTGAGGATGCACTTACAACATAATAAAGTTGTGTTGAGGTGAACAATGTCTTTCTCACCACAAGTGACTGAAACAAACTTTCCGTAACTATGGAATTTTCACCATCTATAGTTTTTGGTTTATTTTGTTTCATTTTTGGCTTATCATGAAAGAGATCGCTTTGAGAACCTTTCACATCCAAACCCATCTTTCCAAAAAAAACTTTTTAAGTTTTAACATCATGGATATTGCCTTCTCTACAGTCATGGAATTTTCTGGGAGATCATTCCTTTTCACACTCAAAGTATCATAGGCTTTCTTTGGTACCCACTTCTGAGTGCGTTAGGAACAATATGAACCTTCTTCCCATTACTCCCTTCTAAATTTCTCAAAAGAGAATTGGACTGACTATTCTTTTGCAAGTTAGTCTTTTTCCAATTGGGAGCATCGGATCTTGTCTTCGTCTTTACGAAGTTATCCTTTTGATAACCATTACGATTGTGTAAAGGATTCGTATGACGTTTATAGGCAAATCTAGATTTATCACAGCACTGATTCCTTTGCCTAAAGGTTGGACAGTTACAACCTGTAGCGTTAAGGGGATTAGTCTTAACATATGATCTTGGTTTCACAACTTATTGTGATGCCAAAACGAGAACATCATGAAGTTTCTCATTCCTTATACGGAAACGACATCTCCTTTCCATGTGACCTTTATTTCCGCAATAGTGGAAAACATAAGGAATGTTCTTACCTCGATCCGTGTGTGCTGACTTTGGAGGTTGATATACTTTGCTCTTTTGAACCTTAACTGTCGGTGAAGGTATTTCACTTTTGCCATCAGTGGAAACCTTTTGTTGAGAAGAATCACTAGCCTTGACAAATTTTACCTCTTTGCTAATACTTGGAGCATATATTCCCTTATAGCCCAATCCTCGTGTATCACGATGATTTTTACTTGCTCCTAACATAGTGGTTAATTTGCTTGAACTAGTGTTGAACTTTTTCAAATCATCTTCTAACATCTTGATTTTATCAAGAGAAGCAGCTAAATCAGCCTCAAGGCATTTTTCTCGAGCGAGATAAGCGCTTTCTCTGTCATCAAAACTAATTTGTTGAGAGTTAATCCTTGCTTCAGATTCTGCAAGTTTCTCTTCCAACTAAAAGTACTTTTGATAAAGATTATCACATTCAAGTGACTTCATACGTAGGTTTTCCTCATAATCCTTGAGGATCGATTCGTTAGAACGATTCGAAACATAAACACCTGCGTAACATCTTCTCAATTTCTTGTTTTCTCGACAGAGAGGAATCAGAAGAGATGTGACATGAGAAGTTCTCATCTTCTTCTATTCCACCGAATCCAATAGCTTAACATACTCTGAGACTTTCTCATCAACATCTCTATCAATATCTGAATCACCTTCATCAGAAAGTTCATCCAAATGTTCTTCTAGGCGTGTTTCCCAGACTTCCACAGGTTCTACATAAAGAGAATGTTTAGATACTGACCTAGATGTGACAGTTCTCTCAGGTGAATCCACGCTTTGAAAATCATCTGGTAATTTATGAACAGGTACGTCATTAGAGATAGACTCGTCCATAAAGATCAGATTGCTTCAAACACAGACTTATGAGGTCTTAGCGTGTTTGCCTGCTCTAATACCAATTGAAAAAGCGGGGGTCTAACAACCACACCCAATATTTCGTTCGGAAATCTGAATAGACAAACTCCAATATACTTTCAAGAGAATCAACTAGATAGTCAGACTCAATATATAGAAAAGTATATCAAAGAGTTATATCTTAATTTCTCAATTCAATCTGCAATCAAACAAATAGGAATTTGCGAGCCCGATTGAATAAGAGAAATAACTTGGACGGTATCACAAACAAATGTCCAAGTGTCGATCAATTCAATCAACAACCCAAAGGTCGGATTCAAGAATTGATTGAACTAAAAGCACAACCTGTGATATTTCTATTATATAACAAAATATAATGCTGAAAAGAAATAACACAGACACCAGAAATTTTGTTAACGAGGAAACCGCAAATGCAGAAAAACCACGGTACCTAGTCCAGCTTTGAACATCACACTGTATTAAGCCACTACAGATACTAGCCAACTACCAATGAACTTCGGACTGGACTGTAGTTGAACCCTAATCAATCTCACACTGATTCAAGGTACAGTTGCGCTCCTTACGTCTCTGATCCCAGCATGATACTACGCACTTGATTCCCTTAGCTGATCACACCCACAACCAAGAGTTGCTACGACCCAAAGTCGAAGACTTGATAAACAAATCTGTCTCACACAGAAAAGTCTATTGGAATTGATAAATTTGTCTCCCAAAGAAATACCTACGAGTTTTGTTCCTTCTTTTGATAAATCAAGGTGCACATGAACCAATTGACAAACCTAGACTTATATTCCCGAAGAACAGCCTAGTATTATCAATACCTCATAATAATCTTAATCGTATGGTAGCGAAACAAGATATTGTGGAATCACAAATGATGAGACGAAGATGTTTGTGACTACTTTTAATCTTACTAGTCGGAGATAAATCTCAAGCAAATCTTAGCAAAGATAATACTCAATCACGATAGAAGAAGTAAGGTCAGAACATGCAACTACAGAGAAAATAGTTGGGTCTGGCTTCACAATCCCAATGAAGTCTTTAAGTCGTTAACCTACAAGGTTTTGTGAAAAACTTAAGGTTAAAGGAGAATCGACTCTAGCTTATACAACTAGTATCACACATGAGGTGTGGGGATTAGGTTTCCCACTTGCTAGAGTTCTCCTTTATATAGTTTTCAAATCAGGGTTTGCAATCTAAGTTACCTTGGTAACAAAGCATTCAATATTCACCGTTATATGAAAACCTGATTAGACTCAAGATAATATCTTTCAACCGTTAGATCGAACTTAGCTTGTTATACATAAATGAAATGTACCTTCATTTAGGTTTATGTAACCGTACCTAAACGTGTACACCATGTTGGCTCAATGGTAGTTAACCGAGGTTAGGTATATGAACACTCTCATATCAACCTTATTCATCTTAACCATAACTAGTTCAAATGAAACTAGTTAAAGGGTTGTTCAATTGCTATATTCTCATAGAAGTATACAAGAACACAATCGAAGCAAAATCGGTTTGATTCACTCGAATCAATTCATGAACATTATAGCCACGGTTTGCAAAGAATGCATTCCTTAATATATAAATATATTAGTTCATGTACCAACCGATTTTAGAACTTTAACCACTCAAGTGTGCAAACGAGTATGCATACTTAAGTAGATGGTCTGAAAATGGGTTCTCTAGTATGCGAACGTGTACGCATACTTAAGTACACTTCCAAAACCCAACAGAAATTCCCGGACATATACCTCAAGCAAGTACGCGTACCAGTATGTGTACTTGGTACACGGAATTTCACAACTACAAGTACGCATACGGGTATGCATACTTTAGTTCGGGTCATGGATCACATACATGCAAGAAAGCATACTATGTTCGTAATCCATTTGTTCTAAACTCTTATTTCAATCATTGAAACCTTCTTAGAGGATGACAATAGCCGTTTTCACACACTATTAGCATCAAATCAATTTTCAAGTTATTGAAATAATCATAACGAAACATTCCAAATCTACATCAAATGATTGTATCACACAAACCGTGTAAGATGTTACTCGGCAATTTTCACATGATCATCTTTTGACTTTCGTCAAGAATATAAGATGAACTTGGTTGAAGCGAAAGCTTACCAACACATATTTCGAGAAATATGTAAGCGAGTTAATCTCAGCTCGAAATCTCAAATGTGTATTGTTGATACATGAAAAATAATACCCCTTAACGAGTTGGATATGCCCCTAAGAATAGAGGTGAACTTGGGTTAAGATGTAGGACTTGGGGACTAAACCCAAGCCCAAATAGAAGATACCCATGAAAGATGCGAGGATAAAGGAGGAATTAATGAAGAAGGAAGGGGTTATGTTAAAGAATGACATTAAGGGTAATTAAGAGGTATTAGGACATGTGTCATGAAGTAGTAAAAAGAGGGGCTTTTAGGAAAGCCTATAAAAGAAAGGACAAGGTACAATGGAAAGACAACTCTCTCTCTTACTATTATTGGAATTGTGAGGTCATGTGTAATAGCTAGGACGGGTAGAACCTAAACTGAAATTCACCCCTCAACATTTGGCGACCACACCCGGAGGCTCGTGCCTAGCTTACAATGACACACACAGAAGGCGCTAGCTCAGGTGCGGCAGGAAACCTAAACACACCCCCAATTAACCCAGAAGGAGAGAGAGTAGGTATAGTATCAGACCCAATCACGCAGGCGAGAAAATCAAACATCACGCACGAAGAAGATAAACAGCACGAGGGCGAGGAAGCGCCGCTCACTCAGCTTTCCCTCGAGGAGATACAAAAATAACTATAAGAGCATGTACGTAAAGAACGAGAGCTGAGAAAGCTCATGAAGGCGGCCAGTGCAGGGAAAAATGTTAAAAAAACGGCAGAAGATGTAGAGGAAGTGGAAAACGAGCCTTCGGCTATGACACAAGAGGCGATCGTAAAATACCTATAATTGAATTACAGAATCGTTAAACGAGACAATTATAACTTCATGGCGAGTCCTTACTCCTCTGAAATCATAGAATATCAGTACCCTGAAGATTATACTTCACCAAAATTCAAGGTCTACAATGGACAAGGAAACGCGAGAGAGCACCTCAGTCGATTCCTGTCTACAATGAATGATCGCGCGGCGGATGAGAAGCTATGTCTGAGAGAGTTTCCGAAATCGCTGACTGATACGGCGTTCACCTGGTACGACAACCTCAAGCAAGGAGCATTCATTCATGGTCAGCCATGTCAACGCTTTTTCTCAGAAAGTTCTATTCAGATAAAAAGGAAGGTCACGACCATAGACCTGAGCAAGTGCAATCAACGCATAGGCGAGGAGATAAAAAAATACATCGCTAGATTCCGCCTTCTCACTCTCGATTGCCATGAAGATGTTAAAGAAGAAGCGTTAGTGGAAATTTGCGTCCGGGGGATGACTCCATCTTTCAAAAACAATCTGGTAAACTTTCGCTTCCCCACATTTGTATAACTGGAGGGGGCAGTCGCAAGGATCGCCGATTGCATTGAAGAACCAAGCTCGGATTATGTTTGGTGAAAATAGGTTAACACTGTATCGACCATGCCGAGAAATACCCGTGCAAATAATAATCGCGATGGTTGGGGAACATAAGCGCTCCCGCCACCTCTGCCTTGCAGCAAGGAACAAATCGTCGGATTATTATAATAATGGGTAGCAAACAAGGAAACCCAGTTGCCCCCGAAAAAAATGGATCCTAGCACTCTTGACAAAAATAATGCGCATTATTGTCACTTTCATCGGAGGATACAACACCCTACAATCGACTGCTTCAACCTGCGAAGGATGTTTCAGAAAAAGCTGGAAATAGGCGAGATTGAAATGAACAAAGCGGAAGATGGCAAAACCACCCCACATCACGTAATGATGATTTCCCATGACCCAAGCGGAGATGCCTGGAGGCCCTGGACCGAGGATGAAGGAGAATCATGCGAGGTGGATATGGAGAATTCCACTTTTGCTAACACAGACGGCGTGGCTCATCAATTTGCTAAGACAATATTGGCTCAACGGTTTTTCGATTCGCTCGGCTTCAGAGAAGATCAAATCAAGGAAGCGTCTAAGACCATAGCAGCAGGGAGGCCCTATGGGCTTCTCCCCAAGGAGGCGATCGTATTCACCAACGAAGACATCTGTTACCCGGGAGAGCACCTCAGGCCTCTATATCTCACTGTGTATATCAACATACAGCCGCTAAAAAGAGCTTTTGTTGATGGGGGCGCGTCCTTAAACCTGATTTTGATGCATACGCTCGATGTTTTAGGCATACAACGGTCCGCGATAAGAATGCGGGTCACTACAGTGAAAGGGTTTGGAGGCCATGCCCAAACAGCTATTGGAATCATTAACCTAGCAATGAAGGTTGGTCCTATCCGAGGGACCACCCCTTTTTATGTTCTAGAAGATGACACTACCTTCCATGTGTTACTAGGGCGAGGTTGGCTACTCAACCACAAAGTAGTCGCGTCGACGTACCATCAATGTGTAAAAACTAACATAGGAGGCAAGCAGTACCGAATTCCCGCTACGAGCAACCCTTTCGACCCAGAAGAAGCATATATGGCGGACGTAATTTTCTATGATGAGCCAAAAGAAGAGGACGAAATTCCTGAAGCTCGACTCACCCCGCTGCCGAAGTGGGGGGACGAAGAAAAAGCGGAACCCACCAAATCCGTGTTTAGTCCGTCAAGGATGGTGTTACCAACGGAAAGAAAAAAGAAGCAAGATGAGCAACCCAGTTTCCAACGCTTCTCCAGGCCCGATGGTGGACATGTGTACCGATTATAGCAATTAGCCGAGGGAATGCCCGCAAATGAGCAAAACCACGCTGACAAGTTGATGAGTGAAGCGGGGGTTCCCGATGAAAGCACATAACAAAGCTTGTCCGAGCTTCCCTACAGTACGATTGATGACCAAGAATCGCGGCCGCAGATGTTGACAAGCCTTGGACCATGTTCTTTGACGGATCCTCTTACGGGTCCGTAGGAGGAGCAGGAGTAGTCTTCGAAGCCCCGCGGGGAGAACTACTCTCATACTCGTTCAAACTGGATTTTCCATGCAGTAATAATGTGGCAGAGTATGAAGCCCTAATTTTGGGACTCCAAATGGCGAAAGAGCTTAACCTTGGAGGCGTTGAAGTCAAAGGCGATTCCCGGCTTGTTACGAATCAAGTGAACGAAGATTTCCACGTCAAAGAGCCGCACCTGTCCCCCTACCGGGCGGAGGCCCAAACGCTAATGAGTCAAACGGGATCGACTTTAGATCATACTGGCAGAGGTGGAAATAAACACGCAGACGCCCTGGCAACCTTGGCAAGCAAGGTATCATTAAACGACGAAGAAGAGGGTATGGTTAAGGTATGAAGAAAAGGGCTACCTAGTACTTGGAAAGAGGACTTGTCCTTCGAGGAGGCGGACGACTGGAGAAAGGTATACATCGAAGACTTGACGCGGATAAACGAAGAGCGGGTGATTCCTACTCAAGCCTTAGAGCAGTTCGTGATGATCCAAGGTGCGTTGTACTACAGGGCGGCCGGAGGATCCCTCGCAAGATGTGTAAATAAAAGGGAGGCGGAGAAGTTACTCCGAGAACTACACACGGAAACATGTGGGCAGACCGGTGCCGTTCATTTATACAGAAGGCTTCAAAGGATGGGCGTATATTGGCCAAGTATGTCAGCTCAAGCAGCAGCACTCCAAGATAGTTGTGCCGATTGCCAAGCCCCGCCACTGCCCGCGAAAGTCTGCACAGTCGAAGAAGTAGACTGGAGACAACCTTACATCGATTTCATCCAACACAGGAAGCTGCCTGGTGATAGACAAATGGCTTTAAAAATACAAAGGAAGGCAGCGCGTTTCTTCATGCATGAATGCATTTTCTATCGGAGAAGTTATGGTAATGCCGCGCTGCGATGCCTGTCAAATCAGGAAGCCATAGAAGTCATGACCCGGTCCCACGATGCAGAACACCAGGGGATGCGGAAGTTGTTCCTGCAACTCTACGAAGGAGGGTTTTACTGGCCGACCATGGAAAGTGAAACCACAGAACACGCCCGAAGATGATTGCAGTTCCAGACACATGGTAACTTGATCCAAGCCCCCCACGCACTATTGCATAGCATAGTAACGCCCTGGCCGTTCCACAGCTGGGGGCTCGATCTTATAGGGCCAATCAACCCAACATCCTCAAAGCGACATAAGTACATAATCACCGCCACCGAGTACGCGTCGAAATGGGTCGAGGCGATACCCCTCAAAGATTACGCAGGTGCCACAATAGCCGCATTCATCAAAGAACACATCATTTGCAGATTCGGCGCGCCCATGATAATCAGGGCAGATAACGCGAAATCATTCGTGAACAAGGATGTAATTGATTTACTCCGCCAATACAATGTAAGGCTCCACACGTCTACCCCTTATTATCCCAAAGGGAATGGGCAAGCGGATGCAACAAATAAGATGCCCATCCGCATCCTCAGTAGAATAGTACATGACCACCATAGAGAATGGCACGAGCAGTTGCCGTTGGCACTCTGGGCGTATAGGATTTCTAAGCGCAGTTCTACAGGCGCATCTCCTTACTCACTGGTCTACGGAGAAGATGCGATCCTACCCGCAGAGATAGCAATCCCATCTGCAAGAGTGGCAATGGCTAGCCATACCACGCCAGACGAAGTGAGCCGCTTTGCCCATTTAGACACAATATAGGAAAGAAGAGCACGGACAGAAAGGTTCGCGGAAGCTTATAGGAAGCGTGCAGCTAACTACTACAACCAGAGTGTAAAGGAAAGGACATTCAAGGTTGATGAGCTAGTCTTAAAAATCGCCCCGCACGTACAGAGAAACGCCAGTGATGGCGAATTCGCAGCAAATTGGGAAGGCCCATTCACAATAAGGAAAGTGGCAGAAAGCGGATACTACAAGTTTCGGCGCATGAATGGGACCAAGGTCAAAACACCCATCAATAGCAAGTGGTTGAAAAAATTTTACGCTTGAGTCCTACCTTGTAAATGCCCGCTTTAAGCAATAAAGTAAGTTGGAAAAATGGCATATGCACAAAAGGTCTCAGGGCAGCCAAAGGCGCCTGATTGGCTGACAAATTCACAAAAGGTCTCAGGGCAGCCAAAGGCACCTGATCGACTAACAAAATTCACAAAAGGTCTCAGGAATGCTAATGGCACCTGATTGAATGACAAGTTCACAAAAGGTCCTAGGGCAGCCAAAGGCGCCTGATCGACTGACAAAATTCACAAAAGGTCTCAGGAATGCTAATGGAGCCTGATTTACTGACAAGTTCACAAAAGGTCTCAGGGAAGCCAAAGCACCTGATCGACTGACAAAATTCACAAAAGGTCTCAGGAATGCTAATGGCGCCTGATTGATTGACAAGTTCACAAAAGGTCTCAGGGCAGCCAAAGGCGCCTGATCGACTGACAAAATTCACAAAAGGTCTCAGGAATGCTAATGGCGCCTGATTAACTAACAAGTTCACAAAAGGTCTCAGGAATGCCAAAAGCGCCTGATCGACCGACGTTCACGAAAGGTCTCAGGACAGCCAAAGGCGCCTGATTGACCGACAAGTTTCACAAAATGTCTCGGGAACGCCAAGGGCGCCTGATTGACTGACAAGTCTCATCAAAAGGTCTTTGGAACGCCAAGGGCGCCCGATTAAATGAAAATTTCATAAAAGGTCTCAGGAATGTCAAAGGCGCCTGATTGACTGATATTTGTAAAAACCTCAGGAACGCCCAAGGCGCCTAATCAACTGACAAGACCACAGGTTCCAGGAATGCCAAAAGCATCCGAACGACCAACGAACACGAAAAAGAAAAAAAGCGGGAATAGGCGCGTTTAACCAACGCCCGCCCCATCCAACTCCTTTGGGAAAAAAAGAGGGGGGAGTAGGCGCGTTTAAACAACGCCCACCCCACCCAGCTCCTTTGAACAAAAAAGAGGGGGAGTAGGCGCGTTTAACCAACGCCCGCCCCACCCGGCTCCCTTGAAAATAAAAAAGGGGGAGTAGGCGCGTTTAAACAACGCCCGCCCCACCCGTCTCCCTTGAAAATAAAGAGGGGAGAGTAGGCGCGTTTAAACAACGCCCGCCCCACACGGCTCCCTTGAAAATAAAAAAGGGGGAGAGTAGGCGCGTTTAACCAACGCCCGCCCCACCCGGCTCCCTTAAAAAAAGGAGGGGGGGGAGGGGGAGTAGATACATAAGCCAAAAAAAGGAGGGGGGGAGATATAAGAGAGAGAGAAAGGGAGGAACAACCGGGGTCAACTAAAGAAAAACCTTACCCAACAACCCCGCAAGAGAAGAACAGGTCACAGACGGACCGAAGGCACGATATACTCGTATACAAGCAAATAACATCACCCTCGAAATTGAAAGCAAAGACTTTATTCACACCAATCTAGTACAAAAGACGTTTAAACTAAAAAGACATTCTAAAGTGATAAACTTAACCAGCCATCAGTGCTCGACACCTAGCAATATCAGCATCTAAGGCTTCCACCATCAAGCGACCATCTGCACATTGTGCAGTATCCAAACGAAGATCTTGATCGGCTTCATGCACCAACCCGAGGATGTCCTGGATCACGATATCTTCAACACCGGCCCCGCAAGCAATCGAAAGAGTATCTTCATGCTCGTCGTACTCCTTGCGCGCCGTATCTTGACGAATTAGCCTAAGCGTCCACAGTAGACCCGCCTCTTCCTTCAAAATCAATAAACGAGCCAACTCGTCCTCAAGGTAATGTCGAGGTACAAGTGTGGACGCGGCCGCTAAAGTCGGAGTATGACCGAGAAGCGGTAAGACCCCCTGATGAGGGACCCATAGATGACAATCAGAGATGGCACGATCCATAGTAGCCACCATCATCAAAGAGTCCGCGAATAACTGATTGGATGCGTCGCGAGCGGTGACAGCTTCGTCCAGCGCCTGTTGGATCTCCAATGATACCCGACCGGGGGACTCGGCCTGAGCAGTTTGATACGCCTCGTACCGGGCTCTGAAATTCGCGCGTTTAGTATCCCTACTTATCTTTCTCTGTGTTCGAAGTTCCTCAACCTCGGCCTTCACGAGCAGAAGCCGCTTCAACTCGTCTTGTTTGAACGAAGCCGAGACTAACATGGAAATGGACGCTAAGGACAACACATACCCGTGAAGAGAGTTAGCCATAATGGCGACTTACCAAGCAATATATATATATATATATATATATATGATAGTAGATATAACGATAACCAAGATTAAGAAACGAGGATATCATGGGGGTATTTATATACACACACGAAGGAAGAGGGCGTGGAATACGAAGCAATTGCTCATACCCCTTCTGCACGCTGAGAAACGTGTCAAAACAAGGTTAAGAGACAGGATAATCTCGACATAAATATTAGAGACTCAGGAACCAAGGCCTAAGACCAATGTGGCAACATCGATGAGGTTTGGTAAAAGGGAATCAATCAAAGAGGAAAATACGATAACATAACGGAAAGAAACCAAAGCTTCATCATCGGTTACGACAGAATACGAAGAGAAACTCAAGGCTAAGAAACGAGGCTTTGAACAGTTCCAACTGAGGGAAAGGTTAAAGGATGTTGAGGAAGAGACCGAATGGGTTAAAAATTATTACTTGTGAGTATATTTTGGATTCAAGTTGGTTGGGGTCCTTTCGTTAAACAGACGTCCAAGCAACCACGATATGATTATGAACCAGCCTACGTTTTTTCAAGGACGATTCATGTTAGGATATTATGCCTCAAGTACAATGAGTTTCTCGCTATACACAGAGAGGACAGGTTCGCTGCACAGGATGCATATACAGCTTGGAGAGGAGAGCCGTTTTATCATTTCGAAGCGACATTGATCGTTGAATCTCGCACCAGGAAAAATAATAACATGTAATATGTTCAAACCTATCGTCCACGATGTTAAGATGATTGGGCAGGGAATTACACGATTTAATCAAATGATCAGTTGTAATTTGTATTTTAAGTTATTAATGAACATTAGTTTAATTAAAAAAAATTATTAATTATAAAACTGCTAGTATTACATTAAACCACAACACAACAACTAAATCAATTTAGACAACACTTTTAAAATTAAGTTAACAACTATACTAATTAGAAATTTAGGACAACACTTTTAATTTACGAACGGGATCCATAAGCAAAAGGGTTGGACAAAAGAAATCAACAAACCATCACAATCGTCAGCTGTTATACATCTAAGGGCCTGTAATGGCGATGACGTGGCATTCTTTCCTAGATCATGTTTTGTTATATGGGTATCCGGCTCAAGCTTAGCCAAGACAAATTTTAATTAAAGAAATACTCAAGAACCCTAATCACATCTAATGAATTTTCCTTATGCCAATTATGTTCATCGTCTTCTGCTAGTCTAATGCCTTTTACTGTTAGTCCATTGTGTCCTTAATAGGATTTTTCTTAAACGGAGAATTTAGTATTTTGAAGAACCTGTGTGGATGTAGACGTGCGCCTAATTTGCGGTGATCTTAAGAAAATTGATACTAATATTTTAGTTGATTGGGAATTACAAAACTAATACTATCTTCTTACGTAGAATTAAATACTTTTCGAAGACCTATAATCTATTCATATTTTACCTTTACAAAATTTGTTCCTCTGTAATTTTAAGCACACCCAGTTGTGCTCATACATAGGGCTCGTATAACATGCAGTACATAATAAAGTGAGAGGGAAAATTAGATCGTCCTAAACATTGCTAATGCAGTGCTACGAAAAAAAAATCCTCATCAAGAAGATTAACCATTACAGGATCACCATGAAATCACTCTAACCTTCTCTCTCTCCTCATCTCTTCTCTCCACTCTAGTATCCCTTCTCCTAAAACTATAAACTCAACCTTTTCAAAGTTTCTCTGCTCAGATTTGGTCTTTAAGACCAGATCTGAGCAGGTTAATGTTAGTTTGTTCTTATATTTTCTAGTCTTTGTTTTGGGGTTCTAATCTTTCTTTCATGATTTAGGGTTCTAATCCTAGATATTAAAGTTACATCTTTAGATCTAGATTTATTTGGGTTTCTATGGGGTTTCTTTTCATAGCTTATGGGTGCTGTGTTTTTCTTCTTCATCTTTGTTTGCCTTCATTTCAGCATCATTTTCAGTCAAAACCTTGTATAAATCTATCCTAACTCTTCTAGAGCGGTTTCAATGGTGGTTGATCGGTGTGAGGTTTGAAGATGGCGGTGCAGATTATGGTGGAGGAGTCTCAAAGTTGCAGCTTAATTCAAGAAAGGATATGGGTTCATCTTGCAGGTGTTAATGGATGCTATTTAGTGGTGTTCTTGCTAATCCATCTCCTCTTATCTCAATCAATGCTCTCTTGAAATCACTGATTTCATCATCAAGGTACTTGTTTATTTGATGAAATTAGTAGCGGCGGGTTTCATGTTGGTGTATTTGGCTGTGAAAGATGATCTAAGGAAGTGTTTTTGGAGCAAGCGGCGGCACAATAGAGTTAGAATTAGGGTTCTGCTATTGGGGATGATCTTTTCCATTTGTGGCTCTTCTCGGGCTGGGTTTCAAATTTTCTTGGATATGGGTTTAGGGTCAATTGTTTGTATGTGGGCTTTCAATGTTGTATATGGCATTTGCAACAGTTTACTTTATGTGTTTGGGCTTCTTACAATCCAATGTGAGAAGCATTTCTTTGGGGTCTGTACTATGTACTTACTAATTCAATTAATAACAATCTATTTACCGAGCAAAAAAAAAAGAAGATTAACCATTACGATCAACAAGGGGAGGATTCGCATGTTACTTAGGAATTAATCAAAATATATAAACAGGGGACTGTCCGTTAAATTTTTTTATTAAAGGTTACAGCCGAAATAATTTTTTATTGTGGAAAAGAAGAAGATTTTTTATTTTGTTTTCTTTGTTGTGTTGTTTTGATCAAAAACTGAGAACACAAGGTTTTGGATCTGGACGGTGTTTACTTTTTACGTCTTTCCTTAATCGTTATGTGGCTTGGCTAAAACTCGAGCCGCATAAGAATATGGGTTACTAAAAAGTGCCACGTCACCAACGATATAAACCCTTAGATATAAAACAAGTGACGGTCATGATGGTTTGTCAATTTCATTTGTCAAATCCTTTTGTTTATGGATCCCGTCCGTTTAATTTAAACCTAGACTAGAAATTAAAAAACTAAACTCAATAAAATAAAAAACAATTAGAGATGAATTACATCATCATCTTCTGAATCTTCAACGCTGATTATATTCATCCTCTTCAAAACATCCTTTTGCTTGCGTCGAAAATATTTTTTTTCGTTGGGAGCTAACTTACTAAGGACCATAGACATTATTGCATTATCTTGATCTAAATGCATTTGTTGTTGATGCATTTGATAAGTCTGTTGTTGGAGCTTTTGCAAATTGAGTTGTTCTTCCATTTCATAACTCGGTTGTTGTGTAGACGGTATTGGGATTCTTGTTCCACTCTCATTTCTTCCTTCCTTGATCGTGTTTCCTTAAGATACTCCAAAATATTTGCACTTTTTTGATAGATCTTATCTTCTTCCATCTTAACCGAAGATGTTCCCTCACCACCTTCTCTAAATATATCTTGCTCGCGATCCTTCTTTTGTCTAGCTTGCATTTTGGTTTTTTTTGTTCCTATAGGACGGGCATTATACTTGTAATTCCAATGAGTCTCTCTGTTAGCCAGAACTTCTGTACCATCTTCGAATGATTCAAAGTTACGATGATTATTAAACAACTCACTATTTTGGGCAACATTGAGTTCATAATTAAATCCAGGAACCTTTTCTCTAAACATTTCATAACATGCATCATACTTGAATGGTTGTCCTGTTTGTTCCTGAAATTGCTCCCGACCATCTTTAATCTGAAAAATTATGTAAGAAAAATTTAGTTTATTACTATTATCACCAAGTATATGGAAAAACTTATATTATAACAAATTAATAGAACTTACCAAATCTTCGTGTGATGCATCGCTCTTGGTTTGCCGATATATAGCGTTAAGAATGGCCACGAATTCTCTGACATCTTTTTTGATTGCTTTCATCTTTGTTTTTAAGGCACCCCAATCTCTTCCATTATGATTTCCGTAGTGTTGGACAAAAATTTGGTGAATACGTATCCAAAATAAAGCTGTTTTTTGTTGCGCACCTATAATTTCATCACAACTCACATACATATATGCAGCAGTAAGATCAATCTCTTCCCATTGCACAAAATTATTAACCATTTTGAATCAAACTAGAATATAAAGAACTTGAGTAGTGGAAAATAAAGATAAAATCAAAGAAGTATAGTGAGAAGAGAAATAAGAAATCAATTGATTTGGGGTGATTTGAATAGACAATTAGAGTTGTATTTATAGAGGATTTTGAAAAAATGACCGTTGCGATCCGACGGTGGAGAATATAGATCCGTTATTAATGATGGATGGTTAGTATCGGGTGTGAGAGAGGTGTAAACGAAAAAAAGTCAAACAAATAAATTTACGGAAACGGAAACTCGGTTTCCGTGTAAAAAACTAAGAAAACTCAGTAGCCGTATCAACTGCCAAACGACTACTCAGTTTCCGTAAAGCGTAAATTTATACGGAAACTGAGTTTCCGTGTGATTTCCCTTCCCTACAAGGCGGATCAGATCTGATCCAATTTGGGTTGTAGGGAAGGGGTATCCCTACAGAAATAGGGATATGGGAGACCATAGTGGTTGGGAATTTGATTTTTTTCCCTACATTTGAGGGATAGGGTAGGGAATTGGGGCACCATAGTGCTTGGCCTAAGGATTGGAAAAAATTTGCTCTAGCAGCTTCATGGCCAAGCATTTGGCAAGTTGTGATGTCATCTAACCCACTGTCCAACTCCAATTTAATATACCGAATATTTAGTTCAGCCGCATTTTATGGGAAACTCCCGGAAAATATAAACGGTCGTATATATGATTTTAACTGTTTTTAACTATAGCTAATTCACTGCCGATCTTCAAACTGTTTATAGAGGGAGTAATAGCCTCCGTGAGTTAGAACAGGAGATTTAGATGGTTTCTCAATCGATGAGAACCACAAAGAAAAACTATTGTATTTATATACATTCATAGGCTACATAACTTGGAATACAAGTATAAAAGATTACAGAGGTTTTCCTTGTACAGCAAGGTAATATAAACTAGGAAGTTGCGATACCTAAACTAGCAATATAAACAGAAACTTGCAACAATTAGGCTATGAGCTGGACCTGACTAAGGCAGGTCATTCATAGCTCTAACATCCCCCCTCGATCTAAGCGGGTGATCGATAACAGTAAGCTTAGATCGAAGCAAACAATAGTGGTCTTTTGGAAGTGATTTGGTAAGGACATCAACAACTTGATCTTTGGAAGAAACAAACCTAACATCCAGTTGGCCACGTTGTACTCTTTCACGAACAAAATGGTAATCAATTTCGATATGTTTCATCCTACCATGAAAAACAGGATTCATGGTGAGATAAGTGGCGCCCAAATTGTCACACCACAAAGTAGGAGGAACTCGAATATCAGCCTGAAGTTCTCGAAGAAGAGACTCAACCCACATCAATTCAGCAGTTGCGATAGCCAAGCCACGATACTCCGCCTCCGTGCTAGACTTGGAAACTGTTCGTTGCTTGCGAGAACTCCAAGAAATGATATTAGGACCAAGGAAAACATAATAGCCGCTTGTAGAATGACGGTCAAAGTGATCTCCAGCCCAATCCGCATCGGTGTAAGCCGCAAAATTAATGCGAAGTGAAGGAGCAGGCTTTAGAAGAATACCATATGTAGATGTATGATGCAGATAACGAAGAATGCGCTTAACAAGAAGCAAGTGATCCTCAGTCGGTTGATGCATATATTGACATACCTTGTTAACCGTAAACGCAATGTCTGGGCGTGTCATAGACAAATATTACAGTCCACCCACTAAATTGCGATATAAAGTCACATCATATAAAATCTTACCACCAACGGGATGCAAATTAGTGGAAGTGCTAAATGGAGTGTTAACTGGTTTAGCACCCTGCATATTAGCTCTAACAAGTAAGTCCTCAATGTAGCGACGTTGGCATAAAAATAAACCATCAGGAACCTTTGTAGCTTCAATGCCGAGAAAAAAAGAAAGAGAACCAAGGTATTTCAAGGCAAACTCACGTTCAAGGGTAACTAGTAAACTTTGCAAACAGGACACCGAAGACCCTGTTAGAATAATATCATCCATATATACGAGTAAGAATAAAACACCCTCATTCATACGTCGAATAAACAACGACGAATCAGCCCGGGAAATAGTAAAACCAAGCTTTTGCAAAAAAACACTAAGTCGATGATACCATGCGCGGGGCGCTTGCTTGAGACCATAAAGAGAACGATGTAACTTGCAAACATGGTTAGGATATTGAGGATTGGTATATCAAGGGGGTTGTTTCATGTAAACCTCTTCCGTAAGAATGTCGTGAAGAAAGGCATTTTGAATATCAAGTTGGCGAATAGGCCAAGAGTATGTTAACGCAAGAGTTAAGATGACTCGAATGGTGCAAGGCTTAATGACAGGGCTGACGGTTTCACCATAATCAACACCCTCTTGTTGATTAAAACCCTTCGCTACAAGATGAGCTTTATAACGGTCTATGGTGCCATCAGCTAGTCTCTTTATACGGAACACCCACTTGCAACCAATAATATTCTTACCCGGGGGAGGCAGGACATAATACCAAGTACCGTTTTTCAGAAGAGCATCATGTTCTTCATCCATGGAACGACACCACTTAGGATTTGTTTTGGCCTGTGAATAACAAGAAGGCTCAAACAAAGCATCAGTAACTTTAGCATGTTTTGATGCCAATAAAACCTTTTTCTTAAAAATGCCATCTTTCCCTCTAGTGATCATAGAATGCTCATTAAGTGCAGGTGGTGTTGGTATGGGTAAAGAAGAACATGGGGCGGTGGGTATGGAGGGTAAAGTGATTCCAAGAGAAGTGGTGGTTGGATTTGGTACTGGTGGGAGAGGAGAAATGGAAGCTTGTGTCGTGGTTTGTGAATCATTGGAATCATCATCAAGTACGGGTGTTTGTGGGGAGCTGGGGCTTGGTGTGGGAGAATGAAATAAGGCCACCTATTGTGGATCAGTATTTAAAACTTGATGGGAGGACGATGGAGCTACTGGTAGCATTGAATTTACATCGGTAGGTGGATTAAGTTGAGATAAAATAATAGGAAAAATAGATGAAGAAGATGGAGAAAAAAATACCTGTGTAGATTGCTTAGGGGATGGCGGAACATCAGGTGCAGCTGCAAATGGAAAATTCTCCTCAATAAAAACGACATGACGAGACCAATATATACGTCCAGTCGGTAAATGAAGGCATTTATAGCCTTTGTGATGGGCACTGTAGCCTAAGAAAACACACGGTGAGGATCTAGATTCGAGTTTAGTGTGTCTATAAGGTCGAAGGTGGGGGAAACATAAACATCCGAAAGTTCTTAGAGACAGGTAATCGGGTACGCGGTTGAAAAGAATTTCATAGGGAGATTTCAGACCAGTAGGAGCCGAAGAGATTCGGTTCATTAAATATGTAGCAGTGAAGAATGCGTCGAACCAGAAAGATAAAGGAACAAAAGCCATGGATAAAAGAGTGAGACTGCTTTCAACAATATGGCGGTGACGCCGCTCAACCAAACCATTTTGGGGTGATATATGTGGACAGGAAAAACGGTGATATGTATCGTTGTTTTGAAGAACCTTGGTAAACTTTTTGTATTCCCCACCATTATCAGACTGAAAAACCTTGATTTTAGTATTAAAAAGATTTTCGACATGTTTAGAAAAATTGAGAAAAATTGGAAGAGCATCAGATTTGAGACGCATAGGATAAATCCAAGTAAAGCGGCTAAAAGCATCAACAAAGATAATATAATAGCGATAACCTTCATTGGATAATACAGGGGAAGCTCCCCAAACGTCGGACACAATCAAATCTAAAGGATTCTGATACACCATGGTACTATAATGAAACGGTAGTTTATGGCTTTTATTCTCTAAACAAGACGAACAAAACGTAAACTTAGAATTAGAAATAGGAAGGTGATGACGACTAACAACGGCTTTGACAGTGCGTAGCATGGGATCGATGCCCTAGGCGGTAATGCCAATTCTGAAGGGTTGTATGTTTACCAACAAGAGCAATATGGGGAGAGACAGAGTAAAGAGAATATAATCCATTTTTAAGCGTTCCCTGAAGTGCGACCTTCCCCGTTAGCCGATCCTTCACAAGACAAGAATTTTCATTAAACTCAAAGACACCATCATTATCTCGGCAAAATTGGGAAATTGATAAAAGATTTTGAGATAAATGTGGAACATGCAGGACATTCGATTGGAGAAACTTACGACCAGGGGTTTGCAATATGGCATTACATGTATTAGCGATAGAAAGATTAGCACCACCTGCAGTTCGAATGTTATCTGGACCGGTATATTCATAATGAGTTTGCAGATTGTTCAAGTCATTAGTCATGTGATTGGTACCACCACTATCAGTAATCCAATCATAAGTGTAAGCTTGATTTGGAGCAGCAGCATAGGCAACAGGAGGGGCGAAAGACGATGATGAGTTCTGGCCACTTTTCTTAGCATTATTTCTTGTTGGTTGACGCCGAGGTGGGAAGTAGTTCTTGTCATAACGTTTCCAACAGCTGCGAGCATCATGAAACGGCTTCTCGCAAATTTGACATATGGTCGTTGGATTCCCATTTGCAGTAACAGGAGTGTGATCATTGCTGCGGTTGTTGTGAGCAACATTTGCTTGAGGTGAAGAAAGAAGAACCTTATTTTGGGCATCAACCCTAAGATCATAAGACAATAACATTGATTCAAAACTAGCAATAGTTATCATACTCATAGTGGTAATCAAAGAGCTAACTATACTCTCATAAGTCGAATCAAGGCCATTGAGAACATAGTGACGAAATTCTGTATCTGAAATCTCATGACCACTGGCAGCAAGTTGATCAACAATATTATGGACTGACTGAATATAATCAGCCATGGAAAGAGAATCTTTAAGATGAATAAGGTTGGCATCTGTTTTAGTCGCAAAAAGTTCTTCAAGCTTTGTCCAAATAGCATGAGAGGTCTCACATGCCTTGACCTTTGCCAAAATCGACGAAGACAGCGAAGACATAATCCATCCAAGTAAAAGTTTGTCGGTGCGATGCCAACAAAGAAAATTTTGATTAGAAGTACCATCGGTATTCTTAGCAGATGGACACTTAGTTGAACCATCAATAAAACCCTCAAGATCATAACCCTGCAAATAAGGTAGAAATTGAGCTTTCCAAAGTAAAAAGTTATGTCCCGTAAACTTCTCAGAAATAGCACCGTGAAGTCTAGAAAAGGGGGCTTCTGACCATGTAGGAGAAGAGACACCAAAAGGACTACCCTTGTTTGAAGAATCGATAGTCATAATGAAATATTAAACTTAAAAGAAAGAAAAAGAAAACCCTAATCAGGCTCCTTGGATCAACCAAGATGATACCAAGTTAGAACTGGAGATTTAGATGGTTTCTCAATCGATGAGAACCACAAAGAAAAACTATTGTATTTAGATACATTCATAGGCTATATAACTTGGAATACAAGTATAAAAGATTACAGAGGTTTTCCTTGTACATCAAGGTAATATAAACTAGGAAGTTGTGATACTTAAGCTAGCAATATAAACAGAAACTTGCAACAATTAGGCTATGAGCTGGACCTGACTAAGGCAGGTCATGCATAGCTCTAACACCGTGATCACAATATAATGAAAATATGAAAGAGAAATCTTCATGATCTTATCAAATCAACTAGTTTTGTTTTCTTGTTTTTTATCGAAACTTTACCGGGAATGAACAAAGCTCAAGTGTTTGCTTAGCTACCGTATTCGAAAAATAGAAAATCCAAATGAACAACATCACTGTACTGTGTGCATACTAGCAAAAGATTAAAAACAAAAAAGTCGCTCTAATTTTTCATGAGTTTAGTAAATTCCTATCAAAGCTTCCTTGTGCTTTGCATCAATAGTAAGATTCTTGAATCTTGATTTATCAACTTTTTTTTATTCATCACTGTACTGTGTACATAAAATCCAATAAGCCCATTGAATCAGCTAATTAATCGAAGGGGGTCCATGTCTACTCTTCTTTGCAAAGGAAAAAGCAAAAGCGGTATTAAATTACTTAAACACCAAAACTACTAAAACTCTAAGTACACATTTTGATGATTACGGTAATTAATGGTTTCAAGTATTCATATTCCCTTCCACAACTAGTGTCTACAGTATGAGTACACCATAAAACATGATTTTTTCTAGATAAAGGAATATATCTCATAACATATTAATTAAAAGTTTCGATCAAACCAAATCAAAATCTGTAACATAAACGTCATACCTGGTTTTTATGTTCAAGATCACTTTTTATTGTATCTCAATTAGGCACGAAAGATGCAGCTTATTAGCAGCTTGCATTTCCCTAGTCTTCTACTTTCACAAATGAAAATATAAGTTAGATTTTGTTCAAGATCGAGGAAATATCTATATGAAACTCTCAACCAAAATCAGTACAAGCTGTTTTAGGTTTTCCACAAATTTAGAATCTTGAACTTTCTTTTGCCGCCAAAAGCAAACTATTTCCCGAGATCTTCTTTCAAAAATACGACTGAACTAATTTTTTTCAGTAACGTAGAGGTACTCAAATTAAACCAGGGTAATTAGTGGGTTAGATGACATCAAAACTTGCCACATGTTTGGCCATGGTGCCGCTAGATTAAATTAGTGTCTACAGTATGACTGAACCATTTTTCGTTGCTTTCTTAGAACAGAAAAAAATTAACATCTCAACGAGTACAAGGCTTAAAATTAGTGATAAGTAAGATTTCTAACTAAAATTGACATGATCAGCTGAACACTACTAAAAACATCCAGAACGCCCTAACATAACGGTGGACTTAACGTAGTGAATGAGATCTTCTCTGTGTTTTTCTGGGATATTTTGACTTTGGGTCACAGAAAAGTGACCAGAGTTGTGTTTGGGTCAAGATTTTTTTCTTTCTTAATTAGAGTTTGGGTCACCTGACCGCGTTTAACCGTTTTGACAATCATCTAATTATTTATTTTTCAAAATCTAACTCCATTAAAATCCTAAGTCATATGAACTCCCATGTCGCGCGGTGAGCCGTGAGCGTGAGCGTCACCCTCTCCTCTCCAAATTGCCGAGAAATTCTCTTTTTTTTTGTCTCACTCGCTTTTTTCCATCAAACGCCATATCATCCCCGATTTGATACACTGCCATACATCAATATTTTTCTTCTGCCGTGACAATCTAAACCTAACTAAGAAACACCTGCCGGGACACACAGAAACCCCGATTTGATACACTGCCATATATCAATAGTTCAATACTTTTCTTCTGCCGTGACAATCTAAACCTAACTAAGAAACGCCTGTCGGGACACACAGAAAGTAGAGAACCTTTGTTTAATGGCGATGGGCTGCCTCCATCTCCCGCCTTTTTCCCTTCTATGTTCTCCCTCTATCGCTTTCTCTTTCACGATTTCGTTAATCTCATTTTTCTTTTTCCGTGATTCAATCAGTTGATGTTCTTGAAACCCTAATTAGGGTCTCTCTCACTAATTATGACTTTCATGGTTTAATTGAATTGAACACTGATTTTCTTAAAACCCTAATAGGTTGTGTGGATTTGCTGTTGATTTTTTATCGTAATTGCTGAAGCATTAAACAGACATGAAGGTTTGATTTAACTGTATTTTGATCTCTTCCCTTGAATCACTTTCCTCTTATGATTTACCCACTGCTCCATCTCTCTGCTCAAAAGAAATCCATCGATAACAGGTAGCATAAGCCAAGCTTAATGTTTTACAGATAATTTTATTTTTTCTAATCTAGAATTTTTCGCCCTAATCTGATTAACTCTGATTTCGTTTACATTATCGCATCTGAACTGTGGCTTAACTTTCAATCTGCGTTCTACTGGTTATATCAATTATAAAGATGAGATAGCCCAGTATTATCTAATTGATTGCTCAGTATTATGCTTTCAGCTGAGTACCACTTGCAGGCTCTAGAGACATTATTGTTCCTTCCCTCGATTTCCGATCGGCAATGCACGTGCTATCCATGGCTCATATAGTTATTTAAAACGCTATTTTGATGAAATTGATGCAATAAAGTTCTGTTTTATGCATAGAGGAGAGACAAGGTGTAGTTACACATTCTGACATTCATGACTTTCTGTTTTTGCACAAGCCTGAACTTTTTTTCTTCATCATCACATATATGTTCACCCTCATTCTCATAGTGATAATCTACTTCTCATGTTACATATTTAGAGGTGGTTATCATTAGGGTATAGTCAGGCCACTTTCGAATGATCAGTCTGAAAATAAAGACAGGAGGCATGAAGGTTAGCTATGAAACTCTAAATAGCGCCACTGCGATTAAGAAATTGGATAATTCATTAGGGTGGCTTAGAAGGTACAATCTCAGTAACGTTTTTTCTTTCCGTTTGAGTCTACCGGAAGGGCCTTAACTTGGAGCTTCCTTTCATGTTTTTCTTTAACGAGTAGCATAGACTATTTACATAAACCCATTCTACATATTTGTAGTTATCTACAACAATACCTAATTGAAGGTACTGACGAATAAATATGTAATTTATGTGTTCTTTCGAATGACTATGATGGCTAATGTGATTTTGACATTCTAAGCATCGTCATTCACATATTACATTGGCACTTAATAGACTAACATAGTTTAAATTTGACGTACACTTTCATTTTTTGGTTGGCACTTAAAAGACTAACATAGTTAACTTTGGCATACCACATTCTGTATTTGAAGTACAGATCATAAATAATTTCTGTTATAACGTAGGCACAAATGATAGAGCAGAATGAAACTGGCTAGATAGGTTTAGCTATCAGATCCTTCAATGAGAATGAAATTCAACCAGATGAAATGCGGATGCTTATATGGCTTTTTTAGAACTTGGTATGTCAGTCTTGCTCTAGACCGACTAATCCGTCATCTCCAATCTAATTTCATTATCCCCGACTAATTTCACGCCTAAGGATAATTTCGCTAAATTTTATTAATTAAATTAAGTTAACCATTATAGAGTACAAAGAATATTTTATCAGTAATGTTAAGTGGTAAGCTTTGTTGTTAACTTGCGATGGAACTACTGCAACTTGAGGTGTCATGTATACATTTTTATACTAACATATTTGTGAGGTTTCTTTTGTAATCACTTCATGTTCATTTTATTTGATGAATACTAGACAAGAGACAAATGCTAAGAAAGGATGTTCTAAACTAATTATGCACCGTAAATTTTTCTTTATAGAATATACCAGTGTCTACTTTAGTTCTTAAGCCAAGTCTTTTACCTTTATGCCATAAGCTTTGGTAAAGAAGTGGGTGGTGCTTGCATTGGGGGGTGGATATGTGGTTATTAAGGGTTTGGTCGTCGAATTAATTGTTTTCTTAGTATGCTAGTGATCTACCTTCACATACCGAAGAACCAAGGATGTTATTGGACTGAGAACCTTTTGGAAGCTTATTGTTTGCACCCAAAATTACTTTTGAGCACGAAACACGATGAATGGATTATTTGGTGTGAATTTAGGGTTGGAGGCGAATTGAAGAACAAATAAAAGTGACACAGGTTTTTACGTGGTTCGGAAAGATGTGCCTACGTCCACGGATGAATCCCCTTGGGGAGTGATGTTTTTATTGATATGTAGAATCACAATGGATTTTTTCTGTGTTAGCTAGCCTCTCCCTTTTTTTCCCCTCCATCAGAATTACATTTCTCTATATTTATACAATTCTGAACTAGCTCTTACCCTTATTATGAGGTAAATATAAATTTGTATTTATTTCCTCATGGAATTAATGCCTGGCGACATTGGGGTATACCCAGATTAATTGGGGTATATTCATTTTGTTCCCATCCAAGGTAGTGTGCTAAGGGGTGTCTAAAAGGTGTTAAAAGACCAAATTGCCCATACTAAAAAACCTTGCCGACTAAAACATATAAAAAATCAAAATCAAAATCTTTCTTCTACACTCTTACTATACATGTGAAATCAAAAAAAAAAAAAAAAACGAAGAATCAAAACGAACCAAAAGTCGGCATGGTATTTTTTGTCGACCTTGCCGACCAAAATATAGCCGGCAGGGTATAAGGTTGAATAACATGCCGACTTTTCATCTCTGAATTTAGCAATTACGGGTCGGCAAGATATCCATCTCTATACCTTGCCGACTAAAATATAGTCGGCAGGGTTATGAAATTAGTACCTTCTAAACGAATCATGCATTTGTAACACCTTCTCTATATGTCAAAAATCCTATAGTCGGCAGGGTATTTTTTATCGACCTTGCCGGCCATATGTTGTCGGCATGTTCTTCATCCGCAGACCTTGCCGGTCAGATAGAGTCGGCATGTTCTTCATCCGTAGACAATGCCGGCTGTAATTGGTCGGCATCTTATTAAAACGTCTACCATGCCGGCGGAACATAGCCGGCACCTTATTCAAACGTCGACCTTGCCGACCTTTCACATTTTCAAAACAAATTTTTTTGATCCAAATCGAACTCATATGATGGGTTAAAGACTACTGAATTCATAATTTCAAAATTTTAATTTAAACTCAATTAATTAAGCTAATCAGATTTTTTTAGTGTTAATTAAACAAGGGCATATTAGCCATTTAGAAAATACAAGGTTAAGGGGTGGCTTGGTTTTACTTCAAAATGACCCTATTTTGTCTTATTGGGTATACCTCAATTAGTTTGGGTATACCCCAATCAAGCCAGGAATTAATGTTGCATGAAACCTCCTGGATTTAATTGTGCATGAAACCTCCTGAAATTAATTCTGCATGAAACCTCCCAGAATTAATACTGCATACATTAATTCTGCATATAACTCCCTGCATGCGTATTGACTTGCCTTGCATGCCTCCTGGCATTAATCTGCCCTGCATGCCTCCTTGTATTGATTTGCGGGCCTCCCGTATATTTTATACACGGTACAAACATCGCCCTCTCTTAACCTCCAACTTGTTGGGGGTTAAGAATTTTGTTTTTCCTTCGCGTCGATCGTCGATGACGTAACTCGCCAGTCGCCCCCAAGCGTGAGTAGAGACATTACAAAGACGCCCCCAACTGTGATAACCTGCAATAAAATTTGCTCACGTGTTAGGTGAGACTTTTTGCCACGTGGTGGACTTGTGATGCTCGATAGCTAGTCAAGTCTTGAGTAGAATGTAGTGTGTGCTTGCGGCTGTGGCAAGACTTTTTGCTCGCAACGTAACAAGGCTAGCGCTTGCTGCTCGGGCATTGGGCTCGTGGTTCAGACGAGACTTTATGCTTGCCAAGATGCAAGTCTTTCATACTCGCGTGCAAGACGAGATTTTATGCTTGCGATAAAAGCAAGACTTATGTGCTCACGTGCAAGGTGAGGCTTCGATCATGTCCCTATCCACGAACCACGAACTCGATCGTGTCGTTATCCACGAACCTCGAACTCGATCATGTTGCTGCCCCAAGTGCATATAAAAGTTTCTCGAACACAGAATTTTTTGCTTCCATGCTGTAGGGAATTGAAAAATGGTTCTAACGAGCAAAAAATCACTCAATTCGGACTTCAAACGAAGAAGTTATTGACGAAACAAGATTTGGATGAAGCGGATGCGTTTGCTGGCGTGGCGTGATGACAGTGCAGAAGCGCTGACGTGTTATTGCTGACTGGGATGGCATGGCTGACGTGGCACCCGAACGGTGCTGATTTTTGCATGGAAATTCGTGGCATGATTTTTGAGCTTTTGACGCACCTATCTCAATGATAAAACACGATTGTTTTACACGAATCCCCTTAGTCGGCGCCAATGTTTGCACCCACAATTACTTTTGAGCACGAAACACGATGAATGGATTATTTGGTGTGAATTTAGGGTTGGAGGCGAATTGAAGAACAAATAAAAGTGACACAGGTTTTTACGTGGTTCGGCATGATGTGCCTACGTCCACGGATGAATCCCCTTGGGGAGTGATGTTTTTATTGATATGTAGAATCACAATGGATTTTTTCTGTGTTAGCTAGCCTCTCCCTTTTTCCCCCCTCCATCAGAATTACATTTCTCTATATTTATACAATTCTGAACTAGCTCTTACCCTCATTATGAGGTAAACATAAATTTGTATTTATTTCCTCAAGGAATTAATGTTGCATGGAACCTCCTGGATTTAATTGTGCATGAAACCTCCCAGAATTAATACTGCAGCATTAATTCTGCATATAACTCCCTGCATGCGTATTGACTTGCCTTGCATGCCTCCTGGCATTAATCTGCCCTGCATGCCTCCCTGTATTGATTTGCGGGCCTCCTGTATATTTTATACACGGTACAAACACTTATGATAATTGCTCTAATTTTTTCGTAATGTACCATGACATGCATCCACCTTCAAAGACTATAAACCAAAGATGTTATTAGGTTATAGTACATAAAAAATCTTCTGGAAGCATGAGATTCTTGTTTATCTGTTATTTAATAGTGGTCATGAATTTTAAAGTTCATGCAGGTATTTGTTTCCCTTTGAACAGGATCATACAAATCTATTTTCTCTAATAATTTCTCCTTTTGCTTTGTATTTAATAGTGGCCTGAAATGTTTATTAAACGGGAATTAGTTTAAGTTATGACAAGGTAATAACAAAAAATTATTAGAAAGTGATTGCAATAGACGAGGTTGCTATCTTCATAATCTTAGTTGTCCGATTGTTTCATTTTCTTTTTTTCTATATGTTGGCAAATTATTTTGAACTATTGTTTATGTTCTTGGCAATGTATGCAGGAGTTTGGATTTCATATTATTGGCATGAAACTTCTTCTACGGAGAATATATGTAACGTTGAGGTTTATGTGCTAATGGATGAGAAATGATTGTTATTGCACTCCCTCGTATTGGAGGATATGGGTTTACGATACTCCTTTTGAAGTAGAAGAGGTTCTGTACATTATAACATGTTATAGTAATGCACTTGAACAGGCTCCACATGCACTTTCATGAAGTAAACTTGGTTTGATGTGACTTGATAGATTTCGGTTGATATCTTGCAGGGTCGGTCATTTAAGGCAGGTGAAGAATTTCAAAGAGGTTTTCCTCATTTTTGGAGGAAAAAAAATCATTTTTAGGCAGTGGAAAGAATGAAAAAATGGAGAAACTTTAATTAGGAAATAATGCAAAGAAAACCAAAATTAAATCCTTATACTTTGTAGGAGGTCAGCGGATTGAGTCTCCGCTCATGAGTTTGGAGATCTCACGAAATACTCCTCTTATGTAAAATTTAGTTTAAACTCTTAGTGTAATGGATCTTCTTTCCTATATAAAAAAAAAAATACTTAATACTTTGTAGTCAAAAGAAATGTAAAAGAAACAATAGATTTTCATGATATTATTGACGGCTACATTGGTGTTAATTTTTTTTTGAAAATAAGATATATTGCCAAGCAGAAAGTTAATCCCTTGATTCAGACCCATTTGGAATCAACTGTGTAGAAGTTGTTCTGCCGGTGACTGAATCTTCAGAATTAATAATTTCTGTAACGATTACAAGAGAGTTTTGATTGTTACATAGTTGTTGAGCTTTGACAGAGTCATAAGCAATTGAAGGAAATAAAAACGTAGGTACATAATTAAACCAACATGTCGTCAAGTGTTCCTTTCTCCCTTTCTTTGCTATTAAGTCTGCAACCTTGTTGGCTCGCCCGTCGACATGTTTAAAGCCCATAAAGGAAACTAGTTTAGCTGATTCTGATTTTACTTCTTCCAAAATAGGTATACTTTGCCATTGAACTGAAACAAATTTCTCCTGCAGATAGTTGATAGTGACTTGATTGTCTCCCTCTATGACCAGATTATGTAGATTATTCTAAGTAGCCCATCTGGTAGTTTGCAGGAGAGCTAGAGCTTCTGCTTCTTCTGCTGTTGATGCTCTGAATACTCCCATTGCTGCTCCTTTGCCTGTTCCTAACCAATTTCGAAGCACAGAACCAAAACCTGCATCAGTGTATTTTGAAACCCAAGAGGCATCACAGTTTAATTTGAGAGTATCTTTTGCAGGAAAGTTCCATGGCATAAGTATCACTGTCTTAATTCTAGGTTGTGTTGTGTCAATGTTAAGGGTTTGTGGATGCCAATATGCAAAGTGCCTTGTGATATCTACAACAAGTTGTTCAGGTGTTCTTTCTTTTTTTTCAAACACACGCAAGCATCTTTCTTTCCATATGAACCAACATTTAGTTGCAGCTAGAGCCATAGATACAGAATTTATGTCACCTGTCACCCATTCATTGTATTTATCTAAGAAAGAAGGATTATTAGAGATAGAGTTTACTCTCTGTGATGCCATAGGTGGTAGATTCCATATTGCTTGAGCATAAGAACAATCAAAGAACAGATGGTAAGTTGATTCTATGGCCTGTTTACAAAAAATACACTGAGTTTCCACATCAAGAATTGAGCCTAGTTTCTCTCTTGTTGGAAGAGTATTTTGCAAACACTTCCAAGTGAAAAGATTTATTCTTTGGGAGGTATCCATTCGCCAAAGACCCTGCCAAAATCTTTTAGTCTCAGTAGAAACTGATCCCATAGGATTAAGCAATTTAGCATAAAGAGATTTGACAGAGAATTCACCATTTCTGGTGAGCATCCATCTCAGTTCATCTTTTTTCAAATTTCCAGTGTTATTGGTGTAAAGCTTGATGTTCAAAATTTCAGAAACTAAAGAACTGTCGAAAAAAAAGTATAACAATGATTCATTCCACTTCTTTGTGTCATGATTAATCAAATCAGACACAAGTGTTATATTGGAAAATCTGGTAATTGAATTAGCCAGAGGTTGGTCCCTAGTTGGTAACCATTTGTCGTCCCAAAAGTTGATAGAAAATCCATCTCCTACTTCCCAGAAACTGTATTTCTTTATATGTTATATTCCCTGCAGGATGCACTTCCAAATCCAAGAAGCCGGAGACTTCTTTTTTGAGTGTAAAGCCCCTGATTTATTAAAGTATTTTCCCTTTAAGATTTTTGCCCATAAGTCATCTGGTTTACTAACTAATCTCCAAGCTATCCTACTGATCATAGCTTGGTTGACCTTATTAGCTTCTTTAAACCCCAGATCTCCCTGGTTAATAGGGTTACAAAGAAAATCAAAGGCCTTTATGTAAATGCCTTTGGAGTTAGTGTTTTTCCCCCACCAAAAATCCCTCTGAATGTCATTTATTCTTCTTGTAATCTTTTTTGGTAAAACAAAACAACCCATGGTAAAGATAGGCATGCTAGAAAGTATCGATTTGTTTAAAACAATCTTGCTGGACTGAGATAGCACTTTAGCTAGCCAAGTTTTTACTTTTTGTTCCATCTTTTCAATTATGTTATCAAAAGATTTCAGTTTTGACCTGTCAACAAATAGAGGAACTCCTAAGTGTGTATCTCTAATATTGATTTTCTTTATTTTCATGAGCCTAGTTATTATTCCCTGATGTTTACTATGAATTCTCTTGCTAAAGAATAAACCTGATTTTGTAAAGTTTATAACTTGTCCTGAAGAGTCACTAAAAAGATTTATGGCATCTAACAGGTTTTTACAACTGCCTAAGTCTGCCTTAGTGAAGAGAAGTAGGCCATCAGCAAAAAATAAATGAGATATGGGTGGAGATTTAGGAGTAAGCTTAATTCCTGGAATCTGTTTAACTGATTCTAAATGACAGAGTAACCTAGAGAAAACCTCCATACAAAGGATGAATAGGTAAGTGGACAAAGGGTCCCCTTGTCTGATTCCTCTAGAAGGCTTAAACTCAGTGCAAGGATTCCCATTAAGGAGTACTGAGATAGTTGAAGTTGAGATACATTGAGTGATTAGTTCACACCAATGTTCCGAAAAACCAAAAGATTGAAGATTTTTTATCAAAAAATTCCAATTCACTCTATTGAACGCTTTAGACATATCTATCTTTGCACCTATGTTACCTGTTTTTTTCCTACTTTTCTTCATAGAATGAACAATCTCATGAGCTACAATAATATTATCTGAGATTTGTCTTGAAGATAAGAAAGCCGACTGTAAAGGAGAGATTATCTTTTCCAATTTTTTTTTAAATCTATTAGCCAATAATAGTTTAGCAATCACCTTGTAAGGTGTGTTGCAGAGTCCTATTGGTCTATAATCGGCTGGTGATTTGGGATTTCTAATCTTAGGTACAAGGAATAAAAAAGTTTTATTTAGGTCTTGATGTAGGTTTTTGTTTATAAAGAAATCTTGAACTACTGCTATCATCTGATCTCCTATTATCTCCCAGTTGTGTTTAAAGAAGCTTATCGGAAAGCCATCTGGTCCCGGAGCTTTATTAGGTTTTAAATTTTTAACCACATTCCAAATTTCTTTTGGTGAAGGGGTAGCAGTTAACTCACTGTTTTCTTCTAAAGTAATACAGGGTTTAACATGGGTGAAAATTTCCTCATTCATGATGTTAGATGTCTCAGTAAATAAATCAGAGAAGTAACTGTTTAGGACCACTTCTATTTCCTCTCTAGAAGAGACAACATTTTCATTCTTATCAGTTATACAATCAATGTTATTTCTTTTCCTTCTCTTTAAAGTTGTAACATGAAAGAATTTTGTATTTCTTTCTCCTAAAGCTATTGTGTCATTCCTAGACCGTTGTTTTGCTATATTCTCCTGGATGTCAAAGTTTTTCTAACTCTAACATCTTTTTATCTACCAAGTCAGCGTTTGTAGTAGTCAAAGGTTTGGCTGCTAAAAGATCTATTTGTTTAAGAAGGACCTTAATCTGCTTATTAGGTTTCCCAAAGATATCCCTTTTCCAAGAACTTAGGTTTTCTCCTACTGTTAATATGTTTTGTATTATGTTGTCAGTAGGTGATAAATGCAACTCATTCCAAGACTATTTTATGACTTCTATGCATGTTGGGTCTTTAAGCCAAACATCATAGAATTTGAAAGTAGGGATACAACCAGAGTTTGAAGAGTTTAGAGATAGGCAGATAGGTCCATGATCTGAACCTATTGCCACCATGTTCTCCAGAGTTGCCTCATGAAATTCTATGGTCCAGTCAGCATTTGCCATAGCCCTATCAAGCCTCTGCTTTATGTTGGCTATGCCTTTCCTTTTATTGCTCCAGGTGAAGATGTTACCCTTAAAGCCTAGGTCTTCTAGTCCTGTTCTATTCATAAGGTTTTAAATAGGTTCTACTTTTTTCCTATCACAGGGTAGACGACCCTGTTTCTCTTCACTGTTGAGAATAATGTTTAGATCCCCTATAACTAGCCAGGGCATATGATTAGACTTAACCCTATAAGCTATTTCTTCTAGGTATCCCATAATGTCCAGCTTATTTTCATGTTTAGGAGCCCCATAAAAACAAGTTAGTAACCATTCTTTTGAGTTGAAATTGTTTTTAACAATGATATTAATCATGTTAAGGTTCCACTGAACCACTTCAAAGTGAAAACCATCCACCCAACCGATTGCTAGACCACCAGCTATTCCATCTGGGTCTACAATGTGGGTGTTTGGGAAATGATTAAGTAAATTTTTCATCAAGCTCCTCTAAGACTTGGTTTCAGATAAAAAAAAGGATATCAGGTTTTTCCAAGCTAAGTAATGAGTGTAAATGTTGTTGAGTTTTTTTCTGTCCACAACCTTGTGTGTTCCATGCTAAAATTTTCATGGTCATTATCCACAGAAAGATAATGAAGGTATTCCACAGTAAATAGCAGATTATGCTTACACAGCCTAAGTCAAAGTTTAAAGCTAGTTCACAGAGATGTGCAGTATGTAGCAAGTGCATAGCAAGTAAATAAAAAGTAGCAAACAAGGTAAAAGATTATGCTATAAGATGTGAGCAGAGTGTGGATTTTAGCTATAGAGATGTTTGCTAGAATTTAGAAATACTTAGATCGAAGAAGAAAGAAAGCAGGCAATCAACCAATTAAAAGGAAACTATTATAGGGGCTCCAAAAATTTGGTTTTGAGGGCTCACAAGATGACAAAATCGGGTTATGAAATAGTAATCAACAAAACCCCATATCTAACTATTTTTTGTAATAGCTAAAATACCCTCCATGAATTATAAAATTAAATTTATTATCTTTTCTTTCTCTTTTCATTCATAAATCATGATGAAGATGATGATCATAGAAAAAAACCTATTATTTTTCTTTCTCTCTTCTTCTTCTCCGTCGTGATGAAGATGACGATCATAAAAAGAAAAAACTAAGAAAACCCATCACTTATTTTTGAAAAAACAGTTTCAGTACTGTCTACGGTTGGGAAAATTCATACTTCCCAACCGTAGATGCCTTCGATCTTACTATTGGAAAAATTCATATTTCCCACCATAGATCGTCCTACTGTTGGAAAATTCATATTTCCCAACCGTAGACAGCTCAAACTCGTTTTTTCAAAAACCCAATTCGATCGATTCCGCTTATCCATGCATTGAAACCAATTTAAATAAGATGGGTTTTTGATTTTTACCTTATTGAAGTCATTGCGGGTGGATTAAATGGTGTTAATGGATAATGAATTATTTTGAGAATTGACGATTAATCGAAGAAATAAGCGATGGAGGTGATGGGAAGAAGAAAATAGAAGAATTAAAGGAGAGGAATGAAAACAAATTAGGTTTAGGTTTTTAATATTTAATAGGTTAAGGGTATTTTAGTATTTTTCTTATAAATTAGGTCCCCTTATCTTCACTGTAGGATATTTGAATCCTTATGAACCCTCAAAACTCTTTTCTTGGAGCCCGACAAATGAATCAGGGCAATTAAAAAACAACACGAATCAAAGAAGAGTGAGAGAATTTCAGAATTTACGTACCTGGATTCTCTTGATTTTTTCAGTTGGGGCGACATAAATAAGCAAATCGACCATTTTTCCATTTGGAGGGGGAACTAGAAACCACACCAAGTGGGACTTCACTAAAAGATCAAAATGAATTAACCTATATCATATATTCTTCTAAACTCATAGGAAATCACCAAAAAAAAAATCTATTATCCAGATAATCAATGATATCCATCGAAGAACCAAATATATACTGCTCTCTAGAATTCAAATAGATGAATCTGATAATCTTAATAAAAACTAACTCCACGTAAAAACGACCAACAAATGAACAGATCGATGCAAAAGAATTTCATAGAACCCTACTGAAAGAATTTAGGAAACAAAATGAAAAGAAAATAGAAATGGGGACTACTAGAAGAAGAAGACTTTTATTAGAAAAGATTAAGAGATGAGCCAAACAAGCCTTAACTTTGATTTTTATCCAAACGTATAAAAATGTTTTCAGACAAAAGAACCGCGTGTTGGCCTACCACGTGTTTCCAAAATCATGTGGCCACAAAAAAAACTTAAAACCACAAAAGACTTAGGCTAAGTCCTATGGGCTAGATTGGACTGCTAGATTGGTCAAAAAGTGTTGCAAATTATGAAAAAAAGTATGGGAAAAAAGTTAACACTCAATCTGGCTACTTCTCTCTCCTAGCATTTGCTCGCAGTCGCACTATCGGCGAGATTGAAACGCTGAATGGTGCGGCGCTCAAAAAGTGATGCAAACGCTGAACCATTCGGCGCTTCCCAGGACGCCGAACCATTCGACGCTGGATACTTTTGATTAAATGTTTCTAATACAGAGAGAGGAACATATATATATATTAGCTAATACCTAAGTTACTGATGGAGATAGAGACCGGTGAGTGGACTGACGTATAATGAGTGGACTGGGCAGAGTGATAATACCTAAGTTAGCTAATACCTAAGTTAGCTAATACCTAAGTCACTGAAAGAGAGAGACTAATAGCTAACTAATGGTGAATTAATGAGTGGAATGAGTGGACCGTATCAAAAATGTGGAAGAGAGTACGTGGAAGAGAGATAAAGCATGTGGAATGGATCGAAAATGAGTTGATTTAACATACCCATATGGAAAGAGAAGAAATTTTGGGACGCTGTTTGGTTCAGCGTCGCTGACTGGTCAAACGCTGTTTGGAACAGCGTCCGACGCTGTTTTGTTCAGCGACTAGCTGCTAGATTAGCAATACCATAGGACTTAGGAGGTTGTCTAGGCTGACGTGGATGGCCAATCTAGCAGCTAGATATCTAGCCCATAAGACTTAGCCTTATTGATAATTTGATGAGGTTACGTTTTAGCTACATCTAGGTGCCACATCGTCAAGACGATAAAGATGAATCAGGCCCTAGAACAGCCATCGGACAGGATCCAATGATCCGAAGTTTTCACTTTTCTTTTTGAAAACAAACACTTTTTAAAATAATAAGCCGGAATTAAAATCAGACCTGAATACCAATTACAGAAATAACATCCAGAGATGAAATCACCCAAATTAACCAACTAACGGAACTAAATTGAAAATTCATGATAAAACTCCCATAAAACGGAAACACTAGGACAACACTCAGGTTAATTTGATCCTAATTTACCATCTCAGCTATATTGCTCAATTACTATACCTATTCAAGTACTTCTTCGAACTCCCCAAGTCTAAAACTCTGCAAATGCTGGATCTAAATTTAATCTAGAAAAAAAACGAATTTTCCATCATTTTTTTTAAGGAAAGAAACAGTCAGGGATACCTTTGTTAATTAACTGCACTTATCTTTCTCAATTTCGAAGAAAGATCGACACCTTTCCACCCATTATACATCAGGGTCCCAAGGTCTATGATAATTGTCGATTGTTAATCTTAGCATCTCTATTTCACTAAATAGAGATGCTAAGATGATGGCCTCATTATTAATGTGGTTTAATTTTTCCAATTGAATATCCTACCGAGATCCTAAAGATTCACCAACAACAGCAATGAACACAACAACGTCAAGAAAAAACAACACCGTTATGTTCTTTCTCAAAAACTCGAGGAATAGTTCAACACCTTTCCACCCATAAACATCAGGGTCCCAAGGTCAGAGATGACTGTTGATCCATTTCCTCCTTAGAGATGAGACAAGCAACAAAACAGTATTGACAGAAATTCAGAAGAAAAGAAATTATATAAGATAAGGTAAAGATCTTTAAGATGTTCAACAACATCACTGAAGAAGGATCTCAATCACAAAAACGACCAACTGTATAAACACCTATAACACACATAGACTCACTAAATCCCTCACTCGTTTCATTCCTTCCTCCCTTTATTTATGATCGATCTACATATTTATTGACCCCTTCTTACTTATTCAAGGGAACCCAGTTCAGGAAGGTTACTCCATTAGAGAAAGCTACTATTTGAGAGAGGAGAAAGGGGAGAGAGAGGTTGATTTGGTTCCCCCGGATATGGAGGGTTAAATTACTAACGTCTATGTATTATTTTCGATGCATGTTTATTATGAGTTCAAAACCATCGTGCACATCTATTCTATTATATAAAGGGAACTACCCTTAGGCACTGTAGATGAACAGTAGGTGAAGCTGTAATTTTCAAACTTCCTATTTTGCCCTTGATTTTATTTTTTTCATTTCACCCTTACATGAATAAATGGGGGTATTACAGTAATTTAAAGAACTGAATTTTCAAACTCGCCACAAACATAATCATAACAGTAGTTAACAAGATCATAACCGTCAAAATCAAAAGCTTAAAATAAAAAATCAAAATCAATGATGAGATTAGCCAAAAAAAAAAAAATGAGACTGAAACTTTATCTTCTCTGCATTAAGTTTTTCGATGATAAGGATGAAATTGGTTAATTAATAAGAATGAAATTGAAATTGCACTGTCTGTTTCCCTAAACTTCATCAATTAAGTTTTTCAATTACCTAAACAGACAAAGAACAATTGGAGAGAACAACAACAATCAGTGACAACGACTGCTCCAGAGAGGGTGACCACAGCGGAAGGAGAATATTAATAGGGTTTAGTCTTATTAAATGGCCAATATACCCATTTTATTGCCACGGTGAGGTCTGACTTAATTGACACACTCACATTTCGTAGCCATATAAGAGCCGAACTACGCCCAACTGTATAAATTACCCACTTATTTCCTTGAGGTGAGTGAGAGTCCCAGCACGTGCATAGCACGTGCGATCCGCTTGTCTCCAATAATAGAATGATAAGTCTCCTACAGGGACAAAAGTAATTTTGCTTGCCAGTAGCTCCTCTAAGAATTTTTGTATGGACTGTATCAGATTGGTATTCAATGCAGGGAAGGAGATTGGTATTAATAAAAAATGCATTGGGACAAGGAGAGGCGAAGCCGATTCACACCAAATCAAATCGGGACGGGGCGAGGCGAAGCCGAAGCCGAGCTTTACCAAATCATAAATATGGTTCAAAGAAAAAGATGCCCGTGCTACAAACAAAAAATAAAACTTTGAAAAAGAGATGCAGGCTTCAGCGCAATAACCAGGCAAGCAACAGTGATGTTACAGCGACGGGCGAGGCGAAGCCGAGCCACACAAAACCAAAAATCTTAAGCCACATCACACCAAACCAAAAATATGGTTAAAAGAAAGAAAAAAAATGATGTTGGATGGTTTTCTGGTCCGCCCAGTGCATAGCACGGGCACAAAATCTAGTTAATTTCAATATATTTAACTCCGTTATCTGCCGTTAACGCGTGTCATCCCACCTCATTCACCTTCAACTCCAACTTTGTCTCCCTTCCTCCGACGAAGATGTACTTCTCCGGTAAAGATGAACGAAAAGCACTAAATCCAAGTTGAACAGAGAAATCAATCTCCACCATTTACATTTCTGAATTCATAACCGTTCTTTTTCTTCCACGGATTGCAAACCAAATCAGTTGTCAATCTCCTCAAACATCTTGTATACGTGACTTTGACAATGAAGAAATAACTTTGGAAGTGATTTTGTAAGCCATTATTCTAGCTCCTTCCCTGCAGATATGATTACAAGCATAACCCAACAATCCAAATAATTTCAAAACTAAAAATTATTATCAATCTTTACCATTTCCTGCCCACTGTTAATGCCAGCACCAGAATCTTACTTAACTGGTTTCTCAGCAATACCTAACTCAAATCTCTGCCAAATCTGAATTCAATTGAAACCCATTCTGCAGTACTCTTCTTAACTCCGATAATCACTTCAAACCCTTGATAAATAGCCATTGAACCCATGACTAGAGCAACGGAAAGATAAGGGACGAAACTGATTGTGACAAATGCATGACCCCGTGGTTCAGGCATTCTGCCGAACATTTCACAGTAAACTTAAGTTTCCTAAACATCAACAGACTCCAAATTACTTCGTATCACATCCATTCATCATCAATTTCTATCGGAAGAAACATCCACCAAAAACCTTTACCAATCTTCATTACAAGCTCTGTATATAAAAATTGACAAAACCCTTGATTCCTAAGGTCCTAATACTCCAACTGAAAACCTCAATTTCAAGTATCAGATCGTTAATTGAAAAACCCTAATCTATTCCGAGGTTTTTTCAGAGATTAAAAAAAATGACAAAAATGTCTTATCTTCATGTAAAAATCATGATTTAGATCTGATTGAAGAAGAAAGAACCCTGAAACAATTTTGGGTTTTGAGAAATTTAGGGGTTTTGATAACCAAAATTTGGATTTTCTCTACCAAATCATTCGAAGATGATAGAGGCAATGGACATGAGAGAGAAATCAGAGAAGTTAAAGTAGCAGGAGAAATGAATTGGATTTTCTAAGATAACAAATCCTAAAATATTTTGGAATCACAGTCCTTGATTAATGGCCCTTTTCCACCATACACGTGTCAAAAAGAAGGTACAATGGCCATGTTAGTAAATAAATCTGATATTTATTTGGTCATTTAAGTTTTTAACTAACTTTCTTAACTATCAACGCAGTCCACGGCGGTCATGTGACTCAAATGCAACTCTGGTCACTTTTCTCTGACCTAAAGTAAAACTATACCTCTTTTTTTATTTTTTTAATAAGCAAATAACAGTTTACACACAAAATCTCCCTATGATCGGCACTTAGGGCCGGAACTATCCATACAGGTGGGACAATCCACACCATATGGTCAACATTTTTCTTAGCCCACTGGGCGAGTTCACGGGCTACATTGTTTGCCAAACGGTTTACATAAACAAAGGAGAGAAATTGAAATTTCAGACTCAGGGTTCTGATATATTCAAAGAGGGAATCAGTGCGGTGATCCCTAAAAAGTTCTTCTTGTTTATCTGATCAATAATTCCAGCTACATCATTTTCCACAATAACCTTCTCATTGTTCCTTATCAAAGCTATCATAAGCTCCTCTCTGATTGCTTGCACTTCTGTTTCTTCTGTAGAGAAACAAACTAAGTTAGTTGAATCAGCCTGGAATAATGAGTGCGTTGAGTCTCGGATAATCAAAACCCATTCCCCCATTGCTGCAATTGGGTTTCAAGCTCCATCCGTGTTAATTTTTATCCAACTTTCTAGAGGAGTCTCCCAAGGAGAGGATTCTTGATGATTTGCATTGATTGTAGTGATTCGATTGAGAGCAGTAGCTCCATGGAATGTCAATAGCATTGATTTAACTCTTGTCGTTATAACTGACGGTTCTTCATTTTTTCATTGTGAACAATCTCGTTTCTGTTAGTCCAAATTGACCATAAAAGGAAAGCAACTAAGGGGAAAGTTTCAGATCTCCTAGATGAGTCTTTATAGGGGCTAACTTGGAACCAAAATATGATCCACTGATGAAAGTTATGATTCTGAAACCGTTGAGTATTCACATTGATCATAAACCAAACTCTATTAAGATTTTGGCAAGTAACACGTGAACGCGTAATTGATTCTGGCTTCATCTTGCACTTAGAGCAAAGAAATTCAGAGATATGTAGCGAGAGTTAAGAATTTCATTCACAGGCAGATCAACTTTCCGAGCTTTCCAAACAAAGAGCTGAATCCTTGTAGGTATATTTTGTTTTCTCACAACCATCCATAACTTTGCATAACAGGTATCACCACCTACACTAAGAGCAGTATATGCAGTTTTAGTAGAGAAATTTTTATCTTTAGCCGGAGTCCAGATTCTTCTATCACTAGAAGATTCCAAACTTAAGGGGATTTGTTCAATCAACGCTTTTGATTGTTGATCAAACATGGCACTCAGTTTGGATGTATCCTAATATCTTGAGTCCTGGTTAATCAAGTCTTTAAATTTTAGATTCTTATCTGGCACAATATTGGCCCTTGGTGTGGTAGTCCCTTTACCATGAATCAAGTTGTCACACCAAAGGGTCTATCAAGTTTCCTTCCCCGACCACCCAAGAAATAAAAGGTTTTATCTTGCTCATGGATGGGTGGAGGCATTTCCATACCCAAGAAGCAATATCTGGGGATTTAGAATTGAGTACATCCACATTCTCAAAAGATTTTGCCTTAAGCACTGTTGCTAAGAGAGAATCTGGATTTTCAACAAGTCTCCGGAAACTCCTAGACAACATAGCTAAGTTATTTATTCCACTTTTAGACCATCTCCAAAAAGGGATTTGTACCTTTATATAGGGAAAATACCATCTCTTACGGGTATGGGGATTCCCCTAAACCCTGTTTCCCTACCCCACATATAGAGAATTTGATTAGGGAATAAGGGGATGACACAAAATGTTCAACGATAAGTAAACAATACGTCGATATGGGAATAAAATAACGATCGGTAAACATTTCACCGATTATTCATTAACGTCGATAGGGGAACAAAATAACGACGAAAGCATAACGTTCGGTATTCATTTCACCTACAGATATTCATTTCACTGATCAGTATTCATTTTAATGTTTCGTTATTTCGGATGCTACTGGGCTTTTCAGTTATTTTTCTTTCGCGTTATTTCGGCTGTTGATTTCATCTGGCACTCATAGAAAACCTCTTTTTCTTGAGTTTGAAAGTTCTTCCTGAGTTTGAAAATTGAAGTAGAAGTGGGTAGGATGCACATTATATATAGCCGCACAAATATATTTCCAAACAATTAAAGGAGACGAAAACAACGTTTCAAATGAAAAGAAGACAAAATCCGAGTTTTAAGAGAAATACAGGAAACAAACCAAAATTTCAAGTTTCAATCTGACGATGGGAAGGAAAAATTTCATTTATTTTAAGTACAATGGCAGTTAGATGCTAATAAAAGAAAATGCTAAAAAAAAAAAAAACTAACTTATTAAAAATGTTAAGTGGGTTTTTTATGCTCGATATATAGTTTACTGGTCGGGAGATTGTTTTGTGGTCGTAAAACTGTTTTGGGATCGGTATATAGTTTACCAATCGTGGAACCTATTATTTAACAACCAATAGGACATGGTCTTCCCTTATTGCTTTACCGTCGAAAAGATCCGCTGCCACCTAGGATTTTAAGGGAATTCCCTCTTCCCTCGATGGTATTAGGCAACCTAATCCTTCTTCCTTTTTTTGTTTTACAGAATCTTATCACATATGCTTTGTGGTATTAAAAAGGTACCCATTTGATACAAAGACATTGCCTGACCAACATGTTTAACCAAAGTGGTCCTCCATGCCTGTGAAAGGAATTGAGTTAGCCACCCATCAACTCTTTTTTCCACATAACTTAAGATAGAAATATGGGTTTGAGTCTTAGACTTTAATATATTTATTGGAGCTCCCAAATACTTCTCGTCAAGACTCATATTAGAGATATTCAGAATTGTTGCTAGAATTCTCTTATGTTTTGGGTGAACTTTCCCACCGAAAAACATGCCAAATTTATTGTAGTTGATTTCTTGACCACTTGCTTTTCAGTAAGTTTGCATGCGATTTCTTATGGCCTGGAAGTCTGGCATAGTGACACTGGTGAAGAGAAGATTGTCGTCTGTGAATAACATAGGACTAATAGTTGGGGTCATTTTAGCACATTTAATACCATTCACAAGGTGATGTATAAGTAAGGGGACATGGGATCCCCCTTCCTAAGACCTATCTTTGGCTGGAACAGACCCATAGGACTCCCATTAAGGAGAATAAAATATGAAACCGACTTTAGGTAGTTCATAATAAGCTTAATCCAATTTTGATGGAATCCTAACTTAGACATTGATTTTGCTAAAAAGTATCATTTCACCCTGTTATAAGCCTTGGACATGTCTAATTTGATGGGAGCAAAACCTATATTTTTTTTTCTCTTGATAGTATGAATGAGCTCATGGGCCAAAATCACATTATCTGCAATTTGTATCTTAGTAATGAAAGCACTTTGGTTAGGAGACATCACTTTATCCAATAGTGGCTTCATCGTATCAGCCAATGTTTTAGAGATTATTTATAAATAAAATTACATAAACCTATAGGTCTGAATTGGTCAACATAGTCAGCCATTTGGTTTTTCGGTATTAGAGCAATATTGGTATGATTAAATTGGGTTAAGAGGTGACCCGTCTCAAAACGTGAAGGGGAAAGAAGAGACATGAGTGGTGGACATCCTATTTGAAAGACCGTCGTCCTATAATTTGATCCCAAAATCAACATTCATTACGTTACCTTTCGTATCGAATGAGGCATTCCCTAGTGATATAGGACATCCTACTCATATGTTCTTTATTTTCAACTGCTTGTTTATTTCTTAATTTAGGATTTTCTTTCCCTAGTATTCGATTGTTTCTGTAAGTACCTGAAAACATGAAGGGGAAAGAAGAGACATGAGTGGTGGCCCCAGCTTGCGCAGAGCCGGAGATATCATTAGTGATAAGGCGGTCAATAAGAGATGTCACATGGCAAAATATGACCATTGCATAGTAAAACCCATTGTAAAGTACACATGTATGGCTAATATTAGCAGTCTTGTAAAAGAGGGCACCGAAGTGCACGTGTAAGTCGTTCTGACGTCAAGCTTTTCCTATAAAAGAAAGATGAGCATTCAGAGATAGACTAAGCATTTCTCAAATAATTGTATTGTGTATTGGGATTAGTCCTTATAATCTTTACTAGTTTGGGGTATTACATTTTGGCGACTTCACTATGGACTAGTATTCAAAACCAGTACATGGCGTTATAAAAAATAGACCAGCTGCATTCCGAAACGTTACGAAAGAGTGACCACACGATGAAAACCAAAAGCCTAATTGATTATCTTTTCAGCAAATCACTTTAAATAGTTATAGGAACGTGATTAACATGGACATCGTCGAAAGTACCTACGCCGGGACCCCATTGAATTCAGAGTTGATTGGGATCCGGAAGACAGGTGGTACGAGAGCAATACGCGAGACTCTTTTTCGAATTCTTCCATGAATCAAAGTTTATCGAGCAACAACAATAATCAACTTATACCCATATCCTGATCATTTTTACATCAGATAATTTGCAAAGTTATGTGCAAAACCACTTTCCAGAGCGAGTAGGACAATTTATATTTTCGACGGAGGATATGATACAGGAGGTATCTAGAAGCTCAGTATTGCGAGTCTTCTGTCCAGCTCATTGGTTCTGAATGTGTTAGGATTTGCTTTGAATCTGTTAGTTTGTTAGCTTTGCAGAGTCAAATAAGATATGGAACTCCATATCTAGATAAGTGATAAGTTTTTTTTTAGCAGGATATTTAGGGATTTAAGTCGTTAGGATAAACTACACATAAGTGTGGTTCATGTCAGTTCCTTTGGCTATAAATAGACGATTGTTTTATCATTTTAAGGAGCTTGGATTAGCTCATTTATGATTATCTTTTGCAGACAAGTAAGTCTTTTGGTTATCAAACTTATTTCTTGTTTTATATCCTGAATTATTGATTATATTTATTGTTTTAACTCTTGGATTAGAGTTCTGTTAACTGTTTTGGGAGTGGATTCTCCCTTGTTACTACTACTATTTCTATTTTCTTCCGCGTGCTATATCAGGTGGATTCAGAGCCACAGTTCGATCTGAAAGTCAGTGATAGAGATTACTCAATCAAGATGACTACGGATGGTAATAATGGTGAAAACGTTGGTGAGAAGAACAGTCCCAAAGACCCGATGCTGCTGATTATTGAAGCGCAAGACAACATCATTGCTAGTATAGGGGAAACTTTGCTATCTCACATAAAAGTTTTGAAAGATCTATAAGAGTCAATGAAAGATTTGAGGATGGTTAAATCTGACCATGCTGAGAATAATCGTCAAGGAGATTGGCAACCCTATGGTCGTTTTCAGAATATGAACCAGCAAAGATTCAACTCTAGAGGCTTTGAGAGTTGTGATCGTATGGAACCAAAAATCGTTGGACTTCAAGGGCAGGTCCAAGACTGCATGCTAATATGTATGAAGCTATCGACGAACCCGGGTATCAAAAGGGTGGTGCAGTTTCAAGAGTTCCTTGGAACGAGCAAAACAATAATGGTTTGCGGAAAAAAAATACTCGTGATTTTTATGGTTTTTCTGAATTTGATTTTGCTCCTGAAAATTTCATGGATTTTGAAGATGGAGAAGATGCGATGCTGAAGAAGCCTACACATGAGCAGATGAGTGGAAGGAGAGACTTCCATAATACTGCCCAGGACAATCCTAATTGTCGTCTTAGGTTTGGACATGAATCAAAATTTCATGGACGAACAGTTCTGTTTGAGATGGAAGATGAGGAAATGGGACCTGAATTCTTTTGCGAGGATGGTTCTCACTTCAATACAGCGCATGAAGAAGGTGATTCTAAGTCCTCTTATAAGATGAAGTTGGATATACCGACCTATGATGGGAAGATCGACATCGAAGGGTTTTTAGATTATGTTGCTGCTATTGAAGACTTATTTGAATGCATGAAGATTCCTGAATCTCAACAGGTGAAATTGGTGTCTTATAAGCTGAAAGGAGGAGCTGCATCGTGGTGGCGGCAGACAGTTCACAATAGGAGAATTCAGGATGAACCGATGGTCACTTCTTGGGGTCAAATGCAACGTCTTATGAAAGCTCGATTCCTCCCTAATGAATATGCACAGAAGCTTTTCCAAAGTTATCAACAATGCTCACAAAGAAAGAGACCAATTGATGAGTATACAGAGGAGTTTTACCGATTGGGTTCGAGAGTCAATCTGCCAGAGACTGAGGCACAGCAAGTTAGTCGTTATTTAAGCGGATTGGATCATGAAATCAAAGAGGAGCTTTACCTCCATCCCATACAAACATTCACCGAAGCTGTAAGTCTAGCTCAAAGGATCGAGTTGCATCCTAATATGGGAACAAAAACGCCCAGTGAGCCAAAGCGAGCCAAGTCATCACTTGAGGCGACTCCAACTGAAATGTCAGCAACACCGTCTAACTTTCAGTCACCACATCCAACTAAGGTACCTACAATCGACTCCTCTACAGTCAAAAAGGTTAACAATCCTTATGTGAAACCTTCAGGAGATAAATTTTATCATTGTGGACTGGCTGGACATCATTTATGATTATGTAAGTCTTTTGGTTGTCAAACTTATTTCTTGTTTTATATCCTGAATTATTGATTATTATCATTGTTTTAACTCTTGGATTAGAGTTCTGTTAACTGTTTTGGGAGTGGATTCTCCCTTGTTACTGCTACTATTTCTATTTGCTTCCGCGTGCTATATCAGGATATGAAGATCGAGACAGAACACATACGCTATTTGGTAGAACCAGTCCCAATATGCAAAATTGATTTTTCCAAGTCACGTACACTTTAGGGTATGTGTGATTTGGAAATTGGGTTTGCAAAATAGGAAAATTCAAGATGTCGACATAATGAGTAATTTGAACATGTGTTGAAATCTTATTTCTTAATTATTCAAAGATATTCCTTGATACTCAAGGTGAGATCCCAAATCGAAATAGTAGAGAATCTTTTTGAGATTTTCGAAGTTATATGTTTTGTTTTACTAGCAAGCAAAACATATCTCCGGAAAGATATATTAGTTAAGTGATAGCTAATATTGAGTTGTCCATGAAGATTTTGGTTATACAATTGGATATTGGTAGGAGTTAGACAAAATCGAATTTAGGTGCTTTATTGTAGAATATTTTCGGTTATGGAAATTCCTTCGTGCCTAAAATACCTTGGATATAAATAGTGAAGTTTGTTCCTCTTACAAAAATATCCTGAGGTAGGAACTTCGTTTCGTAGTCACTGATGTAGCCGACTAATAGTATTCTCGTAATACTATCTCGAAAAGGAAAGTAACCTAATTAGGCAAAATCTCTTACGTCCGTTAGTTTAAAGACTTGTTTGGGATCAATGAGCGTTTACTACTACCGTTGGTGGGAAACTAGAATATCATTGTTACTTTAGTTTTCAATTATTGATTTGATTGACTAACGGCTTGTTAACTCTTGATTGCACCTAGTTTGATTATTATTGATAGCCTTCTCTTCTTACATAAGGTCACTCAAACTAGATCAAGAGATTAACAGTAGTTCAGATCTGTATTTAGAAGCTGACATTGACTTGTGATCATCCATTGTTAACAAACTCCATTCAGCGTGTGATCGATCATTAGTTGGAATCAAGTTTATAATTGTGCGGGTACACAAGACTATTGAAGATTTAAACACAAGAAGATTTTTCTTACTGGGTTCATATCTTTGTGATTTGGTTCATCGACAAACTTGATCGGATCGGATCCGACTAGATCTAGTTTATCTTTTGATAAACTTATTATTGCTAATATTATTTAGATCGACAAACTATCATTTGGTGGTACTCTTCAATAACCGAATATGGTAGTTCTGTTTGACTCTATCTGGTTAACTTTTTAATCCAGATCTTGGAAGATTTAAACCTGACAAAGGAGTTTAGTTGATTTTAGACAACAAAGCCTTTCTCACACTCAATAACACATGTCTGATTAATTTTCTGGGGTAGGAGAGTGGTTACCAAACAAATTAGTCCTTTACGTACAGTTTGGAAGACGATCGAAAGAGTTGAGTGTTTAAAGTCTCCAGAGAGGATGAAGCAACTTAATATAGTGGTCTCTATCTTAGAATTCACGTGCGTTTTCCAGATTGGTTGTAGGCGTAGGGATACTGAGGAAACTAAGTTGGTTTCAACTATACGAAGTTGGTAGTGTCTTTGTATAACAGCTTAATTCCGAGAGTATTCAAAACTGGACTAGGTCCCGGGGTTTTTCTACATTTGTGGTTTCCTCGTTAACAAAATATTGTTGTGTGATTTTACTTTACTTTCCTCATTATAATTATAATTAAAGTAATTGTACTTGTAAGTTAATCCAGAAAACTTGGGTTGATCCCTATAGTTTCAGGTTCGGTTTCGAACTCGAAACTATATGTCAAGTGTATACCTTGTGGTTAGGACTTATAGCTTGACATCGACAAGATTGTGGTGTACTTCGTACCCTCATCATTTCAGTAAGAAATATCAAACCCAATAACAAGAAATCAGTGAAAGAAAAGTATAAAACGATCACTGAAAATAACGAGAGGAAAAAGCTCAAAAGTTAGATTAGAAAAAAGTGATTTTGGGTGGTGACCGGTTCAAAACCGACGACAGGTTTAGATTTTCTGGGTTTCTCTTATCGCAAAAATAAAATGATTCTCTTTTTTGTGTTAACAACTGCATAATTGTTAATTTCAACTAATGATGATGAACTCAGCATTAGAACGCTCATACACCTCAGCTTGTGAAAACTGTTGGGTTTTCTCAAGCAAATTTCAAACCTTCCATAATACATTTACACTCCTTAAGATGCTTGTTAAGGCCCCACAAAGGTGGTTCTATTCTAAGAGTTTAAGAATAAATTCATATCTTGAAGGTTCTTTGCGAACACGCAGCTAAAATTCCAATATAGGACCCAACTGAAGATGAAGCAAAGACAGACATTCTTGCTCAAGATTTGACCGAGAATAAAATCTTGAAGGATTTCATTATTGAGTGTGATGCCCAAAAAATCATCAAGATGCTAAACCATGAGATTGTCATCCCCTGAAGGCTCATATATAGTTTTCTTCAGATTAAAGCCTCAGAATCGAAGTTTAACTATGTGGTATTTAACTATATCAAGAGAGATGCTGATGAAGCTGCTCACTCTCTATCTAGCTTCGCTTTTAAACACCATGTTAGTGAATGCTGGTTATCCTAATCCTCCTCCTTCTTATATTGTTGTTATGTGTAACAAGGAGAGAAACACTTCTGTAGGCTAGTTTTTTTTGGTTCGTTTCTATTTTGCTTGTTTTCCTGCTAGCAAGAAAAAAACCTAAATTTTTCAATATCCGATAAAACAATTACGAAAACTTATATTTCGCACCTCATGTCAAGGTTTACTTTTTCCTCCTCACTGAAAAAGAGGGGTCTAAAAACCACACCCAATATTTCGTTCGGCAATCTGTATGGACTAACTCCAATATAATTCCTAGCGAATCAACTAGACAGTCAGACTCAATCAAGGAAATATATCCAAGAGTTATATCTCAATTTCTCAATACAATCTGCAATCGAACAGATAGAGATCTGTGAGCCTGATTGATATGAGAAATAACTTGAATGGTACCAAAGACCAATGTTCAAGTGTCAATCAATTTCAATCAACAACCAAAGGTTGGATTTACCAATTGATTGAACTATGCACAACCTATGAAATTTCAATTATATAAACAAATATAATGCGGAAAAGAAATAACACAGACACCAGAAGTTTTGTTAACGAGGAAACCGCAAATGCAGAAAAACCCCGGGACCTAGTCCAGATTTGAACATAACACTGTATTAAGCCGCTACGGACTCTAGCCTACTACAACTTAACTTCAGACTGGAATGTATAGTTGAGCCCTAACCAAGTCTCACACCGATTAAGGTACAGTCGCGATCCTTACGCCTATGAATCCCAACATGACTCTACGCACTTAATTTCCTTAGATGATCTCATCCACAACTAAGAGTTGCTACGACCCAAAGTCGAAGACTTTATAAACAAATTTGTCTCCCACAGAAAAGTATATTCTGATAGATAAATCTGACAAACAAACTTGAGATAGCAACGCTTGCGAGTTCAACCGAGCAGTTCTCTAACACTCACTTCAAACTATATTAAAGCCACAAATTAAAAGCGGCAAAGATCAATGACCCCTAACACCATTCATTTTTCCCGAAATCTCCAAATCTAACATCATATGTATGGAGAATAAATATTTGATAGGATCCAAACAAAGCTATCTGACTTGTTTTCTTAACTGTATAAAAACAAAATGTACACTATAAAAACTCATCAAGCTTCTCAAACATCAGTAAATTCCATATAAATAGTATTCTAACTTTAACCCCCTATGATGGGAGATAATTTTAATTAAAGTCGTCATTAAACAGTATCCAGTATGCTTGACTCAACTGAATGCTATGTCTTATAATGTAGCCGAATGCTATAATGTTGTGTGGTATGTGATACTTGGGTTGAATTACTAATTTCTCTGCATCCTAGCTTTGGATTAAAACCAACACTAGCAAATATGAGATAACTATATTTTGTCCCCGTTGCACATATTTTGCCACAATTTGCACATAAGCATATAATTGTTAGCATAATACTATTTACATGTTTTGAGGCAGTTAGCGGAGATCATTTAGGCTTTTATCTTATGCATCCTGATTAGTAGCTAGCATGGTTTGTTGCCTTATACATGCACTTGCTTGTTGTAGAACCAGCCATGCACTTTCAGACCCTGATGAACATGATGCCGACCCAAAGACTAAGGGGCTGTTTGGTAACCATTATTTTAATGGATTATCAGCTCATAAACCATTATGCAGATTATAATGGATTCTATATGTGTTTGGTAACCATTATAATAATTGATTATTTTAATCATAATTGAAAAAAATCCATTATTTCCATAAACAGAAAAAAGTTGTTTTGAAAATTTATTATAATCAATTATTTTTTCTAACAAACTCAAATTGATTTTTTTCCTCTTATTTTCTCTAAACTATTAAGAGACGGACAAAAAAACAACATATGACTAAAAAATATCATAGATTATTGTTCTTTCCTCTCGTTTTTGAGATCATCATTCTAAGATAATCAATTATTTGAAAAAAGTGTTTGGAAAAATTTATTTTAAAAATAATTATATCAAAATCATTTATCAATTTATGATTATCTATAATCATAAATAAATAATCATAAATAGATAATCATAAATTTTACCAAACATGGCTTAAGAAGAGAAAGAAGAAGAAACCTTCAGATACGAAGAACGGGGAATTAAAGTCTCAGAGATCCAACAAGAGACTCAAGATTGTAGCCTAATTATTAAAACAAATAGTCGTGGACCGTAAAATTTGGATGTTTAAACTTTTAAATCTCCCTTGAAATTTTGTTATCTTAAGGTTATTGCACAATTGATCAAATATTGAGACGTTTATCATATGATTAATAAAAATTATTTTAGTTCAATTTTAATAATAGTGTGGTTAATTTTTATAAATGGTTCTTAAGGTGAGTTTTGCTACACATGATAGAAAGAGGTGGCCAATACTACATTCACGTGGTTGAATATAAAATACTACCACCATTTAGATTTTAAACCATGGCCGAAGAATAAACTGAGCTACGAAAATTGCAATTTTCGAGTGGATAAAAGCTAATATTTGCCATATTGAATTCTTTGTGTGATTTTATAAAGTTTAGCGCCATGGTTTATCGTATCCCCTGTGTCCGAAAGGTGAACACCAACTACATTGAAAATATCTGACGTGTCTTGGAAATTTTTTAGCCATGGTGCTACAAATTCATAGTAACCATAACTTATTAATTGGTCATGTAAAAATGTTTATCACGTGTACGAAAATATGGATGGCCATGGTACTATATATTGAACGTGACTACAAGTCATGTATTGGCCATGTTAAATTATCTTCCGTGTGTCCAAATGATAGAGATGGCCATGGTTAAGAAAAAATAGTAACTCATGGGGTAACTGTAACTCATGAATTGGCCATGATAAAAATAAATTTTGTGTGTCCGATTGATGACAAAGACCATGGCTAAAATAAAATTCATGTGACTTTAAGGTAAAGTTTAGCCACGTTTAAATCAAATTACGTGTTTATAAGGATATTATTGCCATGGTGATAAGTAAAATGCTTAAATACGAAAAAAAGATGAGTATCATATAGACACTGTTATAAAGGTTTTGGCCATGGTAAATCATGTCTAATATTCACGCAAATTTTATGTGGCCATAAAGGTATCCAGTTGTTACGTCACCTAATACCACAGTTTTGGAGTGAAAAAGGTACATCGCCAAAGGCCTATGGACACGGTGTTCAAGTGTGACCTATGTGGAAATTTGTACTAGTGACCTATTTTATCTTTAGAATTAACAAATAGAACATCGAATAGTAGTCATCTTCTTCTACAAAGCTAAGATTTTATCAAAAGAACTCGTACCTTTAATATTTCATATGACAAAAGTTTAAAGTCTATCATTATTGGAATTGAAATCACCTTCGTTCTTTTGTTATGCCCTATTTGCATCGGTAGCTAACATGTTATATTTATTTTTCCCCGTTAATACTAGAAATTCATTAACATAATCCGATGCTCTGGTAGTAGAGTTGATTATTAATGGATGAGATTGTAGGAAGATACTAATCGACTAAGGATCTACATGTAATATGATCTACATACAGGCTGTCGAGAAGATAAAACTCACAAGGAAGGACATCTAAGAGCTAATTGTTCAGGTATAGCAGGATTCAATTCATGAGTTAACCTACAAAATTCATTTTTATCATGGTCGGAACAGCCCTAGAAGCTCAAGGGGTGAGCTCATCTGTTACATTTTCAAGGAATTAACCTACAATTAAAGTTTTTATTGCAGGAAATATAAAGGGTTATTTGGTTTTTGGTATTCAGGTTTTGACCAAAACTGGGTTTGGTCTAATATTTATCAAGCCTTTGTGTTTGATCTAAAGACCAACGTTGACCTGCATTGACCGTTATTGACCAGGTTTTAATTAAATTTATAAATAAGTAAAAATTTATTAATAAGTAAATTTATAAAATAAAATAAATTATTTGTGTTTACAATTCTGGCACAGCATCCAACGGCTATGATGTAACCATCAAACCTACGGTCATGATTTAACAATTCTCCTAAGGTTCAAATGCAAGAGATGCACCCTAACTTTCTACTCATTCTTCTTCCACCTTCATGATTAATACTTTTACTTCGACAAATTAAAAGTTTTGAGAAATCCAAATTCTCTCTCTCTCAATTCCACTGATGAGATCTGAGTAGTCTTGCTCTGCCGGGCTAACATACAATTCCGGCGCTCATAGAAAAGTATAAGAAGTTAAGATTAATGTGTTCGGTGATAAAATTGGTGGGGAATCGAAGTTGTTAGATCTGGATTCTCTTGTAAGGTCAAGATAAAGTTGGTGGGGATTCATACTTTTAATTAACACCAAGTTTTTGTTTTTTATTTTCTTCCTAGGGCATTTATTTTATCTTTTTTTCTCCTATCCATCCTATTCAGTAAGTGCACCTATCAATCGTTCTTAATTTTTGATATTCTTGGGCAATTAGACTTTAGTTTAATCATGATGATACATCCCTCTGTTGCTCTTGTTTCTTAACTCTTGGTTGGATGTCTTAATGTTTCATCTCTTCGTAGCCGATCAAAAAAAAAAATGTTTCATCTCTTCGTCGGTTTCTTCCGTTGTTTTAGTGATGTTCTTTGCTGCCGTAGTAGTTCGACAGTTTTAGTTGGAATTCCACATCGTGTGTTTTATTTTTGTGGAATTGATTGGTGGTTTGAACTTAGTAGATCAAAGATGATTTTAGGTGTCGTCGTTCTGGTGTCCGGTAAGTATGTTCAGAGGTGAATTTAGATTTCATTGTCCAGTATCTGGTCGGTAAGACTGTAGCTTACCGTGTCTTGCTGATGCCGGAATTGGTGACGCAATAGTGTTCTTGGTGCGACAGAGATACAAGGGAAGGGAATAGCCGGTGGTATTTGAATTAAGGAAACTTAAGAAAATGCCCATGTGAGGAAATGTATTTAAGAAAATGCCCACGTTTTTTTTGAAAATTAAGAAAATGCCCACGACCAATTTATCATTACACGAGATGAGAAATTGGTGGGCGTAATGACAAATATACCCATTGGCCTAAGGGATATAAAAGTTAATCTTCCACCGTCCATGGGTCAGCTCAATTGACGGCTAAAGATCCAAAAATCTGTACCGTCCACACGTGATATTAATCAACGGCTAAAATATTAAAACCATAAGAAGCTAACACGTGTTTAGTAAATAATAATGAGAACAAAACACGAGTTAGGGTTTCATTCCTTCATTTTCTCTCATTTTTCTCCGCCTCTCTATCTGTTTCTCTGAGTCTGAAGAACAAGAGTATGAGTGATTGAAATCGAAGATTTGTTCTTCGTACCGGTAGTTAGGGTTTTTTACATCTCTATTTTTGTAACCGTGAAGATGAAGAGCAAAAAGGAGAAGCCGAAGTCGATTAAGCCGTAAGTTTTTTACCTAAACCTTAACTTTGTTTTTTTCTGTTTAGATCTGTTTGTTTTATATTTGTTTAGATTCGTTTGGTTTTATTTGTTTGAAAAGGGAATCAAATCTATGATGGGTGCTGTGAAGATTGATATTTTATGGGTTTTTTCTTTTGTTTTTTTGTTTAAAAACAAAATCAATAATCCCGAGAAAAAAAATAGTATCGGATTTTGTTTTTTAAATATTTTGTCCATTTTATATGTAATTAGGGTTTGAATTTGAAGATGTTATGTTATTAGGGCTTTAATTTGGGTATTTGATTTAATTATGGTTTCAATTTGTTGATATTTTTGTAATTTGAGTTTTAATTTGTTGATTTTTGTAGGGGATTAGGGTTTCAATTTGGAATTGCAGTTTCAAATTCCCTAGTTTTAATCTGTAATTGCAATTTTAATTAGACTAATTTTGTGGTAATTGTTGTTTTGTTGCAGGGGATATGTTCATTATCCATACAAGAACATTAGTGTGTATGTTCAGATGAGTAAGTTGACATTAGAATTCCCAAACATAGACAAAGCAGAAATAGATTTGAAGAGGTTTGAGAACATGTTGCATGTAAGGTTGGGTCTGGAAAAAGAAGAAATAGTGAACTTGTATTACACACCTGATGATCCATGTTCCCCTGAATCTTTGTTAACAAATGATGACTTCTTTAAGTTCTGGGACACTTTTGTATCTGATGAAGCTGATTTTATACATCTTCAGATGTCTATAATTAATTCTAAATTTGGAGATGATGACTTCTTGAATGCTGTAATGGAACTTCTAGTGATAACAAATGATGAGACACCAAAGAAGACTTGGAAGACAAATAAGAAGCATGTTTCAAAGGAAAAGACTAAGCCACCTAGGAGGTCACCAAGGTTACAAGCAGCTTCTAAAAGTGAAGAACTTTGATCAACAAGGAGGACCATCTAGGAAATTATGTTTTGTGGATTTGTTGAATGAAGTGGAGAGTATGTCATGTTTGAGTCAAGCAAGTAGAGTTGGAACTAATACAACATAGGGTAGCAGTCAACCATGTCAAGAGAAGTTTGATCAACCATGTCAAGAGAAGTTTGATCAACCAAGTCAAGAGAGCTTTAACCATGATTACTGGTTTAATGTAGCACAAGGCAGCAGTGTGTACAATGATGAGAATCAGTCTGAAGATGAGGAAAATGTGCAGCTAGAGAACACTGAGTTAGATGAGTGTAACCCAGTTGAAGATCCAGATGCCCCTTTAATATTTGATAGTGATGAAGATGATGAGAAGGATTATGCTGAATATTTAAAGACATATAAAGTTCCAGCTCACAATGAGGAATCGGGTAGCAGTTGGTAGGCTAGGAAAAGTGATTGCCTACAGGTATAACTGCAAGTGCACAACGCCTGTCGTAGGCAGCGCAAATACAGGTCGAACCACAGAGACTTGGAGGGTGTAGAGTTGATGCTTATGGTCTTACTAAACTGATTCCAGGTGAGAGTAACAACAAGAGGGTTTTGTTTGTGTCGATACGACTAAGTGGAATTGTGAGTGTAATCTAAGGCAAAGAAAAGCTAAAGGTGTTGTTAGAGAGCACTAGGGTGATTGAATTCACCTCCTAATCCTATACTAAGGTAACACAATTCAAGTTATACTCTTACACTTCCCTTGAAGGTTTCAAAGTGATATTATGTCAATTGAATTCACTAATTCTCCCCTAGTATTGGTTGTCTTCTTACAAGACAACCAATCACAAAGCTAATTTGCTCAACAATTAACTAATAATCCTAACACAATACAACACAGTAAGAACAAAAGCTTGAATATGAATTAACTCCATATAACATTAAGGGTTTCATTTACACCCTAGCAAATGAAATTAGAACATGATGATACAAATTAAACTATAGCTTGGTGCACTGGCTAATCCAGGCATACATTTTACATCACACTGCCTTAACCCTATTTATACAAAGTTCTCTTCTAACACTCAAATTTGGAAATTAAATGCAAACCCACTCACCATAACTGCCTGAAATGGTTGTCTCCTCTTCCACCCGGCTCTGGTAGCCATTAATGAGTCATTGGAGAAACCCTAACTCCATCTATCTCAAACCTAGCTTCTAGGGTTTGAGAAGAAGCTATGGAGGAGATAGCTAGAGCTAGAGAGGTGGTGAAAGCGGGCTGTGTTGGTGGTCAGGTGGTGGTTACTCGTAGACGGTCTGGGGAAGAGGATGAAGGTTCGAGAATTTGGTCTGGGGAAGGATGGGAGCTCTGGTTTTTCCGTCGGGAGAGAAAAGAGAGAAAAGATGAAGGGAGTGTATGGTGGTGTGGTCGATGGGTGAAGGGATGAGGTGGCTATGGTGTTAGGCGGATGCAAATGAACGATGATGCGCGGGATGAAGCGACCGTTGGATGCGGATGGATCAAATTTCACGGCTCAAGATGGATCGGGCTTGGATTCGGGTTATGGGTCGGGCCTTGGATTGCTCAAGCCCATATCTTTGTCAATGGGTTGCTTCTTGTCGAAGTTGCAACCGATGCGCGCACGGCCGTGGCTTTCTGCTCCATAGACGCTCGTCTCCAATTTTCGCTCTTTTGGCTCCTTGATTTCTCCGAACTTTATTTACCACCTAAAAACACAAAATTAATTAGTACAAGTATTTATTCTTGAAAACAGATAAAATACAGAATTTGGGATAATATCTGATTTCTAAGCACAAAAGATGAGTTAAATGCCAATAAAAAGGTGTAGAAATATGCAATATTTGGCACTCATCAAATACCCCCAAACCTGAATTTTACTTGTCCTCAAGTGAAACAGAAAGTAAGAAATCCTAACTATACCACTGTCGCTGGTCTCTCGAATGCATTTAGCGTATGCACTAAGCCTTTAAACCCCTAGGTGTCCCTAGTGGACGAGTTGTAGTCTCGTGAGGGTTTACCAGAGGTGTACCCACAAAACCTTCTCCAACTTCAGAGCGTAAAAGAGTCTCAAGCATCCAAGGAGCTATGAGGACATAGAGTTTCTGCATACTAGTAACACGAAGTTAGAACTACCAAAGAACGCATTCTCATCCTTAAGAGTTGAGCGAGAAGTAACCATACCATATGAAAGAATTCGGGTTCGAGAGTGATCACAAGCCTCGACTTCGCCTCACCAATAGGGTTTTATGATAATTGCACTCAAAAAGACCGCTTTTTTAGTCTCTCATGTGTGCAGGCAGGAATAAAGAGAGAAATCCTTCACACGTTGAAGGTGAGAAGTATAACCTTCCGAAATAATTTCTGGAGACTCCACAGAGTTGTGGACAAAAAGAATCTTTTTCTGATGATCTCTAAGAAAGGAAATCAACCATTAGCAAAGATGGGAGTACTCACTTACCTTCTCACCCGATCGGCAATTAACATTACTCTCTCAGCATCCATAGAAACGTCTTCAATCTTCGGTCTTCAACTGTTGATGATGAACTTCTGAACTTCACAAAAACTTGACAATTTGTAACTTTTCTATTCAAATTTCCTTTTTTTTTTTTTTTTTTTTGGACATGAGATGAAAATAACAATAAAACAATAAAACTCAATTTTCCACAACTTGTATTGTCTTGATTTCATAAACTTCACTAATTCTCATCTTATCTTCTTTTCTTTGAATTGTTGCATGTAAACCTTGGACTATTCAACTTTTCTTCAAATATTCTGATGTTGCTCTGCTTGCTGACGATGATGTGTTTCTATGGATCCGTTGATGTTGTTGAGAGGGAGAGAGTGATGCTAACTGCAAATCGAACTACAAGAAGCAGTTTTCATCTTTAAACGTCACCCTCATGATTGACAAAATTAGCACTCAAGAGATCAAAAATAGTGCTGAAAGTGGTGCGAAGTTGGGTAGCTCACCATTCCTACCCGGAATTGACGTACGGTGACACACACTCTAACAGATTTTTTTAGAAAATCACAAAAATTGAAGGTCGGTGCCTCGCTTGATGTAAAAATGGGTAGTCTCCACTATGGGTGATCACAATTCTACTACCGAATATCTTTGCAGCACCTAATTCGCCCCCCGGCATGGTTAAATCCAACTTTAACGCTCTAATCAACTAAGACACCCGATTGTGTTCTCCAGTACTTCCAAGTTCAGTTATTTCGGTCAGACTCTCTATGTAAACATAGCTAGAAGCATGCTAGTGACTCTAGGATCTCTAAAAGTTGGAGGTTTTATGCAAGTATTTACAAAGAGCTTTGAATTTTTGATTTTTGATTTTTGTTTTTTTTTGTTTTTTTGTTTTTTTTTTTGTTTTTTTTTTTTTAAGTAAAACAAAAGACTACAAACTCTATATGCAAAACACACCCCCAAACCTAAATCAAACATTGTCCTCAATGTGTCAACAGATGATAAGAATTTAAACAGTCACATACCATGAGAACTATGTTGAGTAGAGAAAAGGGAAGAGATTACCGGTGTGTCGGCGAAAGCAAGATTAGAGCTTCATTAGTCAAGGCTAGAATCCAACATTCTCAGCTGAGATCATATTGGATTAGCACAATATATACAAAAGAAGACTCAACCGATTCAAGATAGAAGATGTAACATTACCTACCGGATTATATACAAGAAAAATTCACCATACACCAATGATAGGTGTAGAATACACCGTATTTACTATCTAGTAGTTACGCTTTCTTTGCTATTTTTCTTGTGAATTATGTACTTTACGTGTGTTTTTGAATTATTAGGTACTCTGGAGTCGCACGGAGGAAAAGAAGCGGAAATCATTCAAATTGAGCCAAAGGGCAAAATTGTCACTCCAAAGCAGTAGTGGATACTATCTGGAGCTGAGCCAGGGTTACGGGGTGCAAATCTAGATGGCCCTTATCTGATGAGTGGTGCCTGAAATCACCGTGGTTACCCTTTATCCGTCTTACCCGAGTGGCTATATCCACGTTTATTCTCCTACACCAGCCTTAGTTATTCAGTGAGAAATAAAGTTCTCATTATTATCTTATCATTTTTAACCTGAAGATCAAGAGAGAGAGAGGATTTAATGAGGGCGGCCATGAGATCGAGAGAGAGAGCTTCAGGGAGAGATTGAGAAGAGAAAGTGACACTGTTGCTACAGATTGAGATTTCGAATTCGAGAACGCAAAGTGAAGATGGGTTCGATCCGTTGTCGATGAATCCGTGATTGAGGGTTCAGAGAAGATGAGAGCAATTGGTTTATATGGGTTCGTGGTTGTTCTTGAGAATCAAGAAGAATTGAAGACTGGGTACTGTTAATTGAAGATGAGAAGAAGACGGAATTGACTCTGGAAATGGAAACTAGGGTTTGATTTGATCTTCATGGTTCTTACGGATCCCAGAGATGGAGCTGGAGAGATTGATGTTGAGCTCGAGTGGTAATGTGTTGGTTGTTGCTGGTTTTGGATGTGTGGCTGCTGGTGGTTCTGTCAGTGAGGCGGCAATTTGAAGCACCGGATTGGAGTAGTGATTTGCAATGATGGGTATGACTCAGTGGAAGTCATGAATAGATGCAGGGGAAGTTAATGGTGGTTATTGATTCTGGTGGTGCAGGAGGCTAGTGCTTGACAGGGATGGTGTTCTTGAACAAGGTGAGGGCTACAGCTGTTGCAGGTTAGCATGAGAAGCAATGGTGATGGCAGAGCTAATGCTACAGCTGTGGAAAGGTAAAATGGGAATGAGTAAGGGTTTGTGATGTTTGAAGCGTGTAGTGAAGCTAAACCTATTGGAATGGGTCTTTGTGGTTTGTCAAGGGCTAATGTTGCAGTTTGAGTCAGCTGAGCAGTGGTGAAGTGTGAACCTGGGAAGATGTTGATGTTGCTGAATTTTAGATGTATGTCTAGGCTTGTTACAGTGAAGAAAAGAAGCTGAATACTGGGCCGTGTTAAGTCTGCGGGTGGAGGATATGATGCTATGGATATTATTTAAGTTGGCTTGAGATGAGGGTCTGCTCGAGTTGTCTTTGCTAGGGTGATCTTCTTGTTGTTGGTTCAACCGGAATTGCAGAGATGGCTTAATGAATGGGGAAGGAATCGAGTGGGCTGAGCTTGAGCTCATATTGCGGGTGGAGTTATGGCCGAGTTGGGGCTGATATTTGTCTTTGGTTCCCGGGACTTGTGGGCGATGTGAGACCCGATGATTACATTGGCATGGTATTTGTGCAAGTGGCCTAACTAAGCTGGAGGAAATGGAGCTGTGCTACTAGGTTGTGGGATTGCTGCTCAGGGATTCTGGCAGTGCACTCATTGCAGGTGAATGAATGGACTAGTAGTGAACTCAGGGAGATGGTGGTGCGGTGGCTTGGGCTTGAAATGGTTAAGCTGGAATAGATGGCAACGGAGTGATGAGATGCAGGCAGTGCAAAGCAAGACTCAGCAGAGGAGAAAGAAGAACTGGAGCTGGTTATTATGGAGCTGTAGCTGTTGCTATAATGTGCTTGTGTTGCAGTTCAGTTTGCAGGAGTACATAAGGAGGAGCTGGTGATTGCAAACTAATCTGGTAGTGACAGTGGCTGGTGTATGGCTTGTTCTTGCAGTGGTGTTGTTTTGCTGGGAGAAGTCATTCTCGATCTTCTTGGATGAGCTGAAATGTGGTGCGGTGAGTTGGTTTTGCAGTGAAGGCCGAGTGGCTATGACATGGAATGCGGCGCTGTTGTAGACAGGGGTGGAAGACCAGGGAATGCCGTGTTCAAGGGAAGTCGTTGAATTGAAACGAAGTGGTAGTTCTCAAGCCAATGGGAGATAGAGATTGCAGTGACTGGCTGCAGAAATGAAGTTAAGCAGGGTGCATTACTGGTACTGGATTGTATAGCCATGATGGCTGGAGAACATTGTTGAAGCACAATCATTGTGCATCACAAGTTGCGTCTGGCCTGTGCAAGACTGCAATGGTTCAGGCCAAGATTAGTCAGCCCACTAACCCGTTGACCCGATCCAACTCAGTTCTGACTCGATCCGACTCAGAGTTGACCCGTCCGATCCGACCCGTTGACCGGTGACCGGGCGGACTTTGCCGGTCACCGGAGCCGATTTCCGGGCATTTTTCCAGCCGATTTCCGGCCATAATACCAGATTTCCGGCGACGATTTTTTGGACATATTTTCTACACGGGTTTCTCACTCCCGTGGGCTTGGTGGACTTGCATCTAATGGACTTTGAAGACAAAACCTAGTTTTGGAAGGAGAGAAAGGCTATAAAAAGAGGAATTCTACAACTTTTGGAAATCATCTTATCTCATATCTTATTCTTGGAACTTTGGAGAGCCGTTTTTGGTTACACAACTAGGGTTTGCTTTTGTTCATCTTCTTCTTTATTCCATTGATATTTTTGTGATGAACTCGATAGCTATGAGTAGCTAAATTCTTTATTATTGGTTAAGGATGTAGTCCGATTTCTAAAACTTGTGTTTGCTTTATGTATTAGTTTTCTCTCTTGTTTATCGTTCAATTCTCTGCGGTTTCTATGATCACATGATTGAAGTATTGTGATAGGATTATGGTGTTTGATTAGTTAAGTGGCCAATTAATTGAACTTGCATCTTAGTCCATAGCTATTTTAGGGTTTTTCATCAAGCGATAACCTTGAATACAAGTAGCATGATATGTTTACGGTTTGTAGTGATACACTCTCGTAATCATATGTAGAGTTTGACCATTGTCCGAATTGTTTTGCGCAACGCATGACAATTGCATTGATTAGCCTATTTACGAAACTTAATGCTCCTAGGAATTGAACTTGATTAGCGCAAGGCGTTAGGTTATTCTTTAGGTAGAATTCACATACGCAGCCCTAATGTGTGTGTTGATGAACTTGAGAAATTAATAGATTATCTTGCTTTCTTGATTCTCTAGGCTTTTGATAACACAAGAGATTAAATCGTAATTCTATTCATATATGCAAACACATGTCTAAGATTGAAGATGAATTCTTTGACCAATATCTCTCTCCATTGATTATTTTCTACAATTTGCTCTATTTTGAATTTGTTTTTATTGTTTAAATAGAAATAAGAAATCCCCCCCAATTGGTTACTTTAAGAAATTGATTACGAAATAACTACAATCGCCTCTCTGTGGATACGAACTCTTTCTTATCACATACTTTAGGAAAGTGAAATTATTTTTGACGCATACGACAGCGATCAACCAACAATCTAAAGAGTTGAGGATCAACCCAAAAGAAGATATGCAGAAACATCAACATCCTTACACAAATATAACATGAGAGTGCAATTAAGACAGCATATGTGAACGAGTTACCCCCAAACCTAAACTTGTCAACATATGTGTTTTTCAGCACAAAATCTTGTAATTTTAGAGGTACATCATGCACAAGGTCTAGCTCAAATCGGACTTTATTAGGGACGGGAAGAAAAACATCAATGCATTCCAACTGTGGCTCTTCAAGAGCATTATATTTAGCAGAAAAGTAGTCCAAAAGGACTTGAGAAGCACACAACTCCAGGCCTAGATTAGGAACTCTCAGAATAGTTGGTTTGGGTGCAAGGCCATCAGATTGTGACATAAGCAGGAAGTTGGGCATGTCTAAGTTGTTCACATGTGTGATATCAAGAGTACCATTATCAATCACATCAATATCCCCTAAGTCATCTACAAGTGCTGCAACATGCTCACGTTCATGGAATAGTTCAACAAATCCAAATTCAGAATCATGATTATTCAAAGTCTCCATCTCATGCATAAGCAAATCAGAAGACACGACACATTTTGACCTAGGCAGGGAATTAGACATATCAAGGTTATTTTCATGCATAGAATTATTGATGTCTACAGAAAATTCAGCCTTTCCTAAGTCATCTACAAGTTGTGTAGCATGCTCACTTTCAATGAACAATTGTTCAAACCCCAATTCAAAATCAGCATCACATGTATTTATAGATTGAACATCAGAAGAAGCATCATTCATAAGGGTCGCAGCAGAGAAAACTAATGTCTCTGAACCCGAAGGTTTGATCACAGAATTTTCAGAATAAGCATGCTCTTCCAACATATCATCATCATCATCATAGCAAGAATGCAATTCACTATTCAAAATCATAGTGTCTCTACTCCATTCATGTACCTCTATATCAGGTTCATATTCAATATTATTTGCACGAGTAGGAACAGATGCACTATTTTCAAAATTTAATTCATTGGGACTAATAAACAATTCATCTTGAAATTCCTCCCTTTTTACATTTTGTAAATGAATCAGATTCATCCTTAATATCATATTAAGTTGTTCAATTGAAGGGGAGTCTTCAATAGTGGGTGTCCTCGTTTCGTATGGATATTCATTACATGGTTGTGCACGAGGTTCACTACCAAAGGGAAATTCAGATGTGTTGCTATATGGATGATCATGCAATGCTTTCAATCCAAATCTAGCATTATTTTGCTCAATGAGTTTGATATTCTCCATCACAGATTGCATACAAGAGTTCATTGGAGTACAAAATTGTTCAACTTCCCTCAGGCGTGGATGATACATGTGTGGATAATTATTAGGGTTTGCATATTGAGGCTCATGACCTAGAAAAGGTTCATAAAAATCCCTAAAATTATTAACATCATGGTATGTGGGGGGTTCATAATGTGACGCATGCCCGTAAACAAGTTCTCTAATTGACTTATGTGATGAGTTTTCATCCCTAATATCAGTCCAAAATCCTGACATGATTCTCTCTCTAGTGACAGATCGAGTTATCCCGAAACAAGACAGTCGCAAGGCTTTGCAAAGATTGAGAGGTACACAGTGATATAAAAATTTAGCCACTACAGGGTCAAGCACTATGTTGCAAGGTTCGATAAGGTTATGCAAAGCAACTAGTTCAGCAGGCATTCATGGCAATTAGTCAAGGCAGAGCAACAATCAACCTGTTCTGGTTATCAGATAACTAAGCAATGCGCAAGGTCACAGGAATCTAAAGATAATTCATGCACTTAGGGCCAAAATGCCAAGTCGAGGCTAGATAGTTTACAAAGACACAAATGTGATTCGAGAGGTGAACAAACCAAGGAAGCAAAGATTGCGGAAATGGAATAGATACACAGAGTATGCACACATGACACAAAAAGTTGTATTAATCACCAAGTAGCAATGTGCAAAGCAGGTCTTATGTGAAATGGTATCTAGACTATGCAAGCATGTATGAAGTTCTCAAAAGTTCGGAGATCGACTGTTGGACAATAAAGTTTAAGATTTCAGCAAGCAAAGAGGTGAATCACAGACTCATGAGCAAATTCCAGCTATTTGCAGGGGTTTTGACACAGGTCAGTACACCCTAGTTCATTAGGCAGCCACGGTATATCATTCACACATTTATCAAAAATGGAAAGTTTAGAGAGCGATACCACTGACACAGGATTGGGTTTTACCAAGATGCTCAGATTTTGCTTCGATACTTTTTCTTCTCCTCTTCGTTTCTCATTGCAGATATCGCGGGAACAGGATTGGGTTTCTCAAGGGAAAAAAACGTGCTTTGCTCCTTTTTTTCCTTTTCCTGGGTTTGTATTTCAGCTTCTCAAGTACCTGGTTTTCTCAAAAGACGTTATCAATCCCCAGAATTGTGCAGGAAGAACAAATCAACATGCGTGTATCACTGACAGATTCAGAGATTCACAATTTCGGTACAGCTAACAACAAACCCAGCTAACCACGGCACACTCAACTCTCACAGGCGCACAAGTTAGTTCTCAGAAATTTTGCACACAGATTCAAAAATATGTTGTACTGATCAGAAGGTAACGACTGCCTAACTCAAAAAGAGTAATGCTTGCATGAAGAACAAACGAATTCAGTGATCCATACACACGGACATAGGGTATTTCAGAAATTATGCAAAATCAGTGTGTTTCCGAATCTAGATAGCATACAAGACTCAACAGATTCAGCAGGTCAACATGCTACTCAGAGATCACAGATCATACTTTTGCACACAGTTTTGAGTTCTACTGAAATTTAAGTTAGGCAGAATGATAGAACAACAACTAGCAGTTGGGCTTACTTAAAATCTCATGGTTCCGTGACTAATACCTTATGTTGCAGGGAGAAACAAACACTATATTCATGAACCAAAGAATGAAATTGGCTGCAGATGTTACTCGAATGTCATAGGATTATGCTTGTGGATATCAGGGTTGACAAACATCAATAAGCATTATTTCAGCAGTCGCAGCAGATATTCAATACAGATTTTGAGTTTGGGAATACAATACCACCAGTAGAAAACTGGGTTTAGGCACTATCACAGATGGTGTTCTACTGCTCCTTCTCTTTTTCCTCTTTTCCTTAGCTTATGCTCCAGTTTTGCAGGTACCAGTTTTAGCCACAATGGCTACTGTGTTCTGCTCCTTTTCTCTCTTTTCCTTGTTTCTGCAGCAGTATTGCATGTACCTGTGGGCTCAAAGGAGAGTTTTAGTCCTCAGAAATGTGCATGCAAAGCAAAGAATTTCATAGCTGATAGTTGCTTATCACTGATAGTTAACAACTAGAGTTACAGGACATATGATGTGAACTGCACTGAGGTGTTAACTGAAGATTTACAGCCTGTAACAGGGTGATGTGAATGGCTATTTGGACTGACTGGGATTGACTAAATATGCAGCTATGGACAAAGTACAAAAGGGAAAAGAGAAAAGAATGCTATATACAGGGATGCTTGATATGTTGCAGGATGATGATGCTTTCCAACTAGAAGTGATCTGACAAATTTAATTGCACAAAATACTTAAACTATAGATGCAGACAACTCACACTAGGTATGATATAAGACAATGATGCAGTGTATGAGAATGATATGAATGAAATTTTAAAATTATAGCAACAGATACAGATTTTAATCTATCATAAACAGAGAAATCTAAAACTAGTGGAACCTAAAATGATGCAAATTAAACTACAAAATGCAACTGAATCACAAGAATGGTGTATGACACAGGACAAAGGAGCAACTGAGAGAGAACTATGTTACAGAGAATGGACTAACTGAAAATGAAAAGTTACAGTTAATAATAACTCTAAAATGCAGATTATGGATGTTATATGCTTATCTTACAGATGCCGTATGCTACAATAAACTAAGAAAGTCAAAAACAGAAATCTAGAATACAAAATGCAACTAACTACGATGGAGTCAGAATAACATGGATCTAACAAGAATGATGCACTTATAGACAGGATGCAGAAGTAAAAAGAGCTAAGATGACATACAGACTGCTGGAATGGATTTTATACAGGGTGACAGTAACATGAGCTATAATAGACTAGTACAGGATAATACAAAGTAACGAACTGAAATGAAAAGGCGAAAAGACGCGAATATATATGAAAAGCTACAACTGATATTTACGAGACTAAGATGCAGATGACAGAATGCTCTAAGATAACAAAAAAAAACTGTACATAGTCACTATATAGACTACAAGATGCACTTAGGTATAACTTAAATAAATTGAAACTAGTTTTAACTAACAAGAAATAGGTATGTCAAGATACTGATGCAGGTAACTAACTTAACAAAAAGACTGAAACAATGCAGGTATGTGACTGAAAACAATAACTGAACTACAGGAACATATAATAAAGATGCAGTTAAAAATCCTAGATGCAAAGATGGTTTTAACTATGAAAGCTATTAGATGATGCAGGTGACATATAATGATTCAGATGACTGATAAATTAAAATTACAGCTAATACTAACAAAAGGATGAAAGTAATCTAACACATATATACATGATTGAACTAAAATCAGTAAAGAGAAACTTTAGATCACTACACCGCTACCGAGTCCCCGGCAGCGGCGCCAAAAACTTGGTAGGCTAGGAAAAGTGATTGCCTACAGGTATAACTGCAAGTGCACAACGCCTGTCGTAGGCAGGGCAAATACAGGTCGAACCACAGAGACTTGGAGGGTGTAGAGTTGATGCTTATGGTCTTACTAAACTGATTCCAGGTGAGAGTAACAACAAGAGGGTTTTGTTTGTGTCGATACGACTAAGTGGAATTGTGAGTGTAATCTAAGGCAGCAAAAGCTAAAGGTGTTGTTAGAGAGCACTAGGGTGATTGAATTCACCTCCTAATCATATACTAAGGTAACACAATTCAAGTTATACTCTTACACTTCCCTTGAAGGTTTCGGGAGGATATTATGTCAATTGAATTCACTAATTCTCCCCTAGTATTGGTTGCCTTCTTACAGTACAACCAATCACAGGCTAATTTGCTCAATAATTAACTAATAATCCTAACACAATACAACACAGTAAGAACAAAAGCTTGAATATGAATTAACTCCATATAACATTAAGGGTTTCATCTACACCCTAGCAAATGAAATTAGAACATGATGATACAAATTAAACTATAGCTTGGTGCACTGGCTAATCCAGGCATACGTTTTACATCACACTGCCTCAACCCTATTTATACAAAGTTCTCTTCTAACACTCAAATTTGGAAATTAAATGAAAACCCACTCACCATAACTGCCTGAAATGATTGTCTCCTCTTCCAATTCGGCTATGGTAGCCATTAATGAGCTGTTGGAGAAACCCTAACTCCATCTATCTCAAACCTAGCTTCTAGGGTTTGAGAAGAAGCTATGGAGGAGATAGCTAGAGCTAGAGAGGTGGTGAAAGCGGCTGTGTTGGTGGTTGTGGTGGTGGTTACTCAGAGACGGTCGGGGGAAGAGGATGAAGGTTCTGAGAATTTGGTCGGGGGAAGGATGGGAGCTCTGGTTTTTCTGTCGGGAGAGAAAAGAGAGAAAAGATGAAGGGAGTGTTTGGTGGTGTGGTCGATGGGTGAAGGGATGAGGTGGCTATGGTGTTAGGCGGATGCAGCGAACGATGATGCGCGGGATGAAGCGACCGTTGGATGCGGATGGATCAAATTTCACGGCTCAAGATGGATCGGGCTTGGATTCGGGTTATGGGTCGGGCCTTGGATTGCTCAAGCCCATATCTTTGTCAATGGGTTGCTTCTTGTCAGGTTGCAACTGATGCGCGCACGGGCTGTGGCTTTCTGCTCCATAGACGCTCGTCTCCAATTTTCTGCTCTTTTGGCTCCTTGATTTCTCCGAACTTTATTTACCACCTAAAAACACAAAATTAATTAGTACAAGTATTTATTCTTGAAAACAGAGAAAATACAGAATTTGAGATAATATCTGATTTCTAAGCACAAAAGATGAGTTAAATGCCAATAAAAAGGTGTAGAAATATGCAATATTTGGCACTCATCAGCAGTGAAGGTATGAAAAGTGGTAAATCTTGAATAGTAGTAATAAATGTTAATTTATGTAAGTATAATAACTTTAATGTTTGTACTTTGCAGATGAAGATGGTAGTGGTCCTGAAGCTGAAGATAAAGATGATGGTGGCCCTGAAGTAGTGATTAATAAAGTTGGTGGCAAACCTGATTGGTACAACAAATACCAACCAGATATCAACAACATTGGTGAGGAAGATGATCCAAATCTATTCCCTGAAGAAGATGTAATACCATCAGTTGACCCTGCTAAGATGTTGGTAAAGTATGCCTTTCATAACAAGCAATATTTAATAGCATCTTAAGAGATTTTGTGTTATTCATAATTGGCAGTTCAAATGTAAAAAAAGTTGTTCTGTGAACGTTAGGGCTCGGTGTAGGTTTAAGGATGAATATGGATGTAAATGGTTTGTTTATGCTAGTAAAGTAAAGAATGAGTCCACTTTTGTTGTTAGAAGTGTAAACTTGGGACACACATGTGTTGGGGATAAGAAAGGTAGGAATAGGAGTGCTGATCCAGAAATTGTAAAAGATGTTGTACTTGAAAACTTGAAAGAAAGTTCTGGGGCTTTCATAGCAAAGCCTAAGAATATTCAAGAAAACTTTGCAGTTACTCACAACATCAACATTCCCTATATTTGTGCATGGGAAGCTAGGAATCTGGTTCTAGAGGAATTTTTTGGAAATTATGAAGAAAGTTATGCTGATGTACCTAAGTTCTGTTCAATGGTGGCCAAGACTAACCCAGGATATGTTGCCAAGTTTAAATATGGAAGAAAAGGTAGGTTCTTTTAATATTTAAGTTTTGTATTCTTCTTTATTCTGTATTGGTACTTTTTTTTTGGGAAAGAACTGATGTTGAAACATGCGTATGCAGATTTCAAGTTTGAGACTATAACAATATCATTTGCTGCACCAATGAAAGCCTTTCAGGAGTCTTGCAGAGGTGTTGTAGGTTTTGATGCATGCCATCTTACTGGCAAGTGGGGTGGTGTCTTAATGGCTGCACCAACACTCGATGGTGAGAATAGATTAGTGCCTTTAGGTATTGGAGTGGCTAGAAGTGAAACCAGAGAAAACTGGTTAATATTCCTCAAAGATTTGGCACCAGGGATACATGGCTTCCTACATCACAAATTGAACATGGATTTGACTGTTTCTCCTCACTAGCCTTGATGTTGTTGTTTCTACTACTACTAGGAGAATGTATCAGACTTTTGCTCATGTCTATGTGTGTAGTTGGTTTCTTTTTGATGATTTGGGTGAATTTAGGTCTCATCATTGGTTTTTATACAGGCTGAAAGAGAATATGGCCGTTACAAAAGGGGATTAAATCTGTGCCATTGTTTGTTTCCTACAAGATAGTGACACGTGTCAGCCGACCGTTATTGAAGTTCGCACGTGTAGATAACGTGTTGTCACTCATGAGTCGAGTTCATGCTAAGTCATAGTTCCAACTCGGACCGATCCAGCTGATTTAGGGGCTAGAATGTCATTTGACATAGCAGATTTAGTGTCACATGTCATGTAACGTCCGTTAGCCTTTTTTTTTCAAAAAAACGGGACGGAAAAGGTCAATTCATGGGCATTTTCTTAATTTTCAAAAAAACGTGGACATTTTCTTAAATACATTTCCCCACATGGGCATTTTCTTAAGTTTCCCATGAATTAATCCAAGGTATAATTGTAAACTCATATTTTTCACTTTATAAAATTAATTAGAATTTGGTCATACACGGGTCAACGTTGGTCTTTACACCAAACATAAAGGCTGGACAAATATTAGACCAAACCCTGGTTTTGGTCAAAACTTGAGTACCAAAAACCAAACAACCCAAATATAAAACATGTATGCCATGCTTAAAAGAAAAAAAAAAAGAAAAGAAACATGTATGCTTCCACATTAGGGTTATTTTGTTTTTGGTACTCAAGTTTTGACCAACTTTGCTGTTTGGTCTAACATTTGTCCAGCTTGGTGTTTGGTACTTGGAATTGACGTTGACCCGCGTGGACTCGGTTTGACCTTGACGTCTGTTTAGTATTTTTTTTTTTAATTTTTAAAATATGTAATTATTTAAAGCCGTTAACTTCGACGTTAGACACGTGTCTGCATATAAGTCAACTTTTTTTATTTGACCGAACGCACCAGAATGTTGACATCCAACGGTCGGATTTTTTGGGTTTTCAAAATTTGACCGTTGAACTATCTGGCCGATCTGGTCTCTATAAAAGCTAGATTCAAACACTTTCTCATCTTCTTATTCAACAACAATCTTCACCTGCCAAATTTTCACAAAGAAGAAGACACAATGGAGGGTTCAAGCTCATCATCAAATATCAAGTGCCATCTATGTATTTCGTCTGGTCATGTTAGCAGAGATTGTCCCTGGGAAGGCACAAAATGCAGTCTAACCAACTGCAAAGGCTACCTGTTTCTTAGAAAAGCTGTAAAAGGAGAAGAAGGTTTCCAACCTTATGTGAAGTGCAACTACTGTGGAGTTTTCATCTGGTTAGATGCTTATGTAGCTTCACATAAAGGTATTCCACCCCCTCTGAATGATGAAGACAAATGGTTGAAAGACAAACAGTTCTACTGCTACTCATGTGGGGATGCTGATCACATGGCTTATAACTGCAAAATCAACCTCTTATCATGCACATATCCATGCTGTGATGGTAAGATGAAGCTGCTCACATCTATACAACCAGAAACTATTGGCAACATATACTATTTATGTCAACAATGTAAGAAGGTTCAATTTCTAAAACAGTAAGCTGTAAGGATTTCCTAGTTGTAATGAATGAGGAGATGTATTAACCTAGTAAGATGTATGCACCAAGTAAGATGTTCTAAGTACTAATCTATTTATTTCTAGTTTGTTGTTCCTGCGTAATTTTCTCCTGAGCAACTATTGAACAATCCATACACACAGAAAATATATAAAGAAGAAATCTAACATAACATATGGTAGACAAACTAGTTTATAAAGATAATAATAACTTGTTCATAGATGGTTCAAAAATATGAAAACAAAGTCTTAAACTAGTTTATAAAGCAAATACTTAAGTTGTTCAAACAGGTTGACATGTAAACAAAGCAACTGTAGCTGACCAAAAAAGATGAAGTTAAGTGATTGGTGATCATTCTTCAGTAAGATCAATTGTAATTCCATTAAGGGCCTTAACTATAGCCCTTTGAATCCTTATGCTTCTCCTTGGTGGTGAAGGCAACACATGCTCCATCTCTGGCTCAGGCAACACATGCTCCATCTCTGGCTCAGGGTCCATCTCTGGCTCAGACAACATAGGGGTGAGTCTTGCCCTCTTGTTTGGTACATTACCACCTCTTGTTCTAACACCACCACCCCTGGTTCTAACACCACCTCTAGTTGCAACACCACCACTATAGTTTCCTGCCATAAAACAACCACCTAATCCTAAAATGGTAACGCAGGAACAAAATAATCAGCAACTACATCTTGTTCTTGTTCTGCAACAACATTTTGTTCTTGTACTGCATCAACATTTGGTTCTTGTACAGCAGCAGCTGCAAAAGCCTAAACACAAAAATTTTGTAGTTAGTACCTGTCTCCAAATGCATGAAATACAATAGTATTTCTTCTATGTCTATTCTAGCAAGCAAATACGATACAAAAAACAATAGTATAGAAATCACCTGAGCCCTAGTAGGATTCCTTCTATATCTTGGAACTTCATCTATCCCCCCTGGTAAAATCCCATAACCAACTATCTCACCTCTTCTTCTGTGGACCATATTAACACCTCTACCTGTACCCCTTCTACCACCTCTATCTGTACCCCTTGCAGCTCTTGTAACACCTCTACCAGGAGGGACCCATGCTGTAGCAGGTGCTATTGGTTCTTCTACTTGGTCCCCAAAAAGTAAGTACTCTGCTCCCCTTGCTCTTCCAGCTGTACCACCTCTGCCAGATGTATTTCCACCTGCCCTTCCACCTATGCCACCCCCTTCCACCCTTTCCACCTGTAATGCCACCTCCCCCCTCCACATGTGCCAGCTGTAATGCCACCTCCCCTTCCTCCCGTGCCACCTATAATGCCACCTCCCCTTCCACCTCTGCCATCTGTAATGCCACCTCCCCTTCCACCTCTGCCATTTGTAATGCCACTTCCCCTTCCACCTCTACCAGATGTAATTCCACTTCCCCTTCCACCTCTGCCAGCTGTAATGGCAGTTGTCCTTCCTCTTCCTATGCCCCTACCAACAGCTACATCAGGTTCAGTTACTCTATCTTGATTGAGCTGTTCACAATATTCTTCTAAATCTCTAGCTGGATTCCTTGGAACATGTGGTACTGAACCTTCCACACTTAGAGATAAAATAAAGTTTAAGTTAAAGGTACAAAAAGACATATAGAAAAAGTTAAAGTTTAACCAAAAGATAAATGTAGTTGCAGGAAATCCTACACTACACCCCTCACTAGAATTTACACAATTAAGTCATTTTTAGATGAATGATTATGATTTTTTATTGATTAAGTGTTTGAATCTTTACAATATGAAATAGAAATGAGTTAAAGAATTACAATCACTCTAAAAGTTTCTCTCTCCTAAAGACTTGCTTAACAATTCAAAAAGAACTCTCTCTTCAACAGACTTACTCAACCCTTTATATAGGATAATATACAAATGGATGACAAAATAAGTCATCCTTTATTTTCGGGAATGGCTCGCGACATATCGCAGGCGCACAAGTATTAATTTTCGCGACGATCCTAAATTTCGCCATATTTTCATATCTTTCTCGTGTTCTGGCTGTCGTCATTCATTGCGTCATTTATTTTACTTCCCTGCGACTCCTTCGCAATGTCGTCATTTATTAATCTTGCGAAGTGTTGTAGTTGCGATATTCTGATCCTACATCTTGCCTCTTCTCATGTCTTCTCTGCGAAGGAGAGAATGTCATGAGAACCAATATTTTGAGATACCGCAATCGTTGATTTTCCATCAATTTTATGCCGACAAGATTCCGTGAATTTAGGAATGACTGTTTACACGTATCTAAAATTTCACTTTTTACCGTCACATTTAATGTTATCCGGTTACCTTTTTTTTTTTGTCTATTTAAAGGCAGATTCCTTGTGAAACATTTCTTTCCTTTTACTTCGTCTTCTTCATCGTCTGCAACTTTTTTTTCTGTGTTTTTCTTCATCATCTTCTTCATCGTTTTCCTGCTACTATTCTTCTGCTACTGTTTCTATGGCATCAAGGTTTGTTAATTTTGCTGAATTTGATTATTTTGTGATTAATTTCTCTTATTGAAGCTGTTTTATCTTGATATTGTTCTTCTTTTAACGACTCCTCTGCCATTTTTATTTTAGCAAGAACAAATCTATCACCAAGTTCACCATTGTGAACCCTAATGTCTCTATGAGCTCGCAATTGAAATCCACTGCTTCTAAAAGAAAGCCTGCGAGTGACAAGGTATTTAAGAAACACTTATCTTTTAATAACAATATTGTTGCCTCTGTTTCTTATTTAGCTTGTACTTCGCAGGATGACAAAAATGCTGATAAGTCCCCCAAGAAGCCTCGCCATTCTAAACCCGTTGCGCCTTCTGTCACTTTTCCTACATTCAAACTCACAACTCCTAATGCGATATCTTCGCAAGAAATCTCTATTACTTCTCCCAAAGATAACATTTCTATGCCTGAACTTCTCATAGATCAACTCCCTCATAACAGTCCCATTGCGAATGAGCCTATTTCTTCTTCCATTGTTAATGCCTCTACCATTCCTCCAATAATTAACCCTCCCGAGATTTCTTCTTCTCGTGATGTTACTTTAACAAAAGATGTTTCATCTCTTCCTTCTTCTATCACTGCTACTTCCTTTTCTGAGCAAATCCCTCTTACTAAGGAAAATTTAGAAGGAATAGATGTGGCTTTCAAAGTCCTATCAGATATTGTGAACGATGCTAAGAAGACTTCGCCGATCCTATCAAGTCCGATATTTGCGAGATTTTGAGCAAACACCTTGGTCCTGACAGAGTTTCGCAAACATCCTTGGAGCGAGAAATTACCACTTTGAAGAATGATCTCCAAGCTATGACTGCTAAATGTAATACTCTCCATCTTGAGAATCAAAAACTTCAAAATGTTTCACTGGATCGCGATAACCTTCGCAAGAAGAATGAAGAACTGAAAGGTATACTCTTGCCTCAGTACTTCCCTTTTTTTTTTTAAAGACTCAAGTCTTTGTTCGCCCTTCAAGCTTTAAACCAGAAGCGAAAAATGGAGATATATCAGTTGGAATCTACTGCTGAAGAAGTTCGAGTTGATAGAGATGCTTGGATGGAGCAATATAACCAATTAGATAATCTTCATACATATTCTGTTGATCATATAAATAATCTTTCTAAAGAAAATGCTGATTTAGCTCAGAAACAAGACTCATTAAGTAATGACTTATCTCGCCTCTCTTATTCTTTGACTAAAGCTAATTTGGAGTTGGAAACTTTATCAGATGAGAATGGAACTCTTTCTCAAGAGAAGAGAACTCTATTAAACAAGGTGGCGATTTACTCTCAACAATATGATGTTTGTCAAAAATTATGTAAAGAGCAAGAACAATCTCTTTGTTCGCTGAGAAACCAACTTGAAGAAGTTACTGCCGAGAAGGATAAACTGATTCAGGGTAGAATTACCTTAAGTGTAAAAGCAAACCAATTCAAGGATCAATGTTCCAAACTAGAAAAGTCCAACTCTTCCCTTACAAAAGAAAATGCTTTATTGATTTCCAATGAAAAAAGTTGGCGATCACGTCTGAAAGGTTTAATTGGAGATAATTTTGACAATGCCATGGATCATTTGGAGAATAGTTGTTCAGCTCTAATCCAACATCTTACCTCGCAAAAGGAAGGTAGTCATAGAAGTTGACTGCCTCATCTATTCTTTCTTTACCAAGCCTTCATATTTTTTGTTTATATAATTCTTTTATTTTTTGTTTTGCAGAGTCTGAGAAAAAACTTCACTTCACCATTACTGCTTTGAAATCTGATTATTCAAGAATTCGCAAAGAGAATGGAATACTTGATCGCTGTCGTATGCGTCAAATATAATTTCACTTTCCTAAAGTATATGATAAGAAAGAGTTCGTATCCACAGAGAGGCGATTGTAGTTATTTCGTAATCAATTTATTAAAGTAACCAATTGGGGGGATTTCTTATTTCTATTTAAGCAATAAAAACAAATTAAAAGCAAAGTAAATTGTAGAAAGTAATCAATGGAGAGAGATATTGGTCAAGGAATTCATCTTCAATCTTAGACATGTGCTTGCATATATGATTAGAATTACGATTTAATCTCTTGTGTTATCAAAAGCCTAGAGAATCAAGAAAGCAAGATAATCTATTAATTTCTCAAGTTCATCAACACACACATTAGGGCTGCGTATGTGAATTCTACCTAAAGAATAACCTAACGCCTTGCGCTAATCAAGTTCAATTCCTAGGAGCATTAAGTTTCAGAAATAGGCTAATCAATGCAATTGTCATGCGTTGCACATAAAAATTCGGACAATGGTCAAACTCTACATATGATTACGAGAGTGTATCACTACAAACCGTAAACATATCATGCTACTTGTATTCAAGGTTATCGCTCGATGAAAAACCCTAAAATAGCTATGGACTAAGATGCAAGTTCAATTAATTGGCCACTTAACTAATCAAACACCATAATCCTATCACAATACTTCAATCATGTGATCATAAAAACAGTAGAGATTTGAACGATAATCAAGAGAGAAAACTAATACATAAGGCAAACACAAGTTTTAGAAATAGGACTACATCCTTAACCAATAATAGAGAATTTAGCTACTCATAGCTATGGAGTTCATCACAAAAATATAAGTAGAATAAAGAAGAAGATGAACAAAAGCAAACCCTAGTTGCGTAAACAAAAGCGGCTCTCCAAAGTTCCAAGAATAAGATATCCCATAAGTTGTAGAAAACCTTCCCTTTATAGCTTTTCTCCACTTCTAAAATTAGGTCTAGTCTTCAAAGTCCATTAGATAAAAATCCACCAAGCCCATAATAGAGAGAAACCCGTGTAGAAAATAAGTCCAAAAAGTCGTCGCCGGAAAACAGGTATTGTGGCCGGAAATCGGCCGGAGAAGTCGCCGGAAATCGGTTCCGGTGACCGGCGAAGTCCGCCCGGTCACCGGTCAACGGGTCGGATCGGGTGAGTCAATCGGGTCAAGGCGAATCGGTCGAGTCAACTCAAGCCAGACCGAGTTGTGTGAGTCAGGTTCTAACTAAAATAGAGATAGCCTGACTGAGCTGAGTTAGTTAGCCTTCTAGGCTAGTGCACAGACCTGAGCTGTTGCACAATGATTGTACACCACAGCCTCAGTCCAGCCATGATGCGAGCTTCATTAGCATACATTCTAATACTCAGGCCATACTTCAATATAACATTCCGATTTTCCTGCGAGCGCTCACATCATTGCCATGTCTTGACTGAAGCTCAGACCAAAAATTGCTCAATCCCAACACCTGCAATAGCTCTAGCACCTGAATTTCAACACTTCAAACTTCCGCCAAAACCCCAACCGCAATACCGTTGGCTCCATCTCCTAAACCCGCAATTTCAGCTCCAATAATCCTTATAACCTAACATACATTCTACTTCTTTCGCCCAACCTCTCGCGTACATTCAACACCAACACTGACCCATTTCAGCTCTTGCCTGCAGCTTCAAATTCCATCTAAGCTCTTCATATGCTTCACCTCTGGCTGCTGCTCATCGAGCACATCATCTCGAGCCATCCCTCCATTTCTGTAATACAACACCAGACCACCTTCAAACACCAGAACTGCCATTGCCAGCATTTCAAACACAGCCAACAACCCATCATCTCAACTCCCAACACCATTGCCAGGCTGCAAGACCCATTTCCTCCAAATCAAACTATGCTCTCAATGCAGCTTTAGCTTTGCCATTCTCCACCTCGGTGTCGCCAAAGAAGCCATCTCGGCACAAGAACAACACCAGTTTCAGCTGTCACTATTCAGTTTAACCGCACATGGACAATTCATCACCACCAGCAACTAACTAAAACCCCATTTTGCTTCAGCCCTTCATCTAGCATGCTCATTTCAGTCCCATGGCCTGCAATGCCTTCAGCTGCATTATATTCATAGCCTTCTAACCCAAATTTGTAATCTCACTCCATCCATCTTCCTTGCTCTTCTCAAGCCAAAACCACAGCTCCACATAATCCCAATAGCACCAGTTCACTGCCGTCTCCTCTGTGAGCTTCTAGTCTCAGAATTAGCACCATCCTAGCTCAGGCCAATAACTCTGAAGTTTCACCTGCAACAATTCCACCTGACCCATGAGAATCAAATTCACATAATCGACAATTACCAGTTGTAGTGAAAACCCATCTTCTGAGATGTTGAATCTCATCTCACTCTCAAATCAAACCCCCATCAAATTTCTAACAGACCTTAATCTCAGTTTCAAAATTCATATCAAAATCTCCTCCATTAACCACATAACTTCCCTGAGTTGTTCCTTTGAAACAATCTCTCGGCTTCAATCTCTGTACTCATAAACCTAATTGAAACCCTAGTTCATCTTCATCTCGCCCAAATATCGGCTTCAATTCCAATCATGAACAACCTTGTCTTCACCCTTCTCCATTCCTGTCTTCTTCTCTTCGATCTCTGCCATCACTTGAGCAACATAAATCATTCACCAGAAAAACCCTTGAATTGTTCAATCTTCCTAATTCATTGAATCTCCTCCCTGAACGCCAATGAAACCGCCGCATAGTCTTCATCTTCTCAATTCACATTAGCAGAAACTTCTTCCCTTGCTCATCTGGATCTGATTCATCATCAACAACTTCATTTGTTCTCTCGTGAATTTCAGTGAAATTGTAATGAAAACAGACACCAATGCTCGATCTTAGGGTTCTGTAGGAATAGAAAATGGTACAGCCATCCAGGTGCTGCAGATAAGGGGTTACCCAGAAATGGCTCTAGGCACCCAGAAATAGGAAAAAGGGCACCCCAGTTCTTGCATGGCTTGTCGGTTTCATGAACCGATCGCCTATTCACTTCTTTGCTCACCCGTAGCTAGCTTCGCTCGCTCGTGAATTGGTCTTTTCGCTCTTTTGCTCAAATTGGACAATTTCTTCTTCTTTTCCTCCGTGCGACTCCAGAGTACTAATAACACAAAAACACACGTAAAGTACATAATTCACAAGAAAAATAGCAAAGAAAGCGTAACTACTAGATAGTAAATACGGTGTATTCTACACCTATCAATACTCGCTGCTTCTCTTGCCCGTTCTCGCGATATGGCAGAAAGAAAATTCGACTATATGCGTGACTATAAAGATATAGAGAG